>VWZI01008631.1:1240435-1277528 GCA_013396835.1 Psilopogon haemacephalus | reverse complement strand
CGGGAGGTGAGCGGGGCCCCGGGAAGGGGCTGGGGGGAGGGGCGGGGGGCGCGCAATTCCTGCCCGTGCTGTCCGAGGAAGAGCCCTACCGGGGGACCCGACCGAATTGCCGNGAGGTGAAGGAACGATCGGGCTAGCCTCGATCGCTGCCTAGCCCCGATACCGACCCTTCGGCAGCAGGGACTCCCCGCTGCTGCTGCTGCTTATTTTTCGTCTCTCCCCGCCCTTTGCCACGGGCCTTTCTGTGGCCGTGCCGCTGCCCCTTTGGCAAAGCGGTAGACCCAGCCACGGGCCCCTTTTACGCCCCGCGGGACGGCCAGCCTGATGCCATGGCCCGGGACACCGAGGCCCCAGGCATGCCGCTACCTGATGCCATGGCCTTGGGACACCGAGGCCCCAGGCATGCCGCTACCTGATGCTATGGCCTGGGACACCGAGGCCCCAGGCATGCCGCTACCTGATGCCATGGCCCAGGACACCGTGGCCCTGGGCAATCCCCTTGCAGGGGGCTGTCAGCCTGGTGCCATGGCTCGGGAGGCTTTTGCAGGCATTGCACGCCCCATGTGAAGTCTACATTTGTGCAGAAGAGCTTAGCTTGGGTGCTAAAATTAATTTTCAGGGGATCCAGACATCCACCTTGCATGAGAGAAGCAGTAAAAATATCCCAGCAGCAAAAAAATTGGGGACAGCAACATCACATAAACATAATGAGGGCAACCACGAGGACAAGCATCAATGTGCTGGGCCATAGATCTCTTGAGCTCTGCAGTGTGGAAGAGACAGAGAAGTAGAAATATTGTAGGAATGGAGCTGACAGGTGGTTAAGGTTAATTTACTTTGCAACGGGGATGGTTTACTTAGAAAATCTTTTTTTTTCCTCTTTGTAATAACTTCAAGCTTCTGCCAGCAAATCTGTGATGCACCTAGTGCTAAGGCAACTGTGCCAAATGCTGCCTGTGTGCAAAAATTGTGAGGCCTTTCTCCTGCCTTCGTGGTTCTAGATTGTCATTAACATAAGGATCTTTTCTCACCAGCAAGTCTCATGCGATAGAGATACGAACCCTTCCCTTCGGTGTTACAGGTCCTTTGATGTGCCTGTGGTGCCATGCTTGCTGGAAGTGAGATGTTGGGAGTTTAGTGGAGGTGGTTTTGAACCCGTAGGCTGATCACCAACAGGCTTTGGGATAATTCTCCCAGATGCGTGCCACGTGGCTGTCAAGCAGAGCCCAGAGCTGGGTTGCTGTGCCGCCTGCTTTTACCTCACTTGTCAATAGGTCTTTTTACTGTGGCCCGCAGTGTTGGTACACAAGAGCTTTAAGACTCACGGTTCCTCTTGGCAGCGGCAGCCCTGTGCTCCTTTCTCATATCTCCTGCCAGCTGGAGAGGTTCCCCAGGTGGTAAAAGCAGACTTTCTCCCAAAGCGTTTTGCTCAATTAGCAGCTCAGTGTAAACAGTAGAAGGTGAGTTCAAAGTCTTCTTGGATGACCTAAAGAGAGAGTTTACGATAAGAACAGAGTGCACACTGGCTCACGACCATTTCCTCCCAAACAGACTCCAGTGTTATGTAATGCTTGGACAGCTTGCTGTTTCCCAGTGACCATTTTACACAAGTTCACAAGGCCACCTCACCTGAAGCACATGGCTGGCTGAGTTGTAGTCAGGGCAAAAGTGATGTTGACTTTACTCTCTTAAGAGCCAAATCCGGCCCAGCAGGCACAGAAGAGCTACATCAAAGTGGCACGAAGCCATTTCCTATGTTTTTCTCTCAGCATTATCTAAATACTCACTTTTTATTGTGTTTTCATCGTGTGTCCCAGTACAGGTTGTAGTGAGGGCTAGCGAAAAGGAACCCCTCAGTGATGAGGAATGTTGAGTCTTGGTATAGGCTTCCTTGTGTCATCATCTGCTGCCCACCCCTGGGCAACTGCTCCTGGGTGAAACCTGCATTCTGTCTTGTTCCCACAGTGCTCCTTCTGCTCCCCTCCAGAGAGCTCACCATGGTCAATGAGACCCAGCACAGCAGTGCCAGTTCCAGCTCCAAGTCGGATGGCGGCAGCAGCAGTGGGAGCGAGGGCTCCAAGGACAGCTCACGCTGCTCCACCCCTGTCCTCGACGCCGACCGGCACGAGCGGCTGCGGGAGAAGATGCGCCGACGGCAGGACTCTGGAGACAAGTGGTTCTCCCTGGAGTTCTTCCCTCCACGCACAGCCAATGCTGCTGTCAATCTCATCTCCAGGTGAGGGCTGCAGGATGGGAGAGGGGAGAGATGAGGTGTCTTTGGTGGAGGGCTGGGAAGTAGCTGACGAGGCAGGCTCTGCTCCATGCTCTGTCTCCCCTTCCAGGTGACGAAGCAGGTAGTGGGGCTGTGCTTTCCTGCTGAGGAGGGTAATGGACACCAGGTAATTTGTCTTCCTTGAAGGCCCTGAATAGTTAAGTGTCATGGTGGGGTTACTGAGGGGGCTAAATTGTTTCCCTTCTGACATGTTCTGTGAAGATGGAGCAACCCCACTGTCATGCTTTGGGGTTAGAACAGAGAGCTAGGGGACAACAGAGCAGACAAGTACCAGTTAAAAGCAGAGGACATTAATGGAGGGACAGCCTACCCTTGTCTCTGGAACAGAGACTCCCGCTTGTTCTCAGAGTCATCTAGTCACTGAGGTTTGTACCTCTGTTACTGAAGACTATAGATGTAGCCTCTGAGAATAGGTCTCCCCAGAACTAAAGGTTATCCTGGAGCCCAGTGGGGAGCCACAGGAGCCACCTATGTACTTACCTGGAGGAGAAGAGGGAATTACAGAACTCTTTGCTGTGTGCCAGTGCTAGACTCAGTTTAAACAGAAGGGTCTGTTCCAGCCCAGAGTAGGAGAGACACATTAGGGGAGCCTTTGTTTGTTCTGTAAGGCACACTTGGGAGCACGGAGGAGATTTGGTCTGTCTTTCCATATTTGTGGCCTCGGCCTCAGCAGTTAAAGCTGGGAACATCAGTCTAACAGAGTGTGCTGGGAGGAAGTTTATTTTACAGAGAACAAATTCATTCTTCAAAAGTGATTGTAAGCTCCTCATAAAGCCTTAAAGAGTGACTTTCCTTGTTTATGCTGGCCACTTGCTAAACTCCTAGGTCAGCACTTTTCTTAGTCTCTCCTGCTGCTGTCAACCGAGCTCTGTCTGTTGCTGGCATTCCAGCAGTGAGCAAGATAGCCCAGGCAAAGAGAAGGGAATTGGGAGGCTAAGAGGGCTCTGCAATCCGCAGGTTTGACCGCATGGGAGCAGGCGGGCCGCTCTTCATTGATGTGACGTGGCACCCTGCAGGGGACCCAGGATCTGACAAGGAAACCTCTTCCATGATTATTGCCAACACTGCAGTCAACTACTGTGGCCTGGAAACAATCCTGCACATGACATGCTGCAACCAGACCAAGGATGACATCACAGGACATCTGCAGAAGGCCAAGCGGCTTGGGTTGAAGAACATCATGGCACTGCGTGGAGGTGAATGCTTTGGCAGGGCTGAAGCTGTATTGCTCTTGCCTTCAATTCCTGGGTAAAATGGAAAAACATGCTCTAGAGGCTCCTTCCACTGCAGGAATTAAAAGCTGAGACTGCATTTCACCAGATCCCTTTGTCAGCAGTTCTAGCTCAAGGTAGACAAAAGCAGTCCATGGGTTACTGTAGAGTTGGAGGTTTCATCTTGTCTTCCCTTTGACAGCAGGAGGTTTTACAGCAAACAGTTGGAGAGAGCTGTGGATTTGTTCTTGTTTCAGATCCTGTGGGTGAGGAGTGGGAGGAAGAGGTAGATGGCTTCAACTATGCTGTTGACCTGGTTAAGCACATTCGCAATGAGTTCGATGACTACTTTGATGTCTGCGTGGCAGGTAGATGTCTCTCACTGCAGTGTGGGGTAGGCTCTGAGATAGGGCAATCAGTCCAGCAGCCTCTCTCGGCTCCTCAGCTGTGACAACACAGTCGCACTGACAACCTCCTAATTTCTAGTATGTTTTCACTTCTTCCTTTCCATCCTCAAAGGCTACCCCACAGGCCATCCTGAAGCGGAGAGCTATGAGGAAGACCTGAAGTACCTAAAGGAGAAAGTCTTTGCTGGGGCAGACTTTGTCATTACACAGCTCTTCTTCAGATCGGAAACCTTTTTCAAGTTCGTGAAGGACTGCCAAGCCATTGGCATCACCTGCCCCATTATTCCTGGCATCTTCCCTATACAGGTGAAATCCGGTGATTCTGGTTTGGGGAGGGAATAAGGACCCAGGATGTTAGGTGTTTGTGGGTCAGGGCCTGAGAGAAGTCTGTAATTATCTTCTGCAAAGTTTGTGTGAAGTGGGAGTGCTAAAATGTGATAAATCTGTAGGTGGTTGGTCAAATGAAACTTGTAAGCATGTAATATATATCAAGGTTCAAAGGTTTTCTGTGCCCATATGGTAAAAAGGGGTGTAAAGGACAATGGTCTGTCTGCCAGTCCTCTGGTGTTGGTCACCACTGTCAGCACGCTGGGCTCAGGCAAAGAAATGGGGAGAAGTCACCCAAAGCAACATGACCAAAAGTATGTTACCATCCTAGAGATGGGGCCTAGGAACAGAATTCAGGAGCCCCAGTTCTAAATCCGTCACAAAATGGAAGCTGTGTTACTGGGATATCAGTGAAAGGCCTTTGAAAAATGAAACCCCTGCATCCTCATCCAGGGTTACCACTCCCTGCGCCAGCTGGTGAAGCTCTCCAAGCTGCAAGTTCCTCAAGAAATCAAAGATGTCATTGAACCCATCAAGGACAATGATGCAGCCATCCGGAACTATGGGGTGGAGCTGGCAGTGTCCATGTGCCGGGAGCTGCTGGACAGTGGCATGGTGCATGGGCTCCACTTCTACACCCTCAACCGGGAAGTGGCTACCACAGAAGTCCTAAAGCGCCTGGGCATATGGAAGGAAGACCCCAGGTAAGCACAGATTGCTGCCTTCACGCCATGTGAAATCCTGCTGCAGACTTCCAGGGTTCTCTGCAGCTGGGAAAGATAATGTGGACTTCCCTCTGCATCCACAGGTTTCAGCACAGATGAGGGAAGCAAAGGAAAATTATTAACTGTTTTCTTATTAAAAACAGCTTCACACAGGTTTTTTCTTTGCCTCATCCAATTTCAGGTGTCTGTCCTGTGGACACCTACTGAGTGTTCTGGGAGGGAACTAAGTGGGAAAAGATTGTTCCAGAAAGGAAAAAGATTTTTCTGTCCTACCTCTTGACAAACAGAACTCTTCTCAGCCCCTGTTACTTGCTGTCCCCAGAGGCAAGGTTCTCCAGGGCAAGGGCTTCCAGCCTCCAGTGGAAAGATAGCAGAGGAACTGTGTTAACATCTGCTCCTCCCGTGCAGGAGGCCTCTGCCCTGGGCTGTCAGCGCTCACCCCAAGAGAAGAGTTGAAGATGTCCGACCAATCTTCTGGGCCTCTAGGCCAAAGAGCTACATCTATCGGACCCAGGAATGGGATGACTTCCCCAACGGCCGATGGTAAGCTGCCAGCCTGCAGTGGTGTGCTATGGAAGCCTGCTCCACAGCTGGTCTCTGGGTGTCCTGGGTATGCTTAGAGCTTGACAGAACAAGCTGCTTCTTAACAAAGTGGTCCCCAGTTGCTTGGATTTGAATGAAGTGAGGAGAATGGCACCCAAATGTTGAGGCTTTCAGTCTCTGAATGGCTTTTGCTGGATTCTTCTTGGGTAGCTTCTTCCCACATCATGAAATCAGCTTCTCTTCCTCGGTGGCCTGTTAATCCTGTGTCTTGTTTCTTTACAGGGGTAACTCCTCCTCTCCAGCCTTTGGGGAACTGAAAGACTATTACCTCTTTTACCTGAAGAGCAAGTCTCCCCGGGAGGAGCTCCTGAAGATGTGGGGAGAAGAGCTGACTTGTGAGGAAAGCGTCTTTGAGGTGTTCACATGTTACATCACTGGAGAACCCAATAAGAACGGTTACAAGGTGAATGATGGCCCTGGAAGGGGTGGTCAATGTGGCTCAGACAAGAGTATGCATTTCCACTGTTCTTCTAAAAGATTTGGCACTTCCGTGTCCCAGAGGGCCCACTGAGGTGGAGTGGCTGAAGGGAATTCAACAGCCAGAGTCAGGGCTCCCTATAAAGGAAAGCTGCTACAGTGTGACAGGACCAATACCAATAGGCTTCAGCACTCATTCTTAGAGTTGAGAATAGCCTGCCCCTTGGACCACACCTGGAAATTCTGGCCTGAAGTTGTGAGAACATTAGGGCACTTCTGAGTTCCTTCAACATCCAGATGATAAGCAAAAGATTGTTACCTCCACTGTGAGCCATCCTTTCTCACTGCAGGTTACTTGTATGCCCTGGAATGATGACCCTCTTGCTACTGAAACCAATCTTCTGAAGGAGCAGCTGGAGAAGGTTAACAGACGAGGAATCCTGACCATCAACTCTCAGCCCAACATCAACGGCAAACCATCCACAGACCCCATTGTGGGCTGGGGACCCAGTGGGGGTTATGTCTTCCAAAAGGTAATTGTGCTGCTCTGGGCTAGGCAGCACATATTTATGACCCAGTTTGGTCTGTGTTAGGTAGGCAGGTCCTAGGCTTTCACCCAGATAATCCTTTTGTGTGCTCTTAATGCTGAATTGAGGCAAAGCTCCTTTGGTGTCTTAAAAGACAATGTAATCTCTAGTGCTTACTTCATAGCTGTTTTCCTCCTCCTCAGAACATCTACAGTTTCTTAGTTTTACTCTCAGCAACTACTTACTGATAACTTCTGTCTAGAGCAGGGCTACCAAGTTTCAGATACAAACACAGGCCTGCCCACAGCATCTGATCCCAGTCAGGGATGCAGGAAGCACCCAGGGTTCTCATAAAATGGGCATCGTGGAGGTAGTATCTCTACCATCCCAGCGGTAGCAACTGCACCTGCAAACATTCTATTGTCTGTCTCTCTAAGGCAGAGTTCTCCACCAATTGCCCCCAGCTTCCATTGGCTGCCAGGTGTCTTCTCTGGCCTGCAGGCAGTCTTACCTGCCACGCCTGTCTTCTACTGCGGGACATTTGCAGGCCCTACAGCCTTGCCACTAATGGCTGTGATAGGAATCTCCCATCAAGGTAAATGCCGAGCAAGTGGCTCATACTAGGAAACAAAGCAGCCTCATTCAAAAAGGGATTCAAACCACTAAAGCCATGAGACCAGCAGATGGCAAATGCAGTTATGTTTTCAAAGGAAAAAACTCCCCTGAGGTGAGGGAGATCCATCATCTCACAATGGCCAGGAAATGGGGGGAGGGGAAGCAGTTGTTGGGAGCAGCCAAGCACAGAGCAGCAATAGATGGAGCAAGTACAGCATTAGGTTGTATAAGCGCACAGGGAGAATTTTGAACAAAAGATGAGGATGGGGAATGGTAGAGTGCTTGGGAGAGCCAGCTGAGACCCCTAATGTCTGCTCCCATCAGACTGGGCTGTCCTGGTAGGATGCTGCTGTTCACTGGGTACTGTGTACAACAGAGGTCAAGCTCAGGCCCCTTCCAGGCACTCTACTCTGGCACAGGCTGCTTCCCAGCAGTTGCACTTACACTCTCTAGAGTGTAAGCCTGCCTGCTCATGTAGGGGTAAAGCAAGAAGCTTGTAGCTTTACCTCTGCTCTGCCTAATTTATTTCCCACCTCCTAGCTCTAATTTGCTCTGCCATTTGTTCAAGCATCCTCTGTAGTACCTTTCTCTGGAAATGGACACCCAAGTCTTCAGCTGCCTGGCATCCAGGACTGCAAAGCTGTTCTCTTGGTTGCCTATATGTGAGCAAAGGCTCTTAATCTCCTTGCCCTTCCCCATCCCTTTCTGCAGGCATACCTTGAGTTCTTCACCTCCAGTGAGATCGTCACGGCACTGCTCAAAGTGCTGAAGAAGTACGAGTCACGAGTGAACTACCACATTGTCAACGTCAAGGTAGGCTGCTGTTTACAGGACACTTTCTTCCACCACCTTGGAAGAGAGGCAAATATCAATCATTTAGATATCCCTGTGAAGAAGTGAGACATGAAGGGAAAGTGAATTAAGTCAGCTGCAATGTCCAGCAGCTGCCTGATCTCTTATTAAAGAAAGGGTAAATGCACTTGTTCCAACTCACTCAATCCCTGCTTCAGCAGTTGCTTCAGAATGATTTTCCCTCCTTTGGCAGGGCCAGAATATCACCAATGCTCCAGATCTGCAACCCAATGCTGTCACCTGGGGCATCTTCCCAGGCAGAGAGATCATCCAGCCCACTGTAGTGGATCCTGTAAGCTTTCTCTCCTGGAAGGTGAGTGTTCCCTCCTGGATACATTGCTGTGATGCCTTGGAAGTTCAGGGTGTCTGGTTTGGTTTTAGTCTGTGACACATCACAATCGAGTACTGTGCAGAGGCCAAGATACTGCTCCTTTTACTCCCAGTGTAAAAACTGCTCCGGGAGCTCTTCACAGCTCTCAGGCGCTTTGGGAGCCGCCTCTGTGCCCGTACTGCCGCAGAGCTGCGGGCAGTAGCTGTCCCTCCCCTCGTACACGCACGGGGGCAGCATCGAGCTATTGTACTCGGCACCGGGCGGCATGAGGCTCCCTGCTCACCTCTTGCTGCTTTCACTGCCAAGGAAGCAGCCACGAGCTGGGCAGGTGTGTGTGGCACTGGCTGTGCTAAAGGCAGCTCGGGAGCATGTGTGTTACGCCACTGCCAGTGTTCCCTTTCTCCGAGCAGGATGAGGCCTTTGCACTGTGGATCGAGCAGTGGGCCAAGCTCTATGAAGAGGAGTCGCCCTCCCGCATGATCATCCAGTACATCCATGACAACTACTACTTGGTCAACCTGGTGGACAATGACTTCCCACTCGAAAACTGCCTCTGGCAGGTTGTGGATGATACTTTTGAGCTGTTGAACTCTTCAACTCAGCAGTGAAAACTCTTGTAACCTTTTACTTCTTCCTTCCGTCCACTGGCTGTGAGGAGAGAAAAAGCAGCTCCTGTGCTGGTGGTGGACCACACACTCCTAAGCTCAGTGACCAGGCTGGCTCAGTGCTCTATCCACACTACATGCTTTTGTGTCCAGCACTAAGGCTCCCTCACTCCTCCTCACTCAACAATAACCAGAACTACCTCAACCTCTGAGCTGAGGCTCTGGACTGAGCTTGAAGGGCAGCTCTGCAGGTTGAAGAGTTGCTGATCGTGGCTTATGCTGATGACAGTAACAGAACTTCTGTGCAGATGTGGGATTCTGCTAACTTGCTCATACCAGAAATGCTGCCTTGAGGGCAAAAACACTCCTTTCAGCAGTGCCTATACAAGGAGGCTATTTCAGTAGTTGCCAACTCTGAAAAGATGTTAAAGTTGCTTTCACCTTGCACTCCTCTGATGTATTTCTTCATACCTGATCCTATCAGGCTCTCTTGCACATACTCCAGAAGAAGGTTCACATTTTTTCCCTAATATTTCTCTTTTATTTTGTTTATCCTGGTTTCTTTTTAGTCAAAATATGTTAATTTTGACTTCTGGATGAAACTGAGTAGGAACCACACTATTTCTTAGGACAATAAAATACATGGCTCTTGTACTAGGCCATAGTGTCTTGTGTTGTTTGCAAACTAATGGGCTTGGCACAAGAGAAGAGATGAAGAAAAGCAGTTGTTTAGGGGGCAGTTCTGCCCTAAGTAAAGCGTGGGCAACCACAGCACAGGAAGCTTAAGTCCTAGAATTCACCCAAAGTAACGGGCTTGCACCTTTGACTCAAGTTGTGCAAGGTCACAGGAGGTGTGCTGGGCCTTTCCCATAGCCTGTGACTCTCCACAGCCGTAGGCCCTACTGCATTGAAATAAGGGGCTGGGGGAGGTGTGAAGGCTGCTTTGTGTACTTAACAATCGTGCAAAGCTACTACAGGTTAGGAAAACAAGACCTTGGGGCAGTTCCCAGTGGAATTTCTGAGATCCCTGCCATGCTGTGAGCATCTCTTTCAAACAAGCAAGAAGAAAAGCCTTTTCCAGATTCTTCAGACCCTCTCATTACAGATGTCTGAGACTGGGCTCATATAGCCAGGATAATTACAGGGCATCAATCACAGAAGCAAGTAATGGGAAGGTTGGGGGTCAGACACGCCTGCCTTGCCTCTGCAAAGCTTTTGGTGCTCAGCTGTTCCCAGCAGGTTTCTTCATCCCTAGCCCAATTCAGCACAGAAAGGAACCAGCAGGAAGCAGTCAAGAGGTTGGCCACCCACTGAAAGGCTTAATGAAGAGCTGATGGACCAAGACAGGGGGAGGAGGTGGGAGCCATGTGGGAAAGCCCCGGGGGAAGAGCCAAATCTAAAAATAAAGACCCACATTTGCACCTACCAAGGACAGTCCAGACTTTGCAATCAACAGGATGTAGCAGAGGCAGACTCCTGCTCATCTCTTTAAGTTGTATTTGCTTACTCCACTGCGTGGAATTAAACTGTCCAGGAAAAAAAACACTGAATAAAGGGAGAGCTTTTCATTCTGACCTTTAATCAGAACTCCAGCAAATCAGGTCTGGAGAAGGGAATGGAACCTCAGAGCAAAAGGGAATAACTTCTCAAGTTTGTGCCTCAAAGGAGGAACTGTCACTAGGTACCATCTCTTCCTAGGTGTCCTTTGGCTACCATGCTTCTGGCCTGCAGCACTGCTTTTATCACGTGAACAGTGTTGGCTTTCTTCCTTGCACAGGGCCAGCTCTTTGTTGTGACAGCCAGCTGTATCCTCCACGTGTCCTCAAATGAGCAGCAGCTGCAGGCAGGCCCCCACCATTCAGCAGCATCCTTTGTCCTTGAGCTGGAATGCTGTGAGCTGACGCCACCTTCCAAAGGCCTTCAAGAGTAAAGTGGACAAATCAAATTCTGGGGTTCCCCTTGAGATGGTGCAGCCAGCCTCACAACACCCTGAACAGCTTTTCCTCTAGCAGTGGCTGTGCCAGCTGCCTCGCCACTCACTCAGAGCCCTTTCCTGTCTCCCTTAAGTTCTTGTAGCCAGAAAGGGAAATGCAGAGTACAAATCAATGTGAGAGAAAGACCAACGGCCCCTCTGCCCTCTCATTTCAGTACTTGCTGTTAGGAGGACCTAATCCTGCATGGATCTTGAAGAGGCAGGCAAAGGAGTGTCCTGGATATTTGAGCTCTAAGGCTTTGCCTGCTCACTCAAATTTACAGCAATGTGCCTGCCCCTAGGTGCAAGGCAGCACAATCCTCCCACACTGGTGTGGAGCCTGTTTCTTCCCTGAGTGGGCTCTTGAGAGACAGGGGATTAGTGGATTAACATCTCTGGAGACAGTGGGAAGGGGGCACACATCAGGGAAATTGTCTGCTGACACAAAGCCTTGAAAAACACCCAACGATGAACCCATCTAAGCTGTAAGCTTTGTTACCCTAACCCTAAGCTGTAAGCTTTGTTACAGGCAAATCCCATTCCTTACTGTATTCAGCTTCTCCTTAAGCAAATGCTTTGTGTATGGTACCTTGTAGAGACAGAGAGGACACCAGTTGTCCCCTTGGGGTGCTCTCTGGTCCGTGGAGATCCACAGAATTAAAGCAGTCAGTAGTGCTTACCTGAGAAAGAAGGCTCCTGGCTTCCTCCTCCGAAAAACTCTGGACCACACAGCTTTGCAAGTGTCGTCGTCTCCACACCCTCCAGGCCTTTTCCAGCAGCCGCCACTGTTCCTGCCAGGGAAGGAGGCAGTGCCCAGAGTGGGCTCCGGCAGGCAAAGTGCCTCACATCCCTCTAGTCCCCAGCTCTCCTCTCCCAGGATGTATGTGAGGTTGTGAGAAGAGCAGGCATGTCCTGCAGCACCCACCAGTGCCACTCTGCTGGCAGTACCAGCCACTCACCAACACCTGAGCCAGGGCCACCACCTTGCTGGCTTCTTTCCACTGATGCCATCCCCTTGTCAGACAGTGCAGCCTCCTGCCACGATGGCACTGGCGAAGTATCACTGTGTGATGCCAACACCTCAGATACTTCCTCCTATTGGCAAGAGAGAAAATCAGCTCTAGCAGCCCAGCAGTCCTACAGGAAAGTACCTCCCTGATGGCAGCAACAAGAGGAAGCCCAGAGCCCTCCGCTCCACTTACCCAAGCCCCTTCTCTTCCCGCTCCTCCAAGTCCACCTCTGCTTTGTTGTCTTGGATCCGTGAGTGTACAGGAGGGGGTCCTACCACACCAGACCTCTCTCCCAGGTGAGAGAACTGCAGCCTTTCAGCCCTGTTTTGGTTTCTGTAGATCACCAGCCAGCGATGAGTGGCACTGGGAAAAAGCCTGAGAGGCGCAGCTGCTGCTGAACCATTTTCTTTGCCTCTTCTGCTTTCTAGGGAAGAAGAGAGGAATCACATAGGAGCTAACCTCAGAGCTAGAGAGGGACAGATCAAAGCTGCCATGAGCCCTTAGTCCTTTGGCTCCTGAACACAGAGCAACCCACAGGGTTTGACTGCCATAAGCACCTACTCAACAGAGGAATCCCAGTCACCTGGCTGGCAAACACTACTTCCTCTTCCTCCTCACTCACACTCCCCACTCAGCCCCACAAATGGAAGAGAGAAGGAGATATCTTACTCATGGACCAAGCCAGAGATATCTTTCTGCTCTTCCTAGCACCTATCAGGGTACTGCACTGACGTAAGCACTGGGAAAAGGCAGCTGCTTTTGTCCAGTAGTTGCAGGCCTGCAAACAGAAATAACACAGCTGCAGTCAAGACTAAACACAATACACAGCACACACACAAAGTAGCCTTAGAGATACATTTATGCTCATATCCCTGCAGGTAGTTAAACGTGCTAGACCCCAGGCTGGAAACTGCACAGATGAGATCCCAGCAGGACTGACTCAGCCCTTCGAAGTCAATCGACCTCTTTGTGGTTTGCTAGCTGTGAGCCTTTTGAAAAAGCCGCAACTCTGACAGCTCACTCCGCTCTGCAGGGACAGTGATTATCCCATCTCATCTCTGAGCAGAGAGGAAGGAGTGCTCTTGGTCAAAATGTCCCCATTCCTTATTGTTGTGCTCCAGAAGGCTGCAATTGGTGCAAGGTTACAGTGATGAAGCTGTATGCAGAATCTGTAAAGAATGTTGAGGCAGGGACCAAGAAGTCAGTGCCAGTCGAGCCAGGTTTTGGTACAAGCCTTGCCACTGTATCTCACCGCCTAGAGACTCAAGTGAGGTCTTCACGAGAAAACAAGAACAACCGTGTCACAGGGACATCTTTCTTACCTGTTTTACAGCACCCACAGATCCTAGGCACAGGGCTTGCCGTCCCCTGGAGGCCATTCGCCAGCGGTGACAGGCTTTAGCCTGAGAGGGTTCTTGCCTCTTGTAGCTTCTCTCTCCCAGCGCCTGCCGTTCAGCTCTTAAGACTTTCATCCTCCACTCAGTAAAACTCACAAGTAGGAGGCGATGCTCTCTGGCTTCTTTAAAACAAGAGAGAGCTTCATGCTGCTTCAGTCCACAAGCAGTGAGCTGGGCCCAGCTGACTAGGCACCTGAGACACAACACAAGCACAGGAAAGCAGCAGATGCTTAAGTCACATCTCCATGTCCACACAAAACAGGCTAGAGACCAAATTCTACTTTCTCACCCCACTGCCGTGTCACACTTCAGTGGTCAAAGCAAGAAAAAGGATGCTCCTATTATTCCTTCTGCAATCGACATTTATGTATCCTCCTCCCTGTTGCTTATTCTTCCAGTGCCTCATCCTCAGGAGGTGTCAGTTCAGCCTCCTTACTACAGTTTCTGCTAAAAAACTTCCCCTTGTTTTACTTCCAGCTTCCCATCCCTGTTACCTCTCAACTCCCCAAAGCTCAGGAGAAGGTCTGCTTCCTTATGGCCATTTTAGCATTTCCTTCTCTTCAAATGCCTCTGCAAACTAAATGCCACATTATACTGTTTTTTCCTTTGCCTACAGAACACTTTTCCTAGGCTGCCCTGTCACTACACACAGCAGATTCTCCCCCAAAAAAGAAAGGAATTAGATTAGTCAGTCTACATACAACCTGCCAGAAGCAGACCTTTAGGATGATGCTTGAGGGAGGTTTTTTCCTTACGGGATGAGAATAAATCTGCTAAAATCTCCTTCAGCACAGAACCCAGCAGACTCCTTTTAAGTCTGCTTGCTGCAGAACCAGGCTGGATTAAAGACAGCAGCTTCTCGTCAAGATTTGGATTTAAATTTCTTTCTTGGCTGCCACAAACTAAGGGTTTACATACGTGGGATGCATAACTAGAATAACACAGCATCGTTAAGGAGACCATTTTAGGCCCCAAAATCAAGGTCTACAGGACTTACTATTAACAGCACTGTAAATCTCTCTGCATGCACAGGAGGCCAGTCTTCCTCTGCAACCTCAGACACCAATTTGCTTTTAACTCCTGGCTTACTCTTTTGGTTTCTTGTTCCACTTGGACCTTCATTATGCAAATCACTCCACTGCACCATGGGGCAGAGGTGTAAATATCCTCTGCCTGGCAGGCTCCTCTAAAGATCAAGAGAATCTATTGCAGGTTAGCCTAGCATGAAAAATGCCCCCCTCAGAAGAGACAGGGCTCAGCCTGTACCATGTCCAGGTGAGAAATCAGAAGCACTCTCTCATCAAAGGAGAGCTCAGAAGGAAGATTAATGATGGAGACACTCTACAGGATGAAGCAACATTAAGGACTTCTCAGAAACACACTTCCCACCAGGGTGCCACCACGCAGATTGATTTGCAGAAGACAATGCAATTGAGTGGGGTAGGTGCAGAGTCTACCCATCACACACTAAGGTTTTACTGCTTTTCAGTTGCTCTTTCCTCTGCAGGTCTTTATCTCCTCTCAGCCTGAACCTGCAATGCAAACGGAAATCTACTGGGGCCGAACTTGCTCTTCTCACGCTTAAATGAATCCCTGCCATATATAATCTTATTCATTCTTACCCTCCTGAATCACCTGAAAGAGAACCACCTGAAAGCTGGATCACTGCAGCTGTACACCTGGCTGCATTTCAAGCAGACAGCAGCCTCACACGACATAAACCACAAACGAAAGAGATTTCAATGTAAAGTGTGCTGAAAAACAGCTACAAGAAGAGAAGTTGTCCATGACTGGCAGCAGAGACCTTGCTCTTCAGATTAAACTTTTGTGTTTTAAGGATCTGCATCATAACAAAAGACTCCAAAACACAATGCAGCTTCTCTTCTACTGTCACTAACACCTGATGAAGCCAATATCAAGGTTGTCCCTTTGTAGGTTTTACTAAACATTGCTTTTCGGCAGGAATATACTGAACTCAATTTTTCACATTAGTTTAAATTAAAATCAGCACACTGTGTTCAGAATCTAAGTGATTCAGGTTTGTAAACATCACACCTCTGTTAGATCTCTGCAAATACTGAATAATTCCAGGAGAAATGAGGCTTTTTTTTTTTTTCATTTACACAAATTTGTTTGCATCTCCCTTGCTTAGTTCACAAATACCACACTGCATAGCTAAGGCTGAACAGAAGTTCTGGAAAAGAAAGATATTCTGAAAGAAAAGAACAAGTGAGTGTGAGGCTATGGGTAGCAGACTCCTTAATGCAGAAGCACCCCCAGGGCAGCACTGCTACTGCAGCTCCATTTACACACCAGTTAGCTGTACTTTCAAACTCAATCTGTGGCCTGAGCACACTGGATTCTGCTACACGAATTGCTCTTCACTCAAAGCTTGCTTCAGAAATGCTGTGAGGGTAGGAAACCAACCTGTGCAGAAGATGACGTTCCCAGAATAAAGCAGCATATTTCTGCTTCCTTGTTCGGCAATACCACTTCTGCAGGACCAGCCTCTTCTTCTCCTGGCAACTGTGCTGAGCCCATTGCTGCTGCAGCTCCCTTGCAGCACGCTTCTCTGTGACAGAGCACAAGAGCCCAATGATTTTTTTTCCATCACAGAGTTCAGACAAGAGCAGGGAATGCATCTGCTACAAATACCAAACAGTACAAGGCTTTCTAAGACCTCCTGCCCTCTCTTCAGCAGCTGAAAAGACCTGCAGGGTTTTTGTTCTGTAAAGCAGTTGGACATTTTTTTCCTCCCTTCCCTTCCTCGACCAGAGGTTGCTTCCACTCTCATCTGTAAAGCAGTTTTCCATCAAAAATTTGGTATGTTCCTTCCCTGGCATAGTGCAAGTACTTAGCATTTAATGCACAGGGGCAGGATCAGGACTGTAAAGCAGCCCCAAAGGATGCAATCCTCCCCACTGAAGTGAAGCCTGACCGTTGGTCAGCCTGGAGACACATTCAACCTCAGAATGCTGCACCTCAACTTCATTTCACTCCCCGCTGCTAAAATGCGTTGTTTGAACACTCCTTTGCAGTGAAAGATAATCAAGATCCACTCCTTTTCCAACCAGCTGCCAAGGGAGCACCTCCCCTAGCATAAAGCACTACAAAGCAGCAGGGCACAAGTCCTGCTTGTAACAAAAATGCAGTGACACATTTACTGACCCCTGGACTAGACCATTCTGGAGAAGCAGTGCACAGTTACAACCAGAAGCAGGACTTTCTCCACCCTCACCACTCCCACTGTAGCCCTCTCCTAGACACATAAGTGCTGCTGGAGGATGGAGTAACTTACTTTGCCAGCAGGAATGCCAACACCACAGAGCATCAGCAGTCATCTGGTGAATGTGACATTGGAATCTCTGCTCAGCTTCCACTTTCTGCACCAGCCTCTTCTTCCACAGCCTGAAAGCCCTCTGGCAGCAATGAACTCGATGTTTTAGGGCTGCTGCTGCTTTTTGGTTCTTATTTTCCATGACCCAGTGGTGCCAGCTGAGAAAGGCTCTGAGAAAGATAGAAGTCATTGGACCAACATCAGGAACAACTCACACAGATTCACACTCTTGGAACTGAGGGGGTTCAGGAAATATATCTGGAAAGCACAATGCCTACTGAGACAGCTGAACAAGCCTGTGGTACTCCTGGGCCTTTACAAGTTGCTGAGTTCGAGCTGACCAGACAATGAAGTACCTCTGCAGGAAGCATTTCTCTGCTTGGTGCCAGCGACTCTTCACCTCATCAGAACTGCAGTCCTGTAATCCAGAAAAGCAAAAACCAAAAAAGGGCCTTGAACTGCTGCTGTAACACAGTAACTCAGGCCTCTCCCCTTGCCTCTCTGGCATCTGTAACTCCCTAACTGCCTGTTGCTAACCCCCACACACCACATGAACACCCCGGCATGAGCATCTAGCACATCCCTTGTAAATCCTTGACACGTGGCCAGTTTCCAACTCAGCTGGCAAATGGTGTGATAGAGTTACCCAGAGAAATGCCTCAATCTCCCAAACCTGTCTAAGAGAGAAGACAAAGAGAATGGCAGCAGAATCTTCCACATGCTGCCAGTGAAAGTCAAAGGCTCTTTGCTAAATGGAACTCTGCAGAGAAGAGTTGTACAGCTACATGCATGGCACTGCTTTTCAGCCTTACCTCCTCCAATGCAGAGTAATCACAAAGAGACTGGACATGGTTGTCTGGACTCTGCACTGCCAGAGACTGCAACTGACCTCCCACAAACCAACTTCTTCTGCAAAACAAAAGTGTTGGCGGAAAAGGGAAGAGGGAAAAGTATCCAGAAAGATGGTTGAGGAAACATGAGAGACTATCCAGAAGGAAAGAACTCAGTCAGACCAGCATGCTAAGGAACTAGTCTCCAACTCACCCAGCTGCAGTACTCCACGGAGGAAAGGCCTGCAAGTACAGCTCCCCACCCAGCTCAGCTGGCAGCTCTGCATGTTGGTGCAGTTGCAAGAAAGCGCTGTAATAAGGCATGGCTGTGACATCCTCAGCAGTCAGAATGGAGGAGAAGCTCTGTTGGCTGCTGTCACTAAAACTGCATTCCTGCAGGTATGGAGAGAAGAAGATGCCATCAGGTCAATGTCCCCCCACTGGAATCACTCAGCTAACAGTTCTGACCATGCCATTTATTCCTCTTTTTACCCAGGACCCAGGAAAATCCAGGATGCATCCCAAGTAACTGCAAGCTGGCAAGTACAGCTCTGGAGTGCAAACATGTAAGTGCTGGGCAAGTTATTTCTGTACTGAGTAAAAGGGAAATGGGCATATGTACTTGCTCAGTGACAAGGTTCTTTGTACCTCACCCCTTCCACTTTGCAGCCACAAACAGAAGCAAGTGCACAGGAGAACCTCACTAGCCTGGCACCTTCCCATACCACCAAGTGATGGATCAGGAAGGGCACAGAGAGAAGCAACTTCACAATTTCTGATGACATTTAAACTCCAGCACCCTATAGGCCTAAATACAAAGCACAGTGTGCTGATCACAACATCATGCTGAAGCAGAAATGTTCCCTTGGACGAACCCAGGAATTAACACCTCAGAGCAGTCTGGATGTATTAAGACGTTCTCACCTTTTCCAATGAGCTCAGAGAAGGCAGAATAGCTGAAGCACTGCTGTCAAAGCCAGAAGATGTTGAGAGGTCTTCTGAAAACAGCATGGCAAGAGATTCTCCATCAGCAGTCCTGCGTGACTGCTTAGGACTTTGTTCAGTTGTCTTCAGCATGAGACACTTTTGGTGCCATAATTTCAGAGCTTTTCTGAGTCTACACTGGCCCAAAGTCTGAGAGAAAAATCTGAGAGAGGAAATATTGAGACAACAAAGTGAATGAAAAGGGATAACAGAGGCGGACACCAGTGCAGACACGACTGATGACAGAAGGACTGTAAAGTCAAGTGCACACTACTAATGAGGGTAGGGTGCCACGAACTGAGTCTTCTTTACTCACTTAGCTCTGTGTTGCTCATGCAGCCTTGATTTCCACAGCAGATACGATCTCTGGAGCTTCACCTTTTGGCAGAAGTCATCAAGAGAGCAGCCTGTTTGCTCTGGCAACTGTCTCTCTGCAGTCCACAAGGGCTGATCTTCATGCCTCTTTGTTCCAGTCTTGTCAGCTGCTGAGCTTATAAGTGGTTCTTAACCAAAAAATGACAGGAGACATTTGTCAGAAGGCATTCCTAAGAAACTCCACTCAGCCCTCAAACTGCTTCTTTTCAGCAAGGTTTAAGACTTCCTGCCAGGTTTATGAAGCACAGCAACAGATCTCCCTGTAGCTTCACTGACACATCTACAACTAGTCATTTTCTCACTCTGATTTGTAATCTGAGTATCATCTGAGCCTCCCTGTTATCAGCTGTTTTCAGCTGGTTTTCACTGCAAAGAGGAATGAGCCTGAACATCTCCATATCTTAGATTCTGCCCCCAGGCTGCTCACCATAATGTTGCCTCCATCGCAGGAGGAAGAAGTTTGCCATTGCCTGCTTATTGCCTTCTCTGACCTGCAGCATCTGAACCCACTGCTGGAAGTATTTCCTCAGTGATTCTGCTCTGAGATGGGCCAGGTTGCACCTGTAAAGTGCCTTCTGCTCAACAGACTCCTTCCATGCAACAAAACACCTGAGAATATAAAAGGAAAAATAAGCCACGTGGAAAACAATGTGTACAAGCTTGTGCATCCTCCTGAGACTGGATTTAGTTCAGAAAACACAGACAGAAGCTGTCTTCTTTTAAGTTTCTGTTCATTTATTTCATTACAGAGTCACTGTCATGCTTAGAGAATAGCAGCACAGCAGCACAGCAGATACTCTCAGGTTTGGTCTTTCAGGACATCCAAGTCAGGACCAAAATGCACTGGCAGTGCACAGGGGGCAAGTTGTAATGTCTCTGGCCACAGCAGATCCTTTTCATGTATGTATTCCTACTTTCATCTTTATTAACTCTTAAACCATAAGAATACATGGCTTTAAGATGGAACAACGTATCATTGTCTGGGCTGGCTCTGCCAGTCCTTAGACTTTCACAGTGAACAGACTTCACAGGAAAAAGAAAACACATTGGCTTACCGGCAGACCAAGTTTCTCTGAATCTGAGTCATCAGTGCCAAAACCTGTTTTATTACCAAGCATCTGGAACGCCACCTCCAGAAAATGTTTCGTAGCTGCCTCTTTTCCAGCAGAGCAAGGGCTTCCAAAAGCCTGGCTTCCTCTTTGCTCAGCAGCTCCTTCTGCAGGCGCCACAGTCTGAAAGCTGCTGTGTTACAGGGCAAGAAGAGATTGACAGGAAGGAAAACAACTTACAAGAACTTCAAACGACTTAGTGTCAACATAGCAAATGTTCTCTGGCTGAACTCAGCTACCTGAGGAAGGGCACCTAAGGGAGCTGGCTCATACTGCTGGAACCACAGCATCTGTTGCAACTAAATTAATACAAGGAACAAGGTAAACGGTGCACGACAGGATGAGTGGTCCACTCTCCACCACCACAGATACTACTCCACCTGTTTGCAGGCTCAGGTTCTGAAAAAGTCCAGCCAAAGCACAACTAGACACAAATCAAGAAACATTGTGGAGCAGGGATCACCTCCAAGCTGTTTCAAGGCTATGGAACATGTGCTCACCAGCTAGACGTCTCATATCCCTGATTGCTTCAGCTCTCAAGCAGAACTCATCTCCTCTCTGCCTACGATGAAGCTGTGTCCACAGTCCTCCCTCCACCCTGAAACAGTGATGAGCATGCTTTAACATGTCTGTCCAAAGTGGCACTCAGAGAACAAAACCCAGAGTCTTCCTTCTCCCTTGGTAGCTCTCTCTTTCTGTCTGGACTTGTTTCCTGCATTCAGAATCAGACAGCACAACAAAAGGGGTTTTTTTGACACCTCTACTGTCCTGCTAGAGGCTGTGGTATTGCCTCACTCGCATCTCATTTACACCTGTGTCACACAGGCAGGTAGCTGAACTCAAGAAATAGTACAGGAATATTTCTGTCAGACTGAAAACACAAGTGCACAGAACCTGCACAGAAGTTCTGCAATAGGATCATTTAGTTCTTAAAACTAAGTCACTAATTCTCGGCAGTGCTCATCTGCAGCAATACATCCAAGGACCTGGAAATAAGTTTCCCATTCTGTGTTGGTAAACCTTCACTTGCCCAAGATAACAGAAAGAGAATGTTCTCAACTTACCTACAAACCTGCTCAGCTTCCTTTGAGTATCTTTCTGTAAGTTGGTGCTGAGCTGAGGTTGTCACAGCTGCTAATCTTCCTACTCCAAAAGACCCCACTGCTGAACTTTGGGTATAAGAACACAACTCGGGCTTCAGGGCTTGCTTCCTGCTCCGTTTTGCCACAGCTTCCTTCCACTGAAGGAAAAAATGCAGAATTAGTACAAATCACAGGCAGAGTATTAGAATCAGGATCCACATCACTGAATGTCACACAGGGTGCCCCTTCCTCCTCCCTCTCCAAACAGGATTTATGCCTTCTCTGTCTGCACAACAGAAAACTACTCTCTCTAGCCCTTCCTCACCCTGCAGAAGCTGACATTGAGTAGAGCCAAGGCATGTCTCTGCTGAGCTGCTTCCAGCTGCATCCTCTTCTGGTGCACAGCCCACCGCAAGGCGCCAAGGCCCTTTCGAAGCAGCTGCTGTCTGTAAAGCTGCCTGGCTGCAGCCCTTTTCCAGAGAATGTGTCCCCTCCAGGCTTGGAAATACCTAGTTAACATTTGTCTGTCACAGAAGTACTGGAAACTTAAAAAGAAAAACCAAAAGTGAGCTCCAGTTAACAGAAAGAAATTAAACACAGCCAGGAGGTGGCAATCAGAGTTCAGCATCAGACCAAAAGAGGTATTTCAGATCATTCTAAAGACTGAAAAGCCCGCAGCCTCACACCAAACTAAGGTGTCACAGATGCTGAGTTGAGAGCAATTTCATGCACATCTTACTCACAGGTCACAAATTTGAACCCCATCTCAGGGATAAGCCCAGTTCTTGGTCTTTGCTATTAGGCAGTAAACACACCAGAACTGGCTGCACTGAAGAGCAGCACATGTGGTACCAAGGCTCCTTCATTGCCAGCACCAACCAAGGTTGAATTTGGAAGCTAGAACTTAAAAAAAATGCAGAAACTATTTTCTAGAACATGCTCCATTCTAGATGGTAACTCTGAAAAGCTGCACTCCTGAGCAGACCACGGCAGAATAATGTAGGTTCAGCCCTAAGCCACACCATTGCCAGGATCATGGCTGCTTGGCCACTTTCCAGCAGTTTTGCTCTGCTGTTAACTACCTGCACACTCACACATAAACACTGAGTCTTTGTACCTTTGCTCATCCACCTTCGATGACCAGAAGCTGTTCTCCGAGACCTGCAAACAGATAAAAGACAGCAACTCACACGATTAGTTACACTACTCTCTTCTGCTGCGCCCAGCACGGCAAGCTATTTTGGATGGTGACCAGAAAAGAGCTGCCTCTGGGTGGTGTATTGTGCCAGATGCCTTTGACACTGCCCCATCATTGTTCTGTGAATACTCTTACATACTTTAGACATGGAAAAACTCAAAACCACTGAAATCTCAATTATGTACAGAATGAAAACCAGTTCAATGCTTTCCCTCTGCATGTAGATCCAGAAAGCATAAACAGATGTTCCCAAGAACAACCAAGTTCACAAGCTGGTCTTTAGGAAGAAACATGTGAGATACAACGATGTGTATGTTAGGATGGAGCAGGACCACAAGAGATGAAAATCTGCTCATTCAGTCCCAGAAAAATCACTGCTGTACCTCAGCTCTGCACCTCTAGCATCGAATGGAAACAAGTACAAGTAACATCTGTGAACAAGGATGCTACACCATGAGTACACCCTCACCTCTCTGGACACAGTTCCTTGTGTCTGGCTCCTTTCTTCACACCATGGTTCTTTGGCACTCTTCTCCGGAGAAGGTTCTTCAGAGTGTTTGAGATTAGCATCAGCTTCCAAATTTCTCCTCCTTTGGTGGGAATATTTGTTTCTTCTTCCTTCTCTGCTCACGCTCACACAATCTATCTCAGAATATTCTCCAAAGCCTTCTACAACCTGAACACTAAAAGGACTGGACTGGTTGCTGCCCACCACAGCCACTCTCCTGGCTGTTTGTGATCCTGAGTCATAGATCTGATCTGGTTCCTTCCTGGACTTAACATGAGGTTCAGAGTTGTTGACTTCTACAGATTTGATACTAAGCTGCTGGACTGGTCTAAACTCTTTATCCCCAGGAGAAGTGACTCTCACACACACTTCCCTTGGTGTCCTATACATGGCTACACCAACGTTCATCTGAGCCCCCCCCAAATCTGTTTCCAGTGACACTTGCAGACCCTCTGGGTACAGGCTGGCTGGAAGGTCTTTCTTCCAAGATACAGCACATGGGCTTGCCCCATTAGATATCTCTCCAGGGGGGTGACTTTTTGTGTGAACATAAAGACTTCCAGGTTCCAGAGCTGTTCTTGCCTGGGACTGGCATCTGAAATAAGGGGAGCAATTGTAGGAGGAATCTGCTTCTGTATGCACTAGCCTGCCAGAGCCCACTCCAGAAGTGAGGGTTTCTGGCTGGGTATCACCAGAAATTTTGGTTCTCCATGTGTTCAAGTCCATGTATCCATATCTGTGAGAGACAGAGAGAGGTTCTGCATGACTGAAGTCCCTTGTCACTGCACTATAGCTCCAGTCCTTCGCAAATGGGACACCCCATTTCAATCTTGCCTGAGCAACGCTGGTCTTTACTCCAGCTAGCTGTTCTCTTGTGCCCAGGATACTAGGAGGTGAATCATCAGGAGCAAAGCACAAACTGCTACTAACTGCAGAAGACTTGGGCTCCAGAGGGAGGGAGCCTGATACCCCCATCAAAGCAGTTTCTCGCTTAAGCCTCTGGATTGCACAGTACAAGCTAGCAGAAATCTGTGAGGACTGCAAAAGAGTCTGAAGGGAGTCTAAACTAGATGCATCCAGATCCCCCAAGGTCAGGGCTGAACTATGGCAAGCATTCACACTTTCACTTGAGCTCCTTGAAGAAGAACACACCACTAATTCATGCCTAAGAGGGAGATCTACAGTATGAGATGACAAATGTGGATTGAGCAGTGAAGGGTTCACAGGATCCATACAAGAAGCAGGAGAGTGATGCTGTTGTTTTTCCACCAGATAGTCACTATCCTTTTTCCTGCCTTCTAAACAGCGGTGGCAAGCAGTGTGTATGGAGCAGCTACCAGCTGCCTTTGCTTTCCAATGGTGGTGTTGAGGAGAGTCAATATTCTTACTCCTTTTCCCCTCTAAACTATAAGCCTCAAGACATGAGTGTCTCTGAGGGAGATTCACAGCAGGACTTACTGACAAAGCAAGATGGGAAGTCTTATGAGCCACACGCTTTGAGTCGTGCTGCTGCAGCCTAGAGCAGAGTTTATTCTCTGCTGGGATTCTCTCCTGCTGCAAGCAGGAACTGGAGAATTGGCTGGTGGTGTCCCGGAATGGCTGAGAAGGGCAGGACAGATTAGTCTGTCTCAGAGCACAGTCTCTCCTCCGGGCTGGCAGAGGTGTGGTACACAGCCAATCTTGTTCTGCCGTCTGTCTGGGAGTCACACTGGATGCAGCAGTCTCAAGCCAGCAATGAGAAAGGTCTACTTGACCTCTAGAGCCCACATACACATCAGCACTGACGTTCTTCTGGGTGTTTCTTTGCTCTGAAGAAAAATAAGAAGTAGCATAAACAAAGGACCATGCAGATTCCTCACCAGGTCTTCCCCGGTTTGCCAATAGCAATGGGTACTTTCCTTGTGACTCATTTCCAATCCACCAGCCTCAGTCCTCAAAGTATTACCGACACTACTCTCTTCCTATTTCTCAGCAGACAATCATGTCTGGCAGAGCAGGAAGGATTGAAAATGACAGGTTCAATTCTCCACAGAAAACCTGGAAAAAAAAGACTTCCAGCATTATGCATGCATCTGCAGCTTCAAAACCAGCTTGTTGCTAGCAAGGCTGAATGACCCTGCTTACAAGACAAGGTCATCTGTAGCTGCTTTTTCAGACTGCTTTACCTCTAACCAGATCTATGTGACATCAAACAAGCACAGGCCTAAAAGAAAATGCTTTTACAGAAGCCAGAGCAATGTGGTTCCAGCTGGAGTACAATGCTTACCCTGCTTCACCGACTGGAAGTCCAGCCCAGATCTCCTCCACACTTGTATTTTCTCCAGGGCTGATAGAACAACTAGTGCTTCAACTTAAGGTACTGTTGAGCTACTTAACAGGTGAGAATTTGTTGTTGTGTTATGCTACAGCCCTGCAAAAGTTCAAGGCTAGGCAGGCAAATTTCCTCTTGTCCATACTACAGGATGAAAACATATTTACACATCCAGGGACTCTACATAGTCCCCTGATCTGGAAGGGCTACAGCATAGATAGAGATGGGAGACCTAATTTGCAGTCTAGCCACTAAGTCAGTTACATACCTAACACTCATGCTGAGCACAGCTTCCTAACAGGTCAACAAGTAAGTGCAATTTGAGGGGCCCATGCTTTTATTCCCTCAAATTTTAAAAGCAAGTTGTCAATCACTCTGTCATTCTAACCATCATTTTTCCCCACCCCCTTCTAAAAAATGACACTGATATTTTGAAAGACACATATACCTCTATCTTCTTAAGAAAACCCTACTCAATCTGAAAAGCAAGAGACAGCACAGCCTATGAAATCAATGCTCACTGGCTTTTGCAAACACTCCAATACCAGAAAGCCTCTTGTCAAATTGCACTCGTTCTCCTCTAAGAGCACCTGAGCCTTCATCATCCCAGTTTGCAAACAGGCTGTTTGTCCTTCTCACATGCAAACTCTTTCAGTAATCTTCACAAACTGGGGGATAAACCAAATCAGTAAAGCCACAGGAGGTAGTCATGCAGCGTTCATGTATCCTTGGGAACTGCTGTTAGTGCCTTCCATACATCATCAAGTGCACCACAAACAGGAAGATTCCACTATTTTTTCCAGACAAGCAGAAGTTGGCGAGTACAGACTGACCAAAGCAAGGCTGCTGCCTTTAGGGTGTCTGAAGTACAACCACAAAATGCATTGGACTTGGGCTCCATAGAAGCTCTCCTGGCACCCCTGGAACATCCAGACAACTAGCAACATATCACCAAAGGGTGTTACAAAGAATTTGAACTATGAAAGGACATGAAACCAAGAACCTAACCATAACCTATTTTCTTGATAACTCATGCAATTTGTTTAGTTCTCCGTTATGCTTTTCCTGCCAGGTCCCAGGTTCTCAACACACGTTTCCAGGTTCCAAACACAGATTCTTAATTTCAGTCTCATTGAGATCAGGAAGAGATAGCTAATCCTACCCAAAAGGCAACAAGATTTTATTAAGTGCTTTTAAAAAACTTCTAAGGACAAAAGTGAGGACTCAAAGCAAGCTGCACATTTTGCAAAGTCCATGACCAATGGATTTCCTATCAGCTTTTATGTTTCCAACTAAAATATTTAACACGTTCCTATTATATACACTTTGCAGCAACATTAAAACCTGAAACGAATCCAATTAAGCAAGGCAAAATTAAGCTGATCAATGCTTTTCTGTTGTTATAAGCAAAAGTGAACAGTGCAGCTCTTGAAAAGTAGATCAAACTCTTTCCAGTGAATGCCATTGCAGCATTATGGCAACAACAGCAGACCCATAACGAACATCTAAGCACTGCACAGGCAATGCCAGTTTTCCATCCCTGCAGTCCAAGGCTGATCCATTTCTTGTTACAAGATGGGGCCAGTGACCGGACCAAGATCAGCCTCGGCGTTCCCCTAGTCTGACAGACCGACCCATCGCTGTCGCCTCTTGCTGCCCCTCTGAAACCCACAGGCCCAGGGAGCCAGAGAGAGGGCAGTCGCTGCTCCAGCTGCCATCCAAGAAGGGGTCGGTGTGCTGGAGGCGGCGGCCAGGGCGGGAGGACCATCCCCGGCACTGCCCCTGGGGGCCTGCTTCAGGCCTGCTGCCCGCCGGCACGGCCCGGGCCCGGGCCCAGGCCCAGGCCCCTCGGCAGCCCCAAGGGCCCAGCGCCCTGCGGTGTGCTCCCTCCTCTCCTGAGGCACTTACTCACTCTGCGAGCCGCCGCCCGACGTGCCGCTGGGCCTCAGGGACGGGACACAGGCGTCTCGGTGCCTCCCAGCGCAGGGACAACCCTGCAGCTTTGTCCCCCGTCGATGCCCAAACCCGGCAGCAGGCCCGCTCCAGCTGGGCTCGCCGTAAGCGGCTTATCCCCCGCGATTAGCAACGCCGCCTGTCACCGGGGCTGCAGATGGCCACGGGAAAGCCGCTCTGCCCCACGGCTAATTAAAGCCCTGTGGGCGGCACAGACGAGGCAGGGCTCGGCTCACAGCTCCCTCGGGGCAGGCTCTCCTGCCGGCTCCGGCTCCTGTGGGCACGCTGGGGCCGCAGTAGAGCGAGGCCAGCCCGGGCCGCGCTGCCAGGCTGGCGGGAAGGTGGCAGCCGCCTCAGGGCCACAGGGGACACAGCCGCCTCGGGGGACACAGGGGACACAGCCGCCTCGGGGGACACAGCCGCCTCGGGGGACACGGGGGACACGGGGGACACAGCCGCCTCGGGGGACACAGCAGGGTCACCCAGAGCAGTTTCCCCAGGATCACAAAGTCCAGGTGGGTTTGGAATCTCTCCAGAAAAGGAGACTCCATCTGTTGCAGGGTTCCAGCACCCTCACAGCAAAGTTTTTCCTTCAGTTCAAGTGAAACCTCCTCTGTTCCAGTTCGTGGCTGTTGCCCCTTGTCCTAGCCCTGGGCACCACTGAAAAGACTCTGACCCCATCTTCTTGCTGCTCCCAGTTAGATACTGACATGCATTGAGAAGGTTGCCTCTCAGTCTGCTCTTCCCCAAAAAGCATTGCATTTAAAAGTTGTTTTCAGTTTGTGCTTCAGAGGTCTAGGAGAGAAAAAAAGCTGAGTGCTTCAATGCATTATTCAGAGATCCATATTGTCACTGAACAGTTCTGAAGGGCTGAAAAAAAACCTTAACTAGATATAAAGGCCCGGTCTGAAACTTCACAGGCTCCAGAAATTTCTGCTTACCCATTCTTCCCCATCTGTCACAAGAGCAGTGTGATTCCTGTTCCTATGCTTTGTTGTATGGCAGGCTGCAAAATGAATGCACAATGCTCACGAGGAGAAAAAAATCAGATTATGAACTTATATGCTATTTACCATGTGTTTGGTTCAAGTGTAAATGATGATGGTTCAGGTAGAGCAGCAGGTCACTGTAGTGCTTGTGAGCACGGGGGAGGAAGCATTTGCTCACATTTAAAATGACAAAACTTGGGAGAAAATAGTTTCATTTTAAAAACACAAATGCCATAGTTCTCTACTAGAGGTTAGACCAAAGTTAACAAGGCTCTTGGTCATGAAAGAATCAACGCAGCTTTTGTCAAGAGCACTGCAATTGCACAGTAACAGATGAAAATGAACCTGCTTCAGAAAAACACAGATTCTTCCTAGCACTAGTATCTTCATTCAGCCAAAGTTGACATACTCTTTTTCTTGAAAAGCAATCTTGTTTGGTTGGTTTTTAGGATTTTACCTGGATGCCACAGTAGGACAGATTCGTTGTGCAGACTTGAGTGTAGAGCTTGTCACACCCCACAGAACTCAACAATGTCACATAAATAAACCCATCTTTTTACTAGTCCACCCTCCCGCCCACATAGTTACAAGCAGTACCCCCTACTTATCCCAGTGAAGCTCAGAGTAAAAGCCATGTGCAAGCCCTGTAGTCCTTCCTCCATAACAACTCTTCCAGGCTGTCTGGCTGCAGTCCCAACCCCTCAGGAATACCTATGTGTTCAAATGAGACATGGATGACCAGGGTAACTTGCCAACACAGAAAAGTTGTATTCATTTTATAGTTTTCTTAGAAAAATGGAACATTTCGAGTTCTGGTAACATAGGCAGCTGAAGGCAAAATGACTTTTCAAGGCACAGAGTATTTATAATCTACATTCAACAGCCATTTTAAGTAACCTGAAGGACATTCAACTTGTGTAAAAACATCAGTGAATAAAGCCCAAGACTGGGAGCACAATCACCCCCCTGGCTCAGTAAGAGTGCTTTATACCAGCCCCAGCTTTATGCAAACCATAGAATCCCAGTTTACCATCAAAAGCAGCCCTTGGGAACTCCCAGATGTTTTCTGGAAAGGTACCTGCGTAAGAGCAGGCTACACTGTACAGTTTAAGGGCATTCCATAAGCCTTTTGAAGACTGCTTGTCCATGAGGATTTTGAGTGGTTCCCTTACAGCAGACAGCATGTGCATCACAAGGCTTGGCAGAAGTGCATCCACTCACACAGCCAGGAAGAGATTTAGGAGGAGGGAGGAAAGGAGAGTACTAGGATTACAGAGCCATAGTGCTTAGCAAGTCACCTCAGAGATCTTCTCGACTTACTGCAGGAACTCATCTGCATAACCTTTCAGATCCTCTCCTGTCTCCACAGTAGCAGGTCTTGCTCCATTAGAACAGACTGGGTAAGAGTGGAGTGATAGACAGGGTGAGGGAAACCTCCGTTCTCAATTCTGTGTGGCAGAGAGGGCCTCAGTATGGCTGCTGGGCTGTCCTGCTTGAGTCAGGCCACTGTGGAGGGGCAACCTGCTGATCAATGGGCTCATAGGTGCTGCGATCTCGGCCTGCACTGCTGACATCTGAATGGAGAGAGAAAAGAACAAGATTGGAAAAACCCAAAAACTACAAGAAGCAAATCCTCTAGAAGAAAGCAAGAGCTCAGAAGCACACCACACTAGCTGCTCTAGCAGCTCCCCAACACCTGTGTGCTGTGATCTTGGTACTCAGACAGCAGGTAGGAAAATTCATCTTTCCAACCAAGGCAAAACAACTGAGGTGCATCTGAACATGCCTTGTCATTCCATAAGAACTGTCTTAGTAGCCACATGACTATGACAAAGAAAGACCCACAACACTACAGGCTCCTGTAATGTACTTCAGCAAGATTAAGTTTATGAGATCTAGTGGAAAAATGAACATACAGAACCAGGAACAGCAGGAACCAGGGCTAGCTGACAGCAAAGATTTAAGAACCTGATTCATCCACAAACCACTCTTCCCAACGACATAACTGTGCCTCAGGCATGCCACACCACAGCACTAAATATGAATCCAGCAGTGCTCCTCCAACTGCACTATGAACAATTTGCCCATGATAGAAGACTGGTACAAAATCATGTTACTGTCTAGGGGATGAGCTAAGAAACAAAAGGCAGAAAGAGATAATGTGCATAAGCAGCTCTTTATCTACAGGCCAGGCATCTGCCATGGCTAGGAGGCACTCTGAATCCAAGGTGGGCACAAAACCAGATAAGAGGTCTGTTCTGTGCAGCAAAGATGCTGCCAAGCAACAGAAAGGGCTTTTGCTTCACAGGAAGCATTTTTCTCTCTGCTAAGTAGCACAGGTGACAGCTTTCAAACACTGTAATACAGTTACACCATCCTCTGTCCTTCAGGGCCACACAAGGAAGGCAGAAAGGTGACTGTGGCAGGATGCTGGTTTTGCCAGAGTGAACCCCCCACACAGCAAACAATCCCTTGCAGCTGCTGCAACATGAAACAGCACCAGACAGCTTGGTGAAGAAACTGACTGAGGTCCAGAACACCCAGGCATGGCCCTGTCTCTCTGGCAAGGCTGTCACATTATCATTTGCAAGTACAACCAGGAGAAAAATGAGTGCCTCCAGGCAAAGTCACACAAGGTAAACATCAATCTCATTTTCCAGGTGAGGAAATGGAGGTCCAAAGCAATCAAGGTAGCTAGGACACTTGAAGCCCAGAGAAGGCATGGAGTTAGAAATCCAGTTTGTTTCCTTCCCATGCATAATCCAATTAGAGGGGATGCAGTGTCTACTTTTCCCCAAGAAGGAAAAGAAAAGGTTGCCAGATAAAGAAAGACACCCAAAAACTTCCCAAAAGCACACACAACTGCAGGAGGAGGGGAGGAAAAGCCTTTCAGTTATGTTGACTAAGCAAACAAGCAGTGGTATCAATGCCACTCTGGGCAAAATAGCTGTCAGACAAGGACTTCAGGTCAGCAAGGGAAGAAAGGGCTAACGTAAGTTTAAGGCCTGGCCTAGACCAGCAGAACCACAAAATGGGAGAAAAGACATGAGCAAGAGAGAGCGAGCAAGCACGCCCTGGAAAGGGCTCAGGCTGAAGGGTCTGAAGTGCAAGCTGGTCTCCTTAACATCAGAGCAGCTGGCCCATACTGACATGGAGGCAGAGGAAGCATCCTACCTATGTTAAAGGTGCAGTCTCCTCCACGCTCACGACACATTTGATACACCAAATAGCAGGACAAAGGTTTGAGGAGGAAGCTGAAGATGGCCATGCCTACAGTGAAACGCTTCAGATCGCTGAGATCCTTGTGTGAAGGGTAGAAGAGAGAGATGTGAATCACATCTGTGACAGCTGTGAGCAGCAGGCCAAATAGGAACTGGAAACAAAGAGAAAATGGGGACATGAATAGAGTACTCTAACAGTCAGTCACAGTCTACTTGCTGTGAGATCTGCGTTCACACAACTGTGCCTTCTCCCAGTCTCACACATTGCTAACCTGTGACACTGTCCCAGATAGATTCCTAAATCTTGTATTTCATACATTTTCTTCACATCTGTCACACACCTTCTCATGACAGATTGTTTGTTTCTGCCTGCCAGTCTTTAATGTCCAGAGAAGGCTTTTATAAAGCCCCTCCAACTGAAGCATATTAAATGCTTTGAGTCTTCCTCTGGCATTGCAAGTCATAAGAGGAAGTAAAGATGTAATCAAACATGTCTCACCTCTGAGAAGCAAAATAAGTGCTAGTGAATGCTTCTCACCACGGCTTACAGTGCTGATAGATTTATATGCTCTCTTGCAAAAAACCAGAACGACCCAAAAGGGACTTTGACTCCTTCACTGCTGTATTGGAAACAGCTGAAAATCATCACTGACTGAGATCAGCTGTCTCTGCCCTCGGCCCTCTCCCTGAGCAGCCTGGTGGAGGCATGTACTATCACACTCACCATCGTGATGGCATCAAGGGAATCTCGCTGCACAATAGCCCAGATCCCCAATGCAAGGACACTGAAATTTCCCCAGGCATAGGAGGCTGGAAATATGTAATCCATGCACCCCCTGGCAAAGAAGACAAAACAAAAAAAACCAACAGAACAGCCCACATTCACAATGTGCCTGCAACAGTTTGCATTCATCCCTCTTCCCACACAAACACCTCACTCTGGGAGTTAGGATCTTCTGGCACACAGGCACAAACAGGGAGTGTTGATTCCCACTTCTCCCACCCAAGTCAGGCCAGTTCCCAGTCACTCACCACACTGTGAGCAGCCAGTGTACCATAATGATAACCTATAGGAAAAAAAGAGAGGAAGGCACAGGTCAGCAAGTTGGCAGAACTCTGGAATGACTGACATGAAATGACACTGTCTTAGTTCTGAGGGGTGGGTAGAAGAGTACCCTGGACACATGAAGCAGTACAGAATGCTGGTGTAGCAACTGGGACAGTGAAGAGACAAACTCATTTTTCTCTGCTTCTCTTGCTGAGTATTTCCTGTGGTGCTACACTGTAGTCATTCATTACTGTTGTCATCTCTGTCGACAGTTGATTCAGAGTCCACTTAGGCCTTTCTAAATGGGCTATTGATTTTGGAACTCCAGAAGAGTTTGTACAGAGAGCCAAGCAATCTGATTCCCACTATGCTAGCATGGTTTATACATGGCCAATCTGACATCTCATCACCAACGAGTCCATGGATAGTCATGCCTATGGCTCCCAGCAGTTTCACTCCAGTCCTCAGTAAATCCTCCTTCTACCTCCTTCCAGTCTGTTCAGAGCAGTGGTTCAATTTCACCGCAGTATTTACAGACCTGAAGGCATCTTCTAGGAAGGAATCCAAGACCTTCATACTGCACTTCTCACTCCCTGTGGAGCCACCAGGGCCCAAATGCTGGCAGTGCCCTAAGTACCAGTAAGATAGTGCTGTCCCAGTTTCTGTACTTTGCAAATGTCCTTAATGACTCTGATCCTTATGCTCAAGGGGACAAATCCAAGAAGAAAGCATCTTACTGTAACAAGTGACACAAGGATTCTCTTCACCAGCACTCGACAATTCTGTAACCAAGGAGACATACTCTACGTGTTTATTAAGACAGCAGATGGAAACGAGAATACACCACAGCAGTTTTCTTCTATACCTATAACCACCTGCTCAGTCACCTTTGAGCCTGCTGGCCAATCTCAGCTGAAGGAGATCACTCATGTTCACTCTCTAAACAGTTGTGAAAACAAGATTATGGAAGACAGGCTTTGTTAGCAGCCTTGGCAAAGAAAGGCTGAAGCCTGGACATATCTGAAGATCCATGGGAAACGAGCAATCTTCCCTTTTTTTTTCTTCCTATGAGAAAGACTCCAACTGGCATTTATAATGACCTCAGTATAAAAAACCACCACCAAACCTGCTCAGAAGCAGCTCGCTCCCATAAACCAACAAGAAAAGAAAACTGGGAAATGGGTTAAGTAGCAAAAGACTAAATGACTCAGCTGACACAGAAAAGCTGCTTGCAGGAGCATTAGGACACTAAAAAGAACATAAATTTGAGATCTACTGACACCCTGCTACATTCATTGACTTAAACCATCTATCCATGCTCCAACTTAATACAGAACTAGTGACTAGGGAAGAGTTAGTGACCAATGAAGCTGTGACATGAGTGAAGCACAGTCAAGGAATCAACAGCAGTGACACATCTGCTGTGGCTCACACTGCCGCACCAATATAGCACAACACAGATCTTCTGAGAAGACAGCTTTGGCTCACCCAAGCACAGCTTCACCCTGAGTAACCTCAACTTTGTTCTGACTTCAGATTTTTATTATTTTTTAATAATTTTTAATGAAAGCCTACAAAATGCTTCAGCACCTCCCCCCCCCCCCCCACACACACACTTTACCTTCTCCCTGGCCCACAGAGACCAGCCAGAAACTGCTAATCACTAAAATACAAGATGTTCTTGGATAGGAGTGGAGATGTGCAAATAGAATTTACTCAGGAGATTATCACAACATCAGGGAAATTCTTAATTAGGTAGTATTTAATTGCACGTTACATACCCACAAGACCCCTCAAGGCTCACCAGTTAATATAATTAGGCAGGGTGATTTTTTTTTTTTTTTAAGGAGCTGTCTAGGCCAATACTGCAGCTATTAATTTATGAAGGCTGCTTAGTCATCAGCATAAAGTCAGATAAACTAGAGTTGATGGTATGAAGGGCTGCTGAAATAAACCCAAGGCATCCCCTTTCTGGTTACTAGTCCAATTTATCTGACAGCTCTTCAGGACACCATGGAATTACCTGGTGGTCTTGGTGCACTTTAACATAGAAAATGTAGGTGTTAATGGCAAATATTCTTCAAGGCTACAGTCACTATGTGAGATTAGACTATTTGCAGGCAGTCTCCTGATGACACAGCAGTAGAATTTACATTTTTTCCATCTATTCCAGGATTTAAGTCTCTACCTAAGACAGACATAGACGTTTTCTTTGGAGAAAGTAACTCCTAAGACTTGAACTAGTGCTAAGAGCAGAAAATAAGAAAGGTAAGACCTTTGTCCTCCTCCCTTTTACAAGTCAGCTGAATTTTGAGTTGAGCTATTTGATCTAACTTTGAAGTCAGCTTTGCTCTGAGTGGGATGTTGGACTAGACGACATAGAGAGGTGTCTCTTTATCAAATTTAGTTCATAATGCTGTGACCTAGAATTTTAAAATGCCCCAACACAAAGCATATGTTTCCAGGCACGTGGATTGTGGAACATTGTCCAGACTTGATCTAAATCAAACTTCATGTCTGGAGTCTCTTCATAGTTACTGCAACAATCATGCACTCACTGCAGAAATGTGTCTGTGCTGCTTCCCACATGCTTTGCTGAGCCCTGCTATTAGAGCTGAGCCAGTAGATGCTTCATGAGCATGTTCCTCATCCCTTCCAGGGCAAAGCCTGCTACATCAGTTTTACAGCCCTGCAAGTATCTTAACAAGAGACCTCAAGGCTGGGACATTGCTGTGTCCTGGTGCACACACGGTTCAGTCATGCAGTTTTCTTGGAACTACTTCTATCACGAGGCTCATCTTTTTCATCTCACAGAAACTGTAAGCAGCTCATGCCAGTGAAAAGCAGCAGTGTGTGTACTTTCCAGTCCCTTTCTGAGTACAAATCCTTCCCACCTTTGTGATACATTTCAGGGAATCAGGCACTAACTCAGAAGCAGTACAAAGATACAGGTACAGTTACTAACTCCCTATTCCCCAGCATTTCAGCCTAAGAGCAGTATCAGCTGACTTGACAACAAGGAAATTGTTAATGCTGACAGCAGTTTGCCCAGGATAAGCTCACTGTTATCTAGTAGAGATTTGGGAATGGTTGTCTGAAACCAGAGAAGAAAGGCAGCATTTCAGTTGTGTTGTCACGGTGACTCATTCCTTCAAGAAGTCTGTGTTTTTCAGCTCCCCTGTCTCCATCTCCCATGGCAGAACATGGATTTCACGTTGGCAAACTCTTTAATTAAATGGCCTTATTTTTCACTTGTTTTAGCAAGGGGGGAAAAAAACCCAAAACAAAAGCCAACAAAACAACAAACCAAGTTACAAAACAAAGCAGAAGGCAAGATATTTTAATCTTCCTAGTGCCCTGGGAATCACATAATAGCCCAAACTTGTCAGAGCAAAGTATCAACCAGTTTCCAGAATGTAATATAATCCACATGCCAGGCCTCCAAAACCCAATTTGTTTACTTGCCTCTAACAAGGAAAGTTGCTTTTCTTGGTGAACCAGTAAGAGGGGGGTGAACATCTTTATATCAACACCAAGCTTGTATTTGGCAGTCACATGAAAACCTTCCCATACAAAGCTGAATTCCTAACTGAGATAGTATTATCCTCCCACCTAACCCGGAGGCAGCCTGTTCCAAAGCCACTGCTCACAGCTCTATGAATCAATAGCACAAAACCCTGAAGTACCCAGCAGTGCTTTCATTCTCTGGGCAGAGTCTGAACCAAAGAAAGCACCTGAAAGTTACTGTACCAAAAAAAGTAGCAATGTTGGAAAAAAGACACACACACACCTAGAAAACTCAGGGCTCTGAGAATAGGCCAAGCAAGAAAAAAAAAGGAAGAAATTAACCTCTGTTTATCAGGGGGCTTCAATATCAAATATCAACACAGAAGCATAGAATCTCATAGAATGGTTTGGGTTAGAAGGGACCTTAAAGATCATCCAGTTCCAATCCCCCTACCATGGGCAGGGCCACCTCCCACTAGCCCAGGTGACTCAAGGCTCTGTCCAGCCTAGCCTGGTACACCTCCAGGGAAGGAGCACCCACAACTTTTCCTGGGCAACCTGTGCCAGTGTTTCCCCACCCCCACTGTAAAGAATCTCTTCCTCCTAACCACTCTAAATCTACCCATCTAACATAAAAGCAAAAGCAATTGAAACGTATTCCAACGTCTCCACTTTTCCCAAGTGGTTCAGTTGCGTGTTCCCCATTTCTCTGGCTATTACTGACCAAGGTTCTCACCATGCCCCCAGTTAAAGCCTCCCCAGCAGCAATTCCAGTTATCTACCAGATAATAGCCCTGAGGTAACTAAGATCATCTTTATAAGCTGTTTTGCTTGACAAACAAACTTTGGCTCCTCGGGATCTTGGGCAGTGTTTATCCCAGATTAGCTCTGGTCAGCTGAGCTGGTAACCTCCATGGACACAAATTAATCACCAGTCGTTGTCCCAACCCCGTTCCTGGCCACTTGAGCAACGGCTGTAAGCAAGAGAGTCCCTGGCAGGCACTGCCTACCGAACTAACGGCCGTGAGCTGCTGTAACGTCAGCTCGTGTGGCTCAAGTTTGGCAACTGCCGTCTGCATCCTCAGAGCCCCCGCGGCAGGCCCCGGGCCGGGTCCCGCTTCAGGCACAGAGCTTGCGGCGGGCAGCAGGAGCGGGCAGCAGGAGCGGGCAGCAGGAGCGGGCAGCAGGAGCGGGCAGCAGGAGCGGGCAGGCCGGGCTCAGCGCTCGCTCCCCGGGCCACCGCCCAGCCCAGCCGAGGAACGGCGCTGCCGCCCCGGCCGAGCCCCCGCAGCCCTTCCGCTGCTCAGGCAGTGCCGCGCAGCCCTCAGCCCCGCGGCGGGCAGCCTGCT
>VWZI01008631.1:1211250-1240189 GCA_013396835.1 Psilopogon haemacephalus | reverse complement strand
ACACCGCCCCGCGGAACACCGCCCCGCGGAACACCGCCCCGCGGAACACCGCCGGCCCCGGGGCCCTGCCGCTGTGCTGGGTGCAGGGAGGCGGAGCGGCTCCGGAGCTCGTCTTCGCCGTGGCAAGCGGCGACCTGTAGCCAGCCGGCCATGTGCCGGGCGAGCAACTGCCTGAGTACCCTGCGTGCCTGATGGGCGTTGCACAGCACCTGCCTCCGTAGGGGAGGTTAAAAGTGTGTCTGGATGAGCTTGTTGGCTCCAAGCGCCCAGCCAAGGAATTCTTCCCTCTGCTTACACGTAATGCAGCTGAGGGAAGGTTTGATATTATATTTGGGCTGTAGCCAGCGTTCAGGAAGGTGTTCTGGAGGAAGAGAAACCTTTCGTGCGTACACCAGGACTGTGACAAGAAGGTCACTCCTCAGTGACAAAAGAGACTCTCCATAAACACCAGTTACAAAAGGAATTGTAAGGTGCTAGTTGTGCTCAGCAGTGCCACACAGCCGAGTCAAGTTCAGGCCAGGCTTAGGGGCTGAGCACTGGCATCTCTAGCCACGCAGTTAGACTGGCTGGCAGGTTACTTCCTTTGGCCCTGGATAGTTTTTTTTTCTTCCCTAGAAGTAAATGCCTGAACTCATTGCCTAAATGCCTGGTACAAAACAAAAATTCTTCATCTCTAGTTTCTAAAGAAAGCTGGTCCCCACTTTAGAGCTGGGGAAGTTGATAAGTGATCAACCCCACCCCACACAGTGCAGCCATGACTTATATTTCCTGCCCAGCTCATAATAGCGGACTTCTGCCCAAATGCAGCAGTGAACTAAAAAACCCAAGAGGTCAGAATGACCCCTCTCAAACCCTCCCTTCCTTGTCCAGTGTTCACCTGTCTGCAGGGTAAGGCTGCAATGTTTTACTGGGTCAGTGGATTTGTTAATTTATTCTTACCAAAAAGATGAGGTCTCTGAGGAATAAGCAAGGAGTCAGAAGTTCATTGCAGAAGCTGAATGTGGAAGTGTATGAGTCATCCTTCAATCTCATTTCCAGTTCAGGGAGTGCAGTGCAAGGTTATGTATGCATGAGAATTTTGCAGTGCTGACCCTACACTCAGCTCTTCTCAAACAAGCCACAAATGCAGCCTTATGTAGCTAGTCCTTCACTGCTCCCCAAGTGCTATTGACTACTCATGTGCAGCACACTTGAAGATCTCCCAAGGCAAAGTATTAACAACCTAGAAAATGCTAACCAGAGGAAACAGCAGAACAAAACTGTCTGGCTGCATAGCTCAGAACATCAGTAAAAAAAAAATAATCTGAAAATCCCTCCCAGGAATGTCTAAAAGTGCTACCTTCCCAGCTGAAGGATGAAATACAATTTGTCTGTTGCCACATGACACTTCAGCTGTGACCGTTTCCACATCTGTGTCTTGCAGGGAAGCCCTGCTTCTATTGACAGGAGTAGTGGCATCCAATGGGACCAGTGCTAGTGGACTAGACCCGAAAGAGATGTGACGCTTGGGGTGGGAGGAAGGATAGAGAGCCTTTGGGCAGCTGTATTGCTGGCTCAGTGTTTGGGTGCAAGGTGCAATGGGGACACTCTTCCATCAGGATAGGTATCTACCAAAGCCAAATTTCCCTGTCCCAGCTTAAACACTGTTTGGGTGCAGCAGTGTGGGTGTCTTTCCTCTTTCCAGCATTCTCACTCAGTCAGAGACAGAATCTCGTTCTCATTTATGCAGCATGAGCCATAATTTGGATTGATGTGACTGCTGCTGTTCAATGCAGAGCATTCGTTTCCCCTCGTACAATAAAAACGCTTTACTTCATTTTGTTCATCAGTGTATTGTGCAATTAATTCAGCCCTGCTTATTATATCCTAGGCTTGCATGTCATGGACTCAGGGGACTTAGAAATGTCTTAATGATCTCATGGATATGAAAACAATGAGAACTATGATAGCCATTATGCACTTGCACGTCTCTCACACCTCTCTGATCCAGGGGCTTGCTTGTTTTTTATCTTCGCTTTGCTTGTACTTTGTAAATTGCCTCTCTGTGTAACCTGCTGTCTCTGTTCGCTTCCCCAGCCTTGGTAACTCAAAGCAACATAAACATGGAGAGGAAGATAAGCAGCAAGTTAAAGAAGACCTGCAGGGAGAAGCAGGCAACCCAGGAGACCAGAAAGTTGGTCTGGGTGAGTTCAGCTCCCTGGAACTAATATCCAGAAATTAGACATTTTAGAACAAATATCTTGGTAGCATATCTTCTGCAGACTGAGTAAAAGCCTAATACACAGCTGGATCCCTTCCTGGCAGCATTAAAGTGAGGTTAATAAGGTACAAATGCTTTCCTTTGCATTTTCAGGACATTGTACCCTTGGTGGCTAAGGCGGTAGCAATTCTATGGGGAAGCAGAAGAGCTAATACAATTGGCCCTGCTGTTCTTATCCAGCCTGTGGGGCTGGAGACAAGCTCACTCCTCACAGTTTTGCCCTTCTCATCCCTCACTTGGGGTCTGGTCTGAAGGCAACTAAAGACTGCAGCTGACATCAGTGTCTTTGAGTTGTGCCTCTGGCTGTGGAGCTGAGAGCAATGAAGGCATCAGCTTGGCACAAATGCATATATTATCAAGAGAGCCTTTCTGAATAAGCCGTGAGGAAGGACATACAGAAGTTGTCCTGGGTCTGCAAACTCCCTTTTAAATCCCAGTGGGAAATCAGCAAGCAGGAAGGGATTGGAAGGGAATCTAAATTCATTTGTAATGCTAGTGAGGAGCCTCCTGCAACTTCACTGCAAAACAGCCTATGGCAAGATAATTTTGGGAGTGGAGAATGTTACACTAATGTGGTATCTTGAAAAGCATCCTTGAGAGTGCTTTCCAGTCCCAGCAGCAAAAGCTGCATCTCTGTCTAAGATCTAACTAGAGCTTTGAGGTACAATAGAGGAACTACTCTTCAGGGTTCACTGACACTCTAGAAAATTGCCACACTAGAAATGGGTTTGTGGGGTACTCCGAACATTCCAAGAAAACAACAGCCTGCATTTTTTTCTTATAGAAAAATATGTAAGCAATGATTTTTTCCAGGCTTTATGTAACAGAGAGTGGCTGACACAGACCTGGGCAATTTGGTATACCTTGGGTTTGAAATTGAAGCACTTTCACATACTGTGGATTGACAACAGGGTAATTACTCAGGGCGGGGGGGGAGGAGAGAGGGTTTCAATAAAACACCCCCAAGCTAAAATGAATGCAGGCTATTAGCTATTACAGACCTGAGACAGAATGATTCCCAAGTGTTTTAATTTGTGCTCCCAGTCCTTGTCTCTCTTGCAGTCATCATTTTTACAACTGCCAGCAACATCTCCGAGGTTCAACAGCATTTGCAGAGCAGGCAGCTGCTGAGATGATTATGTCAAATCAGCATGCTGTCCTCTCTTTTCCATGTCTAATGATTCTTGCCCTTGGAGAAGTGGTTTAAAATGATGCATACCCCTTGGACTCATTGTGAGGCTGCTAAAAGCAGTAGCTGTAGAGCAGGAGTTTGGGTGGAACACTGTCATTCACCTTTCTTACATGCATGCCCTGCAATTAACTTCAAAAGTCATTCTATAGAGCCCTGCTATGGCTGGTTTGGGCCTGATCCAAGTCCTTTCAAGACAATAGGAAATCTTGCAAGAGCTGTGGCTTGTGCTCAGTGAGAGAAGCTGCTCTTGTTTGGATTCCTAATTTGAGATTCTCAATCAATCAGTGGAGAAAACCACGTTAATCATTATTTCCTTGACATTTGCCTCCTGCTCTCTTGTTCAGACCTAATTCCCTCAAAAGCAGAACTGCCCCTGACTGCCCTGGGACTGGGAGATACTGGGAAGGAAGGGGAAAGTTGGTAAATGTAACCCAGCGATGCTATGGTTCTGTAGCTGTTGTCATGCCCTTGAGGCAGCACAGAGCGGCACTAAAAAGCTTTGCTTCACTGGGAAGTGGGTTGGACTTGCACGGGTGTTGCCCTGGGGTTTTATATCACAGGCTGGCCTTGCACTGCACAACTTGGCGTGTTGTTTATTTAACAGCTTCCCCTTGCACTGCAGTTGTGAAGCAAGTAGTTGATCTTGGCTGACAGGTTGTGGCAGGTACTCCTTTGTAACGCAGGTAAATCAGGCTGGCTGTTTCTTTTCAGGCTGTTGTGGCTGTGCAGCCTGTCCTGCTGTTCATCCCTTCTGCTTCACCTCTGCAACATCACTGTTTGATGCAGAAAATTAGTTGAAGGGACAGGCTCTATTTCTGAAACTCCAGCAGTATAAGCAGCCAATCCAGTAATTCTGCACTGTGATTTATTAATTGTATTTTCACTAATCTTAAGCATTTAGCTAGTGTTCACAATCAATAACAGTCAGCTCTTTATATAGCAGACCCAAAGCTTTAAAAGCAAGAGCCGAAGAAGCTGCTTTTGGAGTCTGAGAGCTCTGGCTTAAATTTTAGACTTGCTGTTTACACCTGCTTGTATTTCACATGATTTGCAACGCAAATTGCAAGCATTTCACATGATTTGTCTAAAACACTGCCCAGGATCCTACAAGGATACAGGGCAATGAATACACCTGCATGACCAAGGATAAAGGTGCCTGCAAAATTCCCTTCCTTCTTTCAGCTGCACTGTTGCAACCAGGTCTCACTGCTATTGGAAAGCAGTGTGGTAGCAAAACCTGACTTGGCTAATGGCTATGCCTGTGGTTCTCATCCGTGTCACACAGACGAGGTTTGAAAGCTCTGCAATTGACTGTGATCAATTAAAGCCTTTTTCCCTCTGTGCTTCCACCGACAATAGCAGTGGCAGCACCACCCGCTAGTCTGCATCTGGGCTGAGGGAGGGGCTGCGTTTCTCTCTCTGGGTTAACAAATTATCTCCTTGCTGCTGTGGCACAGAACTGGAGCCAAACCACCTTTCTTTACCTTTCTTTCAGCCTTTTGAGCTGAGACTGTAATGCTGTAAGCAGAAACCTAAAGAGCTACATCCAGCCGAGTGGGAGGTTTTCCCTAAAGGCTCCTTTATGAATTCCTTCTTCAGTGTTCCTCCTGGCAGTGCAGGTGTGTGTGGGTCAGCACTAATAGTGGATGTACAGCAGATCTCTGTAGTCATGACTGTGCTGTCGTCTTCATATTAGCGGCATGAACTGTTACAGTAGCAGCATCTGAGTGCGTACACAATGCAGAGTATCACCACAACAGAAACAGGAATGCAAAATGGAGATTTGCCTGCCTAAATGGAGCACAGAGGAGTTTAGGGAAGCAGCATAGAGAAGATTCTGACCACAGCACCAGGATTAATACTTCTGTTCCTACTGAAAATGCTGTACATCTCCAGGTTCTTGGATAGAAAAGGCCTCAGAGCCATCTCCCATCAGAAGCCAGGGTTTTGGAGTGTTTGCAGTAGAAAAAAAACCCTTCACCAGCTAACACTGCTCTTGATTAACACAGGTAGCCTGTATTACTCACTGAAGTCAGTAATTCAGTAGTAAAAGCCTTTAACAGTCAGTTTCTGCCCTATGTAGCCAGATGTTTGTTTCAATTTGAGTGAGAATACAGGGATGATTTGATCCCCAGTTTGGGTAGATTTTTTTTTTTGACACAACTAATCTGTGTTATTACCTAAAGACATCAGTGCTACCTGCTGGTCAGCTCTCTTCTGTGCCTTTCTGGCTGCCACATCCTTAGGTGCAGACACAGAAGCAGAAGAGTTGCACAAACAATATCTATCACATCTTTATTTACATATCATGGAAACACACATGCAACATGTCACAGGATTTACTACAATGGAACAGCCTGTCCTTATCTCCTGTTACCAAAAACCTTATTTTTGGCTCACTAGGAAAACTATCACTTCCCCAGAAAGCTCCTAAAAATAATCATTAAAAATAACAGACTTGGCAGGATACCTAAATGAGTCAGAGCTGCAGGCTGGGATCTCTTGCCACATCCTTGCAGAAACCAGGTGGTTTTCTGGAAGAAAGGAAAGAGTGAGACTGGATGGTCCCTCAAGAGTCAGGTAGGAAATGGTAGTGTGTAACAGGTAGGGAATAACCATCTGTAGCAGTGAAGGAGAGAGCAAGAGCTCTGTGAGAGGGTCCCCTCTCACCTAGGCAGCCAGCTTCCTGCTGATCCATTTCCCATCTTTGATCCCACCTGGAGGCTACAAGCTTCCTATCCTCTAGGAACCTCTGATACTTAAGAAGGCTCTAGCTTTTCTTCTCAAGCAATAGTTAAAGGGGCAAACATGAAGCTTACATTTCCTGTAACCTGAACGATCTTTCTTACCTTGCCTCTGTTTAAGAGGACATGAAACTACAGAGCCTTTTCCTGCCAGGACCACCAGAATGGCAGCCAAAATCATCTCTTGCTATCTGGGAGAAGGGGACCCAGCTCAACAACAGGAATGTGCCGTTGAAGGGAAGAGGAAATGCAGTGCTGGTATGGAAAAGGCTGAGCCCGCTCTATTTACAGCTAACGTCGTTGGAACCTGGCATGTTCAGAGCCTGCAGCTTCACTCATTTGCTTGATTTTTTCCTCTAGTTCCCATTGCTAGGTATAAGCACTGTTTGACCCCAGCTCCTGACCATCCAGGCAGGAGTCCCACCCTTCTAAACATTAATGAAGGATCCCTGCTCCCCGTTGGCCGACTCGGGCTCCACGCAGCGCCCTTTCCTCCGAGTCACTCTCCGGTTCCGGTGGAATTTGGCATAACAGCGTAGCCCTGTGGAAAAGACAGGCACAGTGAGCGGCAGGGACCAGGGCTCGCCTCGGCAGTGAGACCAGGCAGCAGGCTCTTGGCCCCACCTCAAGTCGGTCCCAGGGCTGGGCAGCCTGGGCTGTGTCAGCTGAGGTGGCAGAGAAATGCCTCACATGGGCAGGCTGTGCTGCTTGCTGAGCCCTGCCGCTCTGTTTGCTTTGGGACTCGCTGGCTTGGGCAGAAGGTTTCACTGGCTTCTTGAAATACCAATGGGTTACCCTGATTGTTTCCAGCAATTTTATGGAAGCCCTGCTTGGTTTCCCCCTATTACTTCCCATTAGTGTCTAAGTGATCTCTCCATTGGGAAATTACTGTAGACTGAATGTGCAGCAGCAATGGCTAGGGACCTCCCCTTACTATTTATTTCCTTGAAGCTTCAGCAGAGAAGGAAAGAGAGCATTATTACTGGGAGGTCTGATCCAAGCTCATTGCTGATCTCCATCAGCTTCTCTGTTACATTGTTGGTGAATACCAAGGGGAGGAAGAGACATTTTAATCATAAAAAACCATCAGTACATATCCTCCCGTGGCAGGGAATGGCAGTGGGAGCCTCTGGTCGGAGCAACCCACTGGTTTCTGGCATGAATAAATGTATCTTTTGGTGTCTATTGTCTGACTTTGTTACAGCAGAATGCCAAGACAGTTGGGCCAGAAGGGTACAGCCTATGTGTAAATAATTCTCAGTTTAATCAGCCCTGATTTTCAGTATCCCAGGATCTGGTCACTGGGGCTATTTGATCATCCTAGAAACTGCAGCTCTTTTTACTTCCCGAGCAGGTGGCAGATAGCAACAGTGTCAGCACCCCCAGAATGAGGGAAGCTCAGGATTTATAGCTTTTATGAGACAGCCCTAAACTGTCCTTGAGTGCTTGTACACAGGAGACCCAGCTGATGTCACAGGTCATTGAGCAGCCTTTTGGAGTGTGTTTCCCTGGGCTATGGTGACACCAGCTACCTTGAAGTTGGGTTTCTGCCCCTCATTACCAGTCTCCCCAGGGCAGACTGGCCTCCCAGAGGAGAGCACACAAGATCAGAACTCTGCTCTTATCTAAGTGTCTTGTCTGTCTTATCTGGACCCTACATCTCTGGGGATCTTTTTAATGCTACAGAGGATGCACATTTGGCATCAGCTAATAACTAGCTTAAGTATAAAGCAGGCCTGGAGGCAGCCCTCGTTAGGCAGAAACACTTTTCTAGGCTAATCTCTGATGAGGACCTTCAAGTGACACATGACACACCCAAGGTGAAGACTGCCATTTAAAACTGCAACTTCAGGAAAACAGTCTGCTTAACTGGGCAAAAAGGAGCTGAATGGCCTGGCCAAAGTCACTTGGTACCTAACACAGGCCAGAAAATTTGGCAACCAGTTTTGTTCTGGCAGACAAGAGTCAGTGCCTAGAGCTGATGCTGAACGTGTTCAGGCTAGGAGAGGGCCTCTCATCATCTTCACAACACAACTGCCTATTAAGGGCTGCTGGGGATTCTTCACAAATAGTTTTAAGAAATAGAAGTCTGTGTCCTGCCCACACCTACTAAACTGCTACTAATTCAGCTGAAACTCACAGAGGAAATCAGTCTGGTTTTATAACCTGTGATGCTTCAAAGCAGGGCTGAAGTGTTAATATATTGTGGCTTCCTCTGTTTGTAGATATCTGCACTTCTGCTTCCCAGAACCAAAACAAGATGTCTTAGATGATTCAATGGTCATATCATGAGTAAGTGGCAGGGAAAGACTAAGATCAGCAGAGCTTAGCTCCTGGTTTCACACATAAACCACTATTGTGAGTCAGCACAGGCAACTATGAGGGCAGCTGGAAGGAGAACAAAGAGCTGGACTCACCTTCAGTGCACATGCAGTCATCATAACATTTGTTGTTAAGGCCTCGGTTGTGTGGTTTGCAGAGGTGTTCACGCAGGTCACAGCAAGAGCCTGCAACACAGGGACAAGAGTCGGCACAGCTCATTTATGTCCTTCTCTGATCGAGTTAGACACCTGTGACAGCTCCGTGGCACAGACACGGTGCAGACATCCTCTGCTCCCACGGCGTGCCTCAGGAGCCTCTGCCCTTTCCTCTGTGTTAGAAACAGCCTTGTGTTGGAACCTGGGCTGGATTTCCAACAATCTTAGAGCTGTGCCAAGCTGATCCTGACCTGGGAGGCAGTCGAGGTGATGATCACAGGGCTCGCCTTCAGCTGTCACCGTTTCATTTCCACTGCTGGGGCTCTTACTGCGGCGCTTCTCTGGAGAGAAAAAGAACAAACAGATGCTGATAGAAAATGTGGTGCTAGTGGCTGTATTTTGGAGACACTTGTTCCAAGGTACAAACAGCCTCACACTTCAATGACTTTGAACTCTAAACCTTCATAGTCTAATCTCCTCCCTATTTCTCATCTTCCATCTGTCATTTTTTTCTTTGCCTTCAAACTATGCATCCAAAATGGGAAATGTTCTGCAGTTGAGCACAAAACACACTCAGCATTATGCTGCTTCTCTCTGTCCTCATTGCTAGGATCTCACATCCTTCAGCACGTCTGTGAACACTAAGCATGGGACAAGCCTTACAGAATGACTTTTGGGGAAGAGGACAGGGAGCTTCTGCACCTTTCTTTTTAGCAGATGGCCACATTTCTGGTTTGAGATCTTCATAGTCTGTCCAGTCAAAGAGTGCCATATCTAGGGTGGGCATCACATCCCCATCTTGCCTGAGGCGGGCCTGCAAACCAAAGAGACAACAGGTTACACTTACATAGTGACACTGAAGGCTTCACAATTTTCCCTGGTGTTTTTATGCCTCAAAAAGGCTTTATTATTCCCACCTCCATCCCCTACACCCTTGCCTTGTCCCCTGTGTCATTTTCAAAAGAGAAGAACTTTCCCTTGTTGCAGCAGAGGCCAAAAGGGAAGTTTCTGCTGTTTCTGTGAGAGGGCAAAAGGTGAGCAAGGAGCACTTGGACATGCTGCCTCTCCAGCCAAGCACCCCTACTGCCTTTCTGGTCCTTGAAGCTGAATGAAGACAGCTAGCTAAGGAGAGCTCGGGCAGGGAAGAGAAGCAACTAAAGGAACTCCTTATGAAGAAGAGGTGTTTATGTGCCTCCAGGATAGAGAGTTGATTTGAGAGTGGGCTTTGGTGCTAAGCAAGAACAGACCTTTAACTGAAAAAAACCTGAAACTGAACCTTGTCTGCAGACACAAAGTGCAGTTACCAGCTGCCTCTTTACCTGTGACCGTGGTGATGTGGCTGGAAGAGCAGGAGGTTCTTCTGTGGAAACAGCTAGTTCCAGTGCAGTCATGAGAAGCATGGTGGGAGCCAGACTTGTAGCTTCCTCTGCCTGAAGGTTTTGAAACTGTGCTTCAAAGATTTCAGGTTTCTTGTACAGGGAGCTTGGCCCAGCATCAGAAGATTTCCCTGCAGAGGGCAAGAGGTACAGCAGCATTCGTTTGCCATCCCTTCTATCTCTGTCTGCCACACATATGAGTCACAGGAATTCAGATTTCACCCAACCACTGCCCCGTTGTTGGATGAGTCATGTGCTGCTATTAAAGTGATAGATCAGGTCCAGAGCATCCTGATTTTTACACACCCAAGTTACACAGTCTCACCTGGCTAGAGATATGTCTACCTCTTTGCTTGACAAGCAAATGATTTCTTCTGCTGATCTCAAGAGTACAAAATGTGCCTTTTAAAGTGTTTTAAACCAATGGATTAAGCTTCTGCTGTGAACACATTCTGCCTTGATTTTACTAGTGAGTTATTTTAGCTGAGCTCAAGTCTAGATCTACTTAACCTGAAATAAAAATATCTTCACAGCCCAATCCCTGCTTTCCCTAAGTATTAATTTTAAATATTAGACCTTAACTTAAACCAAAGAAACAAGGCTTGGTTTGTGGTCTGCCAACATTGCTTCAGACCAGCTTTGTTTCATACTCTTATTACTTAACATGGGTCATTTAGTCAGTCCCTTGAGAAAACTAAATAGAGACACAGGGAGGAGTGGCAGGTGGAACTCAGGGGTATTGACACCCAGCTTGTGACATGGTGTAGATTGACACAAATTGCTTGGCTTTAAGAGAGCACTGAGCACAGCACACCATGGAGACATACACCCACAGCTTGACCTTGCCAAGGCAAGCAGTCCCAGCCAAAGCCAAGTAACATTTTCAAGTAATTAGTGCAATTTCACACCTGAAAAATGTGGGGTTTTTTGTTGTTCATCATAAATATAGAAGATGAGCTCTGAGGAGAGGAAATCTGTAAGTGAAGTAGGAGGTTTGTGTTATTTCTAGTTCTGGTCGTATTTTGAAAAGGAGACTGGGCATGGCTTGGACACCTTTGTTCAGAAATGAAACAATTGACTAAAAAAGCAAAAACAACAAAAGGAAGCCACCCCAAAACAACTCCTGAAGCCGCAGGGACTTTGAGAGCTCCCCTGTGAGTCACAGCAGGTCATTTTCACTGAATTGCAGCCAGCAGTAGAGCCCTCTGCTTCTGGAGTTCCCCTTCTATCCTGTGCCTCTTTTGTTTGGCACATTTCTCCCCAAAGCAGGCACAGAACCCACACCCATCTGGCTCAGCTACAGCTGCATCTTCTTGCCCTCACGCAAGTGACTCTCATTTCCAGCAGCCCCACAGCCTCAGCCCCCCCCGGAGCCCAAATACCTCTGTGGTGTTTCAGCCTGTCCCTGCGGCTGTGCCGCCGCTGCTCTCGGTTCAGCTTCTTTCCTCTCGCAGACCCAGGGGAATGGTTCTCCCTTTCAGGATATGGGAGCTCAAACCCCAGGAACACATCCTTGTTCTGTTTCAGCGCTGCTGGCTGCCCCTCTGCTGACAGCTCTTCCACAGCTGGATCTCCACTGCCTCTGAAGGCCTCTTCTCCAGCTGGCCGTGCTCTGGAGGGCATGGCATGGACCCTCTCCTTCTTGGCCAAGCCATGCTTGTGGTGGTGTCCACTTCTGGGCTGCTGCAGCCACATCTCTTGGTTTTGAAGATGGTGGTTGCTCTCTGGGACATTTTTAAGCTTTGTGCTGGGGTCCAAGGAGGCTGCAAGACTGATGTCAGAAAGAACCAGCACACAGAGGAAAAGGAGAGGAGAGAGGGTGGAAGGGGCTGCCATAATCCTGCGTCTTCTGCCTCACCTGCAATTAAGAGACAAGAACAAAAACTAAGCAACCAACTTCTAGGAACTGTAAAGGCAAAGAGTGTTGACACTTAGATGAAAACAGCGACGGTGTCCAGAGCTGGAAGCTTGTTTTTCCCTCCTTGGTCACCTCCTCCTCTCCCAGCCCTGGTGACAGCAGCTGAGCCACACGTGCTGGTCCTGCGGGGCTGAGAGGTCCCAGTTTCATGTGCAAATGAGGCCCATCAATCAGTAGGACACTTCCCTTTGATTCCTCCTAGCCCCCCTACCCCTCCATTCACAACCCCCATCCGAGGGGCTGGGGCCGCTGGCTCCTGCCAGCCACAGCTCCCGAGCCCCCCGCACAGCACCAGCTGTCCGTGCAGGGCCCTTTGCTGCCAGGTTGGCATCCTGGGCCTGCCTGGCACTGGCCCCTCCTCGCAGCTGGTTTCCTTGCAATGAAGACGTCAAGATGAACGGAACTGGAGGCAGATGGTGGCCTCGCAGGACTCAAGACAAGAGACATGTGCATGCACACACCTACTGCTTCAGGGTGGCTGAAACTGCTCAAGGGAATGAAAAACGCTGGGAATGTTGTGCTGATACCTCACGGTGTAGCAGAGAAATAAATCTTCTGCTGTCAGCAGAGCAGGCATGCTGGGCTGAAGAGCAAGGGGCAGGGAGGCAGATTGAGTTTGCCGTAGCCTGTCCCACTTTCCCTCCTTGACCCTGCACAGGTCACTTCACCTCCCCCCATCAGGTCAGGCTGTCACTGGGAAGGTAATTTAAGTCACCAAGACTGAGTTCCTCAGCACAGTGGCTGCAGGTTCTTCTCATTCATTCTGCTGCACTGAATGGTCTTCCTTCATCCCTCTGTTCGTGTTTCATGACACTGCACAAGTCAGAGATTTCTCTCATGAAGGCATTCTCCCTTCTCCTTGCCCACAGAAAGAGGAAAGGGATTATCAGCATTTCCAGTGAGTCCTTTCAATTTGGAGAAGCTTTCTCAGGCTGCCCCTCCCAGTCTGGGCAGCATGAAGTTTTTCATGCTCCTGTTCCCTCTGACACTGTCAGAAAACCCTGTGAGAAACTGTCACTAGGTTGCAGCCACAGCTCTTCCCAGTCCTTCCTGTACCCCAGCCTCTGTTGCACCTTATTTCCATCTGCCTGTTCGGCAGGTAAACCACTTGGCTGCATCATTACAATGGCTCCCTCCTCCAAGTGCTTTGCTGCCTGACCAGTGCTTGCCACCTGAAGAGGGGCAAGTAACATCTTTTGAGGTCAATTTCAGTGCCTGTTGTAGAGCTGGCAGCAGACACCCTAAGAATAGCCCTGGCTCATCCTTTCCTCTTTCAACTTATGAGACAGGTGTGGAGAGTTTAGGTGTGAAACCTCTGCCATCACAACAGCCTCAGCATCTGAACATCTGGGGAGTTTAGAGGGAGATATCTTCATCCTCTTAACTGAAAAGTCTGGTTATTCAGTCACCAGCTGAATCTGCCTTTCCAAGATGCACCTCTGCTACTGCTCAGAGCCTGGGAGCAAATTTTCAGTGCAGACCTCCCCTGGAAAGAGGTAGGCAGCAGAGAGGCCTTCTCATTAATGCAGTGTCTGAAAAGCCTTTCTACTGGCCACAAAGGACAACAAACAGCTCCTTCAGGACTGATGGAAAAGGTGCTGCTAGCTCATATGCTGAAGGCATAGCACTATGAAATAGCATTTTATTGTTACCTGCTTGGTACAGAGGAAAACCAGCCTGACAGCTAAGTCTATTAACAAATGATTCAACTCTTGCTTCAAAACCAGTGGAACAAATAGCAACTGAGCAAAACACAAGCTCTGCATCCATGGTCTTTGTTTGGGTTTGGTTTGTTTTTTGTTTTTTTTTTTTCCTGGGATTTTCTTTTTAAGAACTAGAGCAAACCAGCTGGATTAAGGCATCCAGAACAGCTCAAAGAGCTAGAAACAGCATCTTACCTTTTCATCTGTAGGCAAAATAGCAAGAGGAGGGCACAAGTGCAAGGAGAATGCTAGGCAGGTGTCTCCAATCTCACTAACAGCCATGGGCCCTTTGATGGTGAACCTGGCACATCAGCTGCAGATTCTGGTTTTCAGCAGGAGCTAGAAAGCAGCTAAATGCTGCAGGGCAGTTTGACAGAAGGTCTGCTTCAAAGTATTGGGGGCATTTATTTAAGCTGCCCAGCTGTCTTGTTGGCATGACACAGGATGAAAGTGCAGCTCAAACACTGCTCTCTGTGCCATCTGAGAGGGCAGACTGCTGTGCTGTGCGACTGTGTCCCTGGGAGCCTGGCATTGCTAATGCAGATAAATACCAGTACTGCACTGTGTTCAGGGGAGAGCCGAGCTGTGTGCCAAACCAAAACAGTGCAGGGATGTGTTTGGGTACCTTGGGTTACTGTAACAGCGCTGTGCTAGAGGCACGGGAGTCCCAGCCTTCTCTTAGCCGCCTGTTTCCACCTTGTGCTCTCTAAACCTCTTCCTACTGCCTTCATTTTCCTTGCCCTACAGAAGCTGTAAAATTAACTCTTTCAAAAGGTAGTAAGACAACACAACCGTGTCCTGAGTTCTCCTCAGTGCTCAGGTTTCTCAGTGAGCACCAAAGCAAACTCCACCCTCTCCTGTCAGGGTCACAGCCCACAAAAGATGCCTGTGCTAGCCCTGAGCTCGTGATGGAAGGGACAGCAATGTTCTCACACTGCTGATGCACCTTGCTGCAAAGGATGAAATTCTACCCCAAGGTACATGCCTAGCAGAAAGAACTCTTGTAAGGAGATGCCTGGCCTAAATTGCTCGAAAACAAACACACGTGTTACAACAAGTCCAAAATTAATCCTCTTCTTAGGGTTCCTATATTAATAAAGGAAACAACTGAAGTACTTGCCAAGTTCAGCTGCCTCTGTAGCTCTTCACACCAGCAAACCTACATCCTCCTTGTCCCACCCAATGCCTTGCACTTCCTTCAAATGCCCTCAAGATTATGAGCCACCTGCCTTTTGAGGTAGCAAATCTGCCAACTAACAAGAAGCTGTGTAAAGCAAAGACCAGGTCAGAGAGCCACCCAGGGTGCAGGCTCAGTGCTGCCTCTCAGACACTATGATCCATTTTGGGTTGGCAGTAAGGGGATTTTTTTGCATCCTGTGTAACTCTCCTTGAGGTCAGTCTCTTTCTCAAGTCTTACTGATGCAATCGCTTTGATCTGCTCTCTGCTTGTAAACCTTACAAGGCAGCCAGGGACCGAGTACACAAAAACTCAAGCATGTTTCCCCCATATAAACACAGTTACATAACCGTAGGTCTGAAACAGGCTCTGAAAGTGCCCCTGCTGCATTTATTTTGTATTTGACAAAGCAGGCATGACAGAACATCTCTGCTCATTCCTCTATCTCACTTAAAACGTGACACCCGACAGTCCTAGCTTTAACTTTTCATGTAGGTTCTTCTTGCCACACCCAAAAGAAACAAAACTCTTACCAAGAAATAGAGAATATCAAGATCCTTTCTCACCCCAGACTGCAAGTAATGCAGTTTGTGTGCTCAGGAGCCGAACCAAGCTAGACTCAGGCATGTACACTAGGCCAGCTTTCTCTTTGGCTCTGATAAGCTCAGACTTTGGCAGGCATGCATAAGATTTCTTGGACTCCAGACAATCACAAGCTGTGGCAGTAGACAAAGTGTATGTGTGCCTACATGGGTGTTGCGTGGATGTGTGGCACAGATGACAGACAATAACCCCAGCTTCGTGTGCCAGGCTCCCTGTAAATAAGAAGCCATAGGGTGATGGATGGGCTTGGGAAGGCCTGGAGCAGAATGGTCAGGGTAGGCTCTATGGTAGCTGACATGCAGAGAGGCTGGCTGGAGCCAGGAGGATGGCATTGTGCAGATAAATGAGATTTCACTTCCCTGCTGGGTCTCTTTCCATCTGTTTTTCTGTTTCTGGAGGCAAATGCTGAGAATCTTCATAAACAATCTGCCAAAGAGACCTTTCCATTTCAGAAGAGTCTCTCCCAGCTTCCTAGGTTCCTCAAAAGCAGACAGGTAATCGGAGATGCACCCTTCTCTTTTTCTCCCTGAGGCAATAACACTTTTCTGCTCTCCAACATTCCTTGCACACTCACTTTGTAAAGGCTTTTTTCCTGCTGTTCCAGAAAGCCTTTGGGCAACAGAGTCTCCTGCTGAGAGATCTACAGTCCTTTTGGGTTCCTCCTCAGAGCTTCTCTCTTTTTTTAAAGTTTCTTGTATCCATCATCACCTTTTCTCCCTACCTTGCCTGTCCTATTTATCTGACTCCACAGTTCCCATGTCCCTCATGACTCTGGTGTGAGAGATTTCCCCGGCCCCGTTTAGGCCCAGCAGCTTGAATCCCACCAGCACCCTCTGAAAGGGCTGCTCTCCTCTCCTTCTCTTGCTGCCTCTCTCTGCCATCACCAAGCAGCACTCCACCGCAGAAAGATCCAAACTGATTACACACTAGTGGCACAAGAGACAGGACACAGAGGGGGTTGAGTAGTGGCTGTAGGTGCCCCTGTGCCTCCACAAAGCCTCTCCCTGAGGCAACTTCAGTCCTTGGAAATGCAACACACACTCAACATGAGTTGAAGGGCTGGAACTGGCTTTGCTGACCCATGGGCCCAGACAATCCCTTTCCCACACCTGTCAGCTCTGTCCTCCTAGCCAGTGAGGAGAAAAGTGGCTTGTTCACACAGCATGACCCAGGAAATACCTCTCCTGCAGCCCAGGCTCGGAGGGAAGCTGGCAGCTTTGTAGTAGTCACCAAGTCCCTACTTAGCTCCGGCACCCTGGCTCTGATGAACACTGGATCTCTTGCAAAGCCTTCAAGTCACTATGTGCCTCTCACCCTCAGCTAGAGGCATGCCACCCTTTCTCCTGTGGCACCCTGACCTGCACAGGCAGCTGCACTGCTCTCAGTGTCAGCAGGGAAGGTGCAGCACCCACATCCTCCAGGGACAGAGCAGCCCAGCAAGTCACTGTAGAGAAGTGGAAGAGAGGCACATGAATGAATATGCAGTAGGCTCTGCTCTGCTTCCCACCGGGACTTCATGGAGTGGCTGACACAGCCATCACAGGCGACCTGCTATCAAACAGAGCCTCCTCTACCCAATAATGAGATTAAAATAGCAATGAGTCCAAGATTAGTGTCCAAGATACAGTCGCTTGCTGTCAGCACAGCAGAGAAGACTTCAGTTTAGTGCACAATGCCTAGTGACAAATGAGGCACAATCAATAGCAAAGGTCGTTGCTCAGCCGGCTGGAGAGCACTCGCCAGTGTGACAGGAAGGAACGGGGCAGATTTGGCACAGTCTTCACTGGGGGGAGAAGTGGATGTGTCCCGACTGGCAGAACAGTTACTTTCTGCTTTCCACGTTTTGCCCTGCATGTCGTTCTCACTTTGAACCAAACCATGTAGGATTAATGCTTCCTTCAACAAGGGAGAGGAGATGGGAATGCAAAAACCATTTCAAATAACCCTCACCCCCCCTCCCCCCACCCCGGTTGACAGAAGACTTCAGGTGTGAATTGGGTAACTGTCACTTCAATCCTACATGATGAATTACTAGCTGTAATAAGCCATTAACTGATGCCAAATTGATTTAATTCAGAAACGAGATCTCACTTTTGTCAACAGAGAAAGAGCAGAGAACAGCCCATGGGTACCCGGGGGCTCGGTGCGTGTCAGCGCACGGCTCTGTGAGCACAATGACTTGGTGGGCAAAGCTCCTGTCACCCCTCGGCCACTTCCACGGCAGCTCCAGTTCAGAGCCGGGACCTATCCCTGGGTCGTGCGGGGGGCTCAGCAGCTGCCTGCGAGAGGCTGCTGCCTCTGTCCGAGCTGACTTCTGCCTCCCGGGTGGGACTAGAGGATCTTCAGAGGTCCCTTCCAACCCCTTCCATTCTGTCATTCTGTGAGACCCACCTCAGCAGAAGCTCGCAGCAGCCCCCAGATAGCAGGGACTTGCCGCCCGGGGTGAGCTGCAAGCCTCAAAGTCCATCCTGCGCACCCCGGCAAGGCGCACGGCGCTGCACATCGTCACCCGAGCCGGGTGGCAGAACGGCGACAAGAGCGCCCGGGACTCGCGCCCCGGCACGGGTGACAATAGGGCTGAAAGCGGCACCGGCGCTGTTCAAGCTCGGTGCGCGGCTCCGAGGCACCGCGCACCGAGGGCGTCCCGGCGGCGGCAGCCTAGAGGCGGGGAACACCCGTCCCGTCCCCCCATACCCCGCCTCGGCCTTTGTCTCCCCCGAGGCGCACGGAAAGTGGGAAAGTGAACCCCGTTCCTCCCCACTCCCTGTGAAAGCAACGGGGAAGCGGCTCGGCGGCACCCGAGCACCCGCAGCCCTGCGCCGGTGCAAGGTGAGCGCGGAGAGGGCAGCGCAGCCTACCTGTGCGCGGCTCCTCGGCGTGGGCAGAGCCCGGCAGGCAGGGCAGCGGCTGTGCGTGCAGCGGGAGGGGAGGCAGGTCTGCCGGGGGGGCNACGGTGCGGGGGAGGTGGGGCTGGGAGGGGCGGCGGAGCTCAGCGGGTGCAGGGGGTGCTGCGGAGGGGACTGCAGGGGGTGCAAGGGTTGCATGGTTCGGGGGTGCCTGTGCAGAGCAGGGGTGCGGGGGCGCGGGATAGGTGGTCCCGCGGGGCGCTGGCAGACCTGCCCTATGCAGAGCCCCGGGTAGACAAAGGACAAAGACAAAGGCGGGGCGGCCCGGGAGGCCAGGTCCCCGCTCACCTGCACGGCGGGGCGGGGCGGGCACGGCGGCTCCGCTCTCAGCAGGGGCTGCCCCGCGTAACGGTAAGCGGATGGAAAACTGGGCCGGGGAACCGGCATCCCTCACTGCCTGCACCGAACACTCAGCCCCGCCCCAACGGAGGCAGCTGAGCCCACGGCGCGGGGAGTGCTGGCCGGGAGCCCGCTGAGAGGACTGTAGCGGGGAGCAGAAGCGAGCGGTGGAGACCGATGAGGAGCGGCACCTGCCCGGGACCGGCAGCCACCCGGTTCGCTCCTCCCGCCGCCAGGGGGCGCTAAGGCGACCGCCGCGTGACGTCACCGAACCGCGCCGCCGCCTGCCAGCCGCGCTGGGACCGGTACGAGCAGGCGGGGAGGCGGCACCGGGGGCGGTAAGGGGCGTCGGGGGGGCCTCTGGGAGGGCATCGTCGTAACGATCGTCCGTGCCGGGGGTTCTGCGCCGTCCGGAGCCATGTCGAACGCCCGGTAGCGCGGGCAGGAATATCGAAGTAAAGGCAGTGCTGGGAGTAGCGGGACCGGAGCGCCCGGGGGGACTCATCCTGTCCCGAGAGCCGTGGTCTGGCCTTCCGTCTGCCCAGCCTGGGGACTGCGCTGCAGGGTAGATCTCTCGAGGAGCTGTTAGCCTCTGTTTAAGGAAGGGTAATGTTTAGGTGAGAATGTGGCCTGGAACTGCTCAAAACAGATTCTTTATGCTACTCTGATGTGGATCTTTTGAACATGCCGCTGGGGTGCTAAAGAGATGCTCGAGTATCTTCATTTCATTTATTGTAGCAGGTCACTAATATTCCAAGTGGTCCTTGCATACAGTGGTAAGATTCTCAGTTGGAGAGAGGAATAGCTTCCTATGTTGTGAGGGTTGAAAGCCTGAAGAGCAGGTCTGCTAAGGTGTGGAGCAGCTTGGAAATCAGTGGCTGAACAACTGCTTGGAATGTCTGTGGCTGGGCAGAGGTCTGTCTGAGACCTCCACCTGTGTGAGTGATGCATTTAAAGACACAGAGAGTTCATGACCAGTAGTGCTGCCATCAGTAGTTACAGTTTGCATGCAGAAGGCTCAGATAAAGTAATGAAACAGAATTTGTAATAGCTTTGTGCACTGTGACTTAAAATGTGTAAGGCACAAGAAAAGCTGTTGGAAAGTTGAAGCTCTCTGTCTGCTGCTTGAGAGTTGGCACAGTACTGTGTGGTCCTTATGAACTGGCACTGATGTCAGGCTCCCCAGGGCAGTGGGCATAGCATGGAGCCTGTTGGAGTTCAGGGAGAGTGGATGATGCCTTCAGTTGTGTGGTTTAGTTTTAGGTAGCCCTGCAAGTAGCTATCCATGATTCCATGATCTTAAGGGTCTCTGTGTGACAAATTCCATGTCAACTAAATCAGGCAGACATGCAAGGTTTGATTCCCGTGGGGCTAGAGAGAGACACTCTGAAGCTGTTGGTACCAGACAGCAGCTGAGTACCTGTGATGTGTAGTGTCAGTGGGGGATGCAAACTCTAGCCTGAACAAGAACCCACGAAATGGAGCAGCTCTTGTGTTCAGGTAGGGTACAGGGGTCAGGAAATGGCCAGTGCTGGAATAAAGAGCTGTGCACTTGGCAGAGTTTTACTTGATTTTTAAAATCCAACCCAGCTGAAAAAGCAGAAATGAAATGATGGCAGTCTGTTGGTCTGAGGTGTGAGCCAGAAGACAGAAATGATTTTGTGGCTACTGATGATTTCTGATGATGTGTTTTTGGTTGCAGAGGTGCTTAAAGCCTCACTGTTCATACACTCGCGACTGACTGCAGGGGCTGAGCTCAGGGTAGGAGCCAGAGGATAAACACTGTGTTTTGTGATTATTTCCAGGGTCTGGGAAAGATGACCACTCTCACAAGGCAGGACCTTAACTTTGGGCAAGGTAATGTGCTAAGCTGCCAGCTGCTGTGTTTGCAAGGCTGCTTGTGGTACAGGAACTCGTGGGGTTGTTGTTGGAGGTTCGCTGGAGCCCTCAGCTTCCTGCAAGTGATTATGCAGGGAAAAATACCTTTAAAAATAACTCCTATGAGTATATGGTGTTGCTTTGCATGCTTCCCCCTTTCTCTACTTCAACATCCTTCACTTTTGTTTTTCAGTTGTTGCAGATGTTCTTTCAGAATTTCTGGAAGTGGCTGTTCACCTTATCTTATATGTCAGAGAAGTTTACCCTATTGGGATCTTTCAGAAGAGGAAAAAATACAATGTACCTGTCCAGGTAGGAGATTTTCCTGGACACTGACAGCCACCTGGACAAGCAAAATAGCAGGGATCAATCAACATCAGACCAAACTAAGTCACTGCCAGAGTTTGTTTTAATGTGCAAACTCATTTTTGAAGAGAACTTAGCTCCTGTCCAAAGGGAAAACAGCCCCGTAGCTGAGGATACAGCAGTACTCATGGAGCGAGCAATCATGGACAACAGTAGTAGGCGGCTGCCCCAGCTATGAGCAGTAAGGTAACATGTAAGCATGCTTCCCAGGGAGTAGACTGGTTGGGATGTTCTATTCCCAATATCCTATTGTGGATATACATTCCCAGTTTACTGCAACTGTGTGGGTACAGTGATCTGCCTCAGCCTATGAGCTCTTCCATGAAGGAACTGCTGGTTTGAATTGACGACTTAGTGATAAAAAAATGCTCTTTGAAGCAGGGCTCAAGTGCCTTGTGCCACCCTGCTGCTTCTGTTCAAATCTTTCCTTGTAGTAGAGTCCTGGTTCCCATCAGAGCACAGCTCTGACTCTTCCCTGTGTTTGCTGCAGATGTCCTGCCACCCAGAGCTGAACCAGTACATCCAGGATACACTGCACTGTGTAAAGCCTCTGCTCGAGAAGGTGAGACCTGGGCAACAGTACTGCAAGTGGGCTGGGTAGGAAGTAAGAGAAGATAAATACCACCTTCACTGCAAGATGTATTTAAACATCCACCATGTACAAGTCACCAGCTGAAAAAGTGACTAACAAAAAGCGGTAACAGAAGCAATATCCATAACCTTTCCTTGCAGGTAAGGCCCTGCCTTGCTGCTCATTACTTGTATCTGATTCCTGCCTGTGCATTTTCAGTGATGTCACCCTCCATGTTAGATGTATTCAGAAGCAGAATGTTTAGGTTAAGCACTCTGGCAGGATGATTTCAGTGCTTTGCCATAGGCAGCAAGCAGAGGTAGGACTGAACTCTAGGTTCATAATAGAAAGGTGTGTCCATATGGAACGTTGCAGGATGCAGGCAGATTTGGCATTCCCTTTTTACAGACCACCTTAATGCATGTTTAGGGAATAAAAGTAGTTTAGGGTGTTTTTGGCAGTACAGAGCTGCTGTATTTGGCCTCATCATTGTCCATTCCCAAGCGATGCAGTGAGGTGGCTGCACAGTTGCTCCTTTGTTCCAGAGCAGAATCTATAGAATTGTGCACTTCTCTCCTAGGCCTTAGCCATAAACTGTCAGTTTAATGTCTCACGAGAAGCGGCTTCGCAACAGCCCTTTTTTGATCAGTGAGAGTAGTCTGAGTGTGCTGAAGCTTTGGAGAACTGCTAGTGCTGTGAGCCACAACAAATAAGCCTACTCCCACTTCCTCAGAAGCCTGTGACGCGCTCTGGGGGCAGATGACAGCTGGTTTTAATGAAGGGATTTCTCGATCTTTGTTCCTGCAGAATGATGTGGAGAAAGTGGTGGTTGTAATCCTGGACAAAGAGCACCACCCCGTGGAGAGATTTGTCTTTGAGATCACGCAGCCACCTCTCCTTTCCATCAGGTAAGGCTTCAATCGCTGCTGGCCTGTGGCCTCTGATGCCTGTCTGCAGAGACCTCCAGGCCCCGGCGCCTTGCTGCATGCCACTAACAAGGGCTGTCCCCAACAGTTCAGAGTCCCTGCTGTCTCACGTGGAGCAGCTACTGCGTGCCTTCATCCTGAAGATCAGCGTGTGCGATGCTGTGCTTGACAACAACCCCCCAGGTAAAGATGTTCACAAGGCCTTGGGACAGCTTGGCTTGGGACAGCCTCTGCTAGCTGTCTCGAGCTGGAGCTTGCTGCCTCTCTTGCAGGCTGCACCTTCACAGTTCTGGTTCACACACGGGAGGCAGCCACACGCAACATGGAGAAGATACAGGTGATAAAGGTGAGCAATGCCTTTGGCTGCCTGGCTGCACGAGCAAGCTGCAGGGCAGAGACTGGCAGCTGCAGCTGGGGCATCTCGAAGGTTGAGGTCACCAGATGCTTGAACACGTCTTACAAACACCATGCCCTTTGCTGTTAAATGGTTTATACTGGTGAGCTGACTGAGCACACTGACCACAGACCAGCAGCAGCTGCCTCAGTACCTGACTCAGATTGCTCCATCACCTAGAAGCACTCAGACACACGCAACAGGTACCTGAATTTAATCAACACCAAAACCCTCATCCCACATCCACCGTGTGTGGGTGGCTGAGTCTTTATATATAGCAAGAGCAAGATCCATGTAAGCAGTGGGGTTTGGGCGCACAAATACATTTAATAATAATAAATAGTTGTTATTGTCTGAGCCGAGTTATTTTTGGTGCCCCAAGGCATAGCAAATCAAGGCAGCAAAGTATGAAATGGTTTAAAAATGGAAGTCTGTTCTATTCTGCTTAGTAGTGGAGACTGGCAAGCAGCAGGGCAGCACAGAAATGCACACTCTGAACATTGTGTATGCTGGTGCAAGGAATAGAAGATGCTAGTTTAGGAGAGCTGAGGGTGTATCTTGTACAGAAGTAAGATGCCGCCTTCAGAGTAAGTGAAGGGGGTTAGCAGGACAGCTTGGGGGGTAACTGAAGGTAATTTTGCAGAGTCTCAGGGCCGAGTATTAGGTTTTGCTGTTAGGGAAGGTTTAAGTTACCTGTTCCTTCCCTCAGCCACTAGCTCTCTGCTCACTTGACCCTGAGGAGGGGAGCTCAGCTTACAGCCTGCCAGCCTCTCTGCAAGTCAAGCCCCTTGTGTTCCTGCCCTAGGATTTCCCGTGGATCCTCGCTGACGAGCAGGACGTGCACATGCACGACCCCCGGCTCATTCCCCTGAAAACCATGACGTCTGATATCCTGAAGGTGAGCAGGGCCTTGGGGGCCAGCAGCAGGCAGAGCCTGCAGCTGCACCTAAGCTTTGCTCTGATGCCAACTCTGCAGTTTTCAGTAGGGTAACACTTTTAATACTGCAGAGCAGCAGCTTTGTCTTGCAGCTGCCTGTGCTAGGAGTCAAACAGAGGAAGACTCCTCATAATGAAATGAAAAACCTGTTTATGGGGGATGGTGCAAACTCTTCCTCTGTAGCCTGCTGTGGCACAAACACTTTCTCTTACACTTTTTTCCATTCACCTGCCTGTGTGTCAAACAGAACTGATGCTTCTTTCTCTCCTGCAGATGCAGCTGTATGTAGAAGAGCGAGCCCACAAAGGTACCTGATTTCAGATCTTGCCTTCAAGTCTCATCTGATCTTCCAGTGGAATTAGAGATCTCACAAACCATACCTTGATACCCACCTCTTCCAGCTGGCCTTCTGGGTGAATGTAGAGCAGCTGCTGCCTCTTGATTTCAAGTGCTCTTACCACTGTATATAGAACTGACTTGGAATGTGGAGCCAGAGCCTGTCCCCATGTGCACTCAGGCGTGAGTACAGGTTTTGTTGAGGTGAACCCCTGGGGCAGGATCCAGGCACCTGCAGTCAGTGCTTTGAGCAGATCCAGTTCTGACCCTGGCAGAGTAGCTCCACTGCACAGTGGCAGCCACCTGCTACCTGCTCCACCAGAGCAATGGGCTGGTGCCAGGGGGGAGCGAGGCCTTATGTTGTGTCTGTCCACTGTGACCGTCCCAAGTAGTCTTCAATAAACGTTCAGTTTTACCCCAGTTGAGCTGGGCTGAGTTCTGCCCAAACCAGCCCCTCCTCAAGTGAGGAAGTAGTTTTATTTTCTGTGGAGCTTTGTGTGTCACGTGGCATTTCCATCTCTTGTCCATACTTTTCTGGAACTTGTGCAATCTGGCAGGTCTGGGAGAGGCTGCACAGCCTGGGTCCTTTCCCTTTCCATAGGAGGGCTTTCACCCACAGGCAGCATTAGCAAAGGGGACACTTGCCAGATGTCCTACTCCTACCAGAGAACTGATAAAGGAGTGCTGTTAACCATACACCTACTGAGGGAGGTCTTGCTATTGCTCTGTGCCTGCAGGGCAAGAACGGTAGGGGTGGAGGCTGGGCACTGCTTTAACATTCGATGAGACTGCAGCACAGAGTACTTTGGTAGGTCAGAGGTAGGGTGGAGGAAGCCCAGCACACTCCAAAGGCACTTATGCTGTAAGGTGGCCACCTTAAGGGAGTTCTTACCCCTTTTCTTTAGCTGCTTGTTTAAACAACAGGGCTGTACTCAGGGAAGTGTGAAACATTTTGATCATAAACTCAGACAGACAGAAATTAACTACCAGGAACACAGCATTTATGGAAAAGGGTTGAGAGTTTCCTTGTGCTGTGGAAGGTCTGATTTGAAAGATCCATGTCTATACATAACCAGGAAGCTACCACACAAACCCAGTCTCTCTGTAGGAGTGTCCTTGAGGGCAGCAGTGCAGATTCAAGGTCCGCCTGGATGCATTCCTGTAGGATCTGCTGTACGCGATCCTGCTCTGGCAGGGGCGTTGGACTGGATAAGCTTTCAAGGTCCCTTCCAGTCCCTGACGTTTTGTGATCCTGACAGGAAATATTTTAGCCTTATCTTTCCTACGTTCCCCACACAAAGAAGAAAGGGTTTCTATTTAAGACTTAGCTTGGCTGTAGCTCACAGACACTAACTAGACCAGAGCGATGGATTTAGTAGTCCTAGTCTTCCTCCTGAAAAAGGGCACTAGCAACTGCCTTAACAGCCACAGCACAGGAGGATGAAAGGTGAAGACAGGAGTCCTTCCAAAGGGCTGGGCCTGCAGAAGTTCTGCTGTGAACAAGGAGAGCAGACGGCTTGTGTTTGAGATCAGCTGTGCAAGATGAACTCAGGACAGTCACCCCGAGAGTACAGGCAGTAAGTGCACCTGAGACCACCTGGGCACAGTCCTGAGGTAAAAGCAAACCCTGGGGTTGTGCCTTCAAAGCGATGTCAGGGGCCCAATGGTGATGCTGCTGTTGGTGACTCGGATCCCATACCACCCTGCCCAGAACTGGGTGTCTTGGCCCCCGTGCCGAAACAAGATGTAGCGAACGCCAGGGGGGTAGTTCCGGAAGGTGTGAGAGATCTGGAGAGAGAAAAAAAGTCCTCTTCATCCCTCTAGATGAACCAGCAGTGACCTAAGAGGCTCAGACAACCACAGCATGTGAGTCAGTCTTGGGCTCGGGAAAGTTCCTTCTAAGGTATCTGCCATTGAAAGGGCATCAGGCCCCTTTCTGAGGGACGGCAGAAAGCCTCTCGCTCAGCCTTCAGTCCTGACATCTCTCCATGTCCACTGTAACTTAAACTTTGTTCTTAGGTACATTTGACATGGAGGCAGGAACATAATGGGGCACCCACAGGCAATCAAAGATGCTTAGCTCTAGGAAGAGGAGTGTCTGCAACACTTCAAATTACACCCCTGCAGTACTTTGGTTTAAAAGCTTTTTGATCCAATACAAACAGGAACTGTCCTTAATAACTTAGTTTAGACAAAAACTTAAGTAAAAACCAGAAACAGTTAAAGAAACTCGACAAAAATAACACAGAAGGTCTGGGGCTACTCTTCAGAAAACCCTGGGCACCTGCTAGCCAAACCTGGTTCATTCCTGGCACTGCTGCTTCCTCAACAGCAAGGACTTACTTTTATATTGAGTAGAGGGGGCTGAGGAGCAGAGAAGGAAAGTCCACTTGGGACCTCTGGCCTCGACTTGCAAGGTTCAACTGTCACAATAATGATGTAAAACGCCTGCCCAGAGGGCTGCTGCTCACCTCTCTCCACATTGCATCACTCCACTGCTCTATAACTACTGACTCCGGGCAGAACTCCTCCAGGACAATGTAGTCTTCAGAGAGCAGCTGGACGGTGAGTTCGTAGCGACACCCACAGTCAAATCTGGCAGCATACCTAGAGGGGCAGGGAGGAGGCAGAGACAGGACTCTGTAGAGAGCATTCAGTGTTCAGAAGCAGTCTGCAAGGTGGTCCCCATCTGCAGAGAAGGAATGTCACTTTTTGCTATGAAGTTCTAAACCAGCATCAGGACTGCCACCTCCTCACAGCCTACTGAATAAACAGATTTAGCTTGTGCTTTCCTCAAGAAGTACAGCTCCCAGAGGAGGAAGAACTAATTTTACAGCCTGAAAGACTCAGAAGCCTGGTTCATCTCCAGGGCAATGCCAGATGTTCTCAGCACAAACACCTACCAGTCCTTGACTACAATTTCAGGCCGTTTCTCATCCATCAGCTCATTCCAGTATCCCTCCTTCTTCAGAGTGATGAGTTGAGACTTCAGGCAGGGCCTGCAATAGAAATATCCAAAGCTTCAGAAACCACATCTCATCCCTCTCAGCAGCCACGCTTCCCCCAACAGCTTCACTCTTGCCAGAAGCCCACAACACTGGCGTGGCTAAGATGTGCCACCTTCTGTGGCTAGCACTTGGGGGGTGGCGTGCGTGAGCCGACGACCTTCACCTCCAGGGACAGGAACCTACAATCTGGATTAAGAGGGGTCCCTGCACTCCTAACAAGAAAGTGCCTCGTGGATGTACAAGCAGCTAATCCTCCTCTGCTGACAGCTTTTATTGCAAGCTGTTGGCATGACAAACACACCTACCTACTGCTCTTAAAAGCTTCTCCAGAGCTCTGGCCGCGTCAGGTAAATGCACCTGGTGAGACTGCCACACCTTAACCTTCGCCCACCACATTCAGAAGAAGAGATGCAGGCCATGACCAGAAAAAAAAGCTATAGGAAATGCCTAGCAGAGAAATGTAGCACTTAGCTGTGGCTGATTCCCTCAGCAGCATGGCTGTCTCAGGCTAACTAGCTCCTTCTTCTTCCCACCATGGGCTAATGTCCAGTGACCAGAAAGGAGGAAACAGGTCTCAGCTCCAGATCACTTGACTACAGTTCTTACCCAAATGAAGTGACAAAGTATTTGTGTACTCTGGGGTCTGGCATGCTTTGTCCATGAGTTCCAGGCAGATTCTCAATCTTCCATTTGTCTCCTTCATTCCTGTCAAGCTTCCAGTGCTGAAATTGCTCTGAAAACACAGATATCAAAGCTGAGTGCTGGGACCTCCCTTCAGGTCCAGTGGTATCTCTGCAAGGTTAAATAATCAGCTGCAGGGGAATACCAGGAACCTACTTTGGGTTTTCAGGTTGAGCTGCAGAAAAAAAGCAGTGTGACTCCTGTCTGTATGTTACCATTACTTCTACCGTGGCTGTCAGCCACTTGCACAGCTGGCAGCAACTTTGTGACCACTTCATTAACTCATCATCAGGAATGAGGCAGAGCTACTGCAGCCTTATCAGGTAAGTCTTGGAGAACAGAAATTCCCCAGCTGCCCAAATGTTTGATCCCAAAACCTGAGAGCTTGGTTTTCTGCTGTCCAAGGGAACCATCACTGTCTGCAGTGCTGGGGCCTTCCTGACTGCAGAGATTTTTCTGACCACAATCACTTCATGTACCCAGGGGAGTGTCACCGCATACCTTTAGTCGTGGCTGTCCCGGCAGGGAGCTGTCAGCAGCTGGGCGGTTCCACACCACCAGCAGTATGTGAGTAACCTGGGGCACTGACTGGCTGATAGGAAACTCTTAACCTTGTACTAGAAATAATTAAACAAACCTTCTGCACAGGGATTTTTGATTAAGTTTCTCTTCAAGTGGCAGAGCATGTAGAAGGTCTTCCAGTCAGAGATGCTTCTGTCCAAGTTCTGAAGATAGTAGCCCTCCCGCTGGCACTTGCGCTTCCATAGGGTGGCCAGGTCCACCACGTACCGCCACTGCGTGCAGACCAGCCTGCAGGTGCAGACCAGATCCCTGGCCGGCAGCAGCGACAGCAGCTCCACCAGGACATCCTCGGGGAGATCGCAAATGGACGTCATCACGGACCGGCGGCTCCGGCGACGGGCTGCGGGAGTGCGCCACGGAGAATCCCCGGGAAGCAACAGCACCGAGCTAAGGAAACAAGCAGAAGTTGTACCGGTTACTAACGGATCCAACCCGGCAAACCGCCGCCTGGCCCCGGCCCCGGCCCCGGCCCCACCTGGCCCCACCCGCCTGCGCCCTCCGGACACGGATGTGCGACAGCCTCGGCCCTTCCGCATCGGGCGGGGCAGGGGGAGGGCGAGGGGCG
>VWZI01008631.1:1175163-1210919 GCA_013396835.1 Psilopogon haemacephalus | reverse complement strand
CGTGTTTGGGTGCATCGCCGCTCGACCCAGCCCCGGGCCGCTCGCCGCAGCCGCCTGTCCGGAGCGCCGCAGGTAAGAGCGCTCGGTAGCAGCAGCGGCCAGCCCCGGGCCAGGGCGGCGAGCGGGGACGCCCCGAGCTGCTGCCACCGCGCACTGAGCCTGCTGCCTTGTCCAGGCTGACCGCACCGGGGACGGCAGGTGAGGGGGGTGCTGGCGGGGAACCGGAGTGTGCAGCTCGGGCACGGCAAGGGATGGGAGCTACCGCGGGAGCTCTGTCCGTGGGAAACAGAGGCCAGGCAAGGACTGTCACAGGGCCCCCTCGCTCCAGCACCGGGCAGCGAGCTGGCCAGAGCTGTGACATTCCTGCAGGGGATGAAGCCATCATGAGCTGGATTTGCCTTTTTAAAAAATCCCATTTTGGCTTTCAGGACTGTGACTAAAGTTTGGAGAGGTAGGGGGAAACTAAAAGGAAATCCCCAAAGTTACCTCCATAATAGCCGAGGAGTGTCCAGCGCTGTGTCCTACTGCTGTCTGCACTGCAGGTAGAGGACAAGGATAGATCTGCCTCTGGAACACGTAGATTGAGGATGGTGGCAGTGTAGGGACTCTTTCTTCCTTCCCTTGTCAGCTTTTGTGCTGCCATGTTCCACATGCTTTGTGCCCAGTGCTCCTCCGGAGGAGTTTAGCCGCTTCTGCTTGCTGCAGTCTCGGCAGCTTCCCAGCACCAGGACTCAGTTGGGAGGACAGCAGAGTCACAGCACATGGAGCCACAAACTCTGAATCTGCACCCTCGTCCTTCATCACTCCTGCAGCACCCAGCCCTGGAGCTCAGGACAGCAGAGAACTGTCAGAACACAGAATGAAGTTCTGAACTTAATTGTTTAGGGTCTAAGGCCATGGGAAAAGGAACGTGGAGAATAGCAGTGAAGTCTTTTTTTCAGTTCTGCTATTTCAGTCCTCCTCTGCATTGCTTGGTATCAGTGATGCTCTTCAAGACAGAACAAGCACCTTCTGCCAAGGAGGTCATTGCAGCCACAGCAGCAGAGACTTCTGGAAGGACTCATTCCAGTCTGGGAAGCTGACAAACTGTCCACAGTTGCAGATGTCAACTGCTTGCACTTTGTGGATGGATTTAACTGAGGGCTTCATCTGCTTGTGTATTTCAGGCATTAACAGGGGTGAGGAGGCCTTGATGTTAGGGAGCAATTTCTGACCCCCCTGAGCCTGCTTTCAGATACCAGGCTTGCTTCTTGCTTTCCCTTCTTTCTACTGCATCAGTGTTTGACAGCACTGAGGCTGGGCAAGCCATGTCTCCAGGACCACTCTGTCATCACTCCTTTCCCCTCTCCTTCTCCACAGGCTCCAGCCAGCCAGCCCAAGGATGGAGTCCCTCCCTGAGGCAGTCCTGCTGCGGATCCTGGCTGCCATACCCGCGGCGGATCTGGTGCTGGCGTGCCGCCTGGTCTGCTGCCAGTGGAAGAACCTGGTCGATGGAGCTGCGCTTTGGATCCTGAAGTGTCAGCAGGAAGGCCTCACTGGAGCTGAGTCACAGGAGGATGCAGAGAACTGGCAAAACTTCTACTTCCTGAGCAAGAAAAGGAAGAATCTCATCAAGAACCCCTGTGGCGAAGGTGAGAGACAAGCATAAGCCCTAGGGATTGTGGAGGTCACCAGTCTGGGCATCTCGTCTGTGAAAAGAGAGCTTAGTTGCCACCAGGTTGTAGCATTTTCTTCTTGCCCAAGAGTCCAATCACTTAAGGCATGCAGTCAAACCGTGGAAATTGGCTTTTGCAAAGGGCTGTACTTGACATCAACTTTATATAAGGCCCCACAGGAATTGAACTTGAGAAACAGAAGTGTCCTTTGCAGCGCCCCTCTGCAGTGCAGCACTGGTGGGCACATCTGGGTTTGCAGACTGCCTGCTGAACTGACAGGAAAACTCAAGCCTTTCCCCCCACAGCAGCTAGGCTGCCCTTAGCTCACCAGGCCTGTGAGATGACACTCGAAGTGCTGACAGATCAGAACCACTCAAGTATGGCACTGGAGTACTGCCAGCAAACCCCCATGCACACAACCTCTTTGGTGGGGAAAGACAAAGTTTATCAATATTGAATTCAGCTAAACCAAAGGGGTTTAAACATCTCCATAGTCCACATACAAAATGACACCTAAGAGCAAGGTGTCAGCTGGAGACAATCAGGTTCCTCAGCCCCACAGAAACCAAGCTCACCTGAGCCTCTTTTCTGCCATTTGCAGAAGACTTGCAGCACTGGGGAGAGGTAGAGAATGGAGGTGATGGCTGGAAAATTGAAGAGCTCCCTGGGGACTTCGGAACAGAATTCCCTAGTGAAGAAGTCCATAAATACTTTGTTACATCTTTTGAGTAAGGCTGCTTTCTTCTCTTCTTCTCCCCTAGTCCCAGGGGAGAGCGTGGTACCAGTTAGCATCTTCTCTTTCAGGTGGTGTCAAAAGGCTCAGGTCGTTGACCTGAGGGCTGAAGGCTACTGGGAAGAGCTGATGGATACAACTCAGCCTAAAATTGTGGTAAAAGACTGGTAAGTAGCAAAGATGCCCCAGAAGGCAGGCGAGGAGTTGAGAAAGGCAGGCAGGGAGGCTGTGCACCTGCACTGAGTCTTGGGACCTCCACTGCCAGGATCATCTTGATGTGGGACAGGGCTGGCTCTTGGCTTACCACAGCTCAGGCAGCTCCCACCAGCTCAACCCATTGGTGCATGTGGCCTGTAAAGCTCTGGCTCCTGCTGGGAACAAGGGGCAGCTGTGGGCTGATCCATGACAAATTTCCACCTGAAGCCGAGGCCCCAGTGGCTCGATGGGACTGGTGGAGCACGTTTGAGTCGCATGCTCGGGCTCTGCGCGCGTTCAGCCGGGCAGGGCCAGCAGCTGGGGCCTCCTGCAGGTACGCAGGACGCAGTGATGCTGGCTGCCTCTACCAGCTGCGGGTGAAGCTGCTCTCGGAGAACCAGGAGGTGCTGGCTGAGTACAACAGTGAGACTATTGCCATCCCGCAGGACAACGATGCCAGCTGGACTGAGGTGAGCTACGGCTGTGGGCTCAGCTGGTGACGCCCAACCTGCATGAACTGGGAATGTTCTCAAGCAGAGAGAAGCAGGCTCTGGAGTTCTTTTGGAGGTGGAGAAGGCTTTGTCATGTGCTCTGGAGCCATGACTCTGACTGAACAAAGAGATTATTCCAGGAGGCTACCACCGTACCTAAAGCTTGGGAACCTGCTGGGCCACCAGCGCAGGTGTAAAATGCAGGAGGCACCTGTCTGGGAGGGGTTCAGTGGCCCCTGAACAGCAGTGGGATCAAAGCCCCTCCCGGTGACACCACTGTAAACGTCCTCATTGGCACCCAAGCTGGTTGCTGTGAGTGGGGCAGGTGGGGTGGCACAAGAGTGGGTTCGTGGTGGTTTAAATGATTACCAACAACCCTTTTGTCTCTCATCCCAAAGATCTCCCACACCTTTTCCAACTACGGGCCTGGGGTCCGGTTTGTGCGCTTCGAGCACGGAGGGCAGGACACCCTGTTCTGGAAGGGGTGGTATGGGGTCCGAGTCACCAACAGCAGCCTGACGGTGGAGCCGTAGCCTGCATGCTGGAGGTGACTTCCCTCAGGGCGTCCCACGGCCTTCGGATGGTTCCTGCATGGTGCTGCTTCCAGGCTGTAGAGCATAGAACCCTTCTGCCGAGGAATGTGCGTGCAAGATGCCAGGGGCCACCCTGCCCCCCCCTCAGGAAGCCTGTGCCACGAGTGCACCACATGGGAGCCAGCCTCACCGCTCACATCCTCTGGCAGGCATCAGATCACCCCTGCAGACCTTACTTCTAATCCATCAACACCTTAGCACCCAGCCTGAGCTAGACACCCTTCCTGCCTGCTTCCCAGGCTTGGGCAACCATTAAATTTAAAGGGTACTTTGGGCATATCTTCTGGAAGTTAGAATGGGAAAAGGAAAAAAAACCAAAATCACAAATCACAGACCTTGTGTCTGACAACATAGCAGGGAAATCCAGAGCCCTGTCACACCTCCGTCACCAGCTGCTTCCACAACCTGCAGTAAGAACCTTGGTTTCTCCCATTGATAAAGGACAGAGGTCACTACTGGCCACACAGGAGCCCTGGCTCCCGGTTTGGTTTTTAGTGATGCTGCAAAGCAAGGGAGAGTGGAGCCTTTTCTTTTACACTCTTCCCAGCATCTGTTTATCTGGGAAAGTGTTGGGAACTGAAACTTCTCTGGTGCCCAGCCCTGGGGCTTCAGACAGATAACAACTAAGTGTAATTGCTAGCAGAGAGACAAGGACTTGGGGAAAGAGGACAGAAGCATATGAAAACAAAGTGGTCTGTTCTTTGCTGGCCTCTCCATGCTTCATGCAAGCAGCACCCTGGTCAGCCAGAGCTGTTGCCTTCGGCCAGGACACCTCCTGCACACAGAAAGCTGTTGTTAGCCCCAGTTGCTCTGGGTTCCTCCTACCCACTAGGAGTGTCTGCAGCAAGAACCTGTCTGCCCCCACTCCATAGGCACCTTTCTGTGTCCACCTGCCTGTCTTCCCTTCCTGGGCTGCCAGCACTCACCTACTTTGCATCAAAGTGCAGCGTCACAAGCGCAGGCTGCTGCCGCTGCAGCCAGAGCAGAGCTCCTGTGCGCTGGCTCCGGGTGGGCTCCCCTTGGGCTTTGCCTGTGCCTGGCTGCCTGGGGCACGCTGGCCCTCAGGCCACGGCCCTGCCCCCTGCCCAGCACACGTAATAAAGCCACACTGGTGTGTGTGGATCTGCCCTTGTGTCGTGGCTGTTTCTGTCCTGTGCCTGCGCTGGCTTTTGTGCTCTGTGGAGGGATGGATCTCAACCACTCCTACCCAAGCCAGAGTCACTGAGAGTCCCTCAGAGAGAGCCATGCTCTGCTCCCCAGCCAGCAGCCTGGACTTGTCAGAAGCCCTTGGTGGGCAAAGGGCTTGCAGAGCAGCAGCAGGCATTTAAACACAGTGGGAATTCAAGCACGGCACAGAGGAGTCCAGGAAGGCTCGGGCACAGGCCAGCCCTCATGGATGCCCTCTAGGTCACTGGCAGCTGTAGCTCTGCTGTGAGCTCAGCCTTGGTTCTGACTCAGGAGAGACCAGAACCAGTTCAAAGTTTACCTCCTCCCGCCGATACCCCTGCACACACTGTCACACCATTTATTCACCACAACCTTTCATGCAGCTGGCACAGTTGCTAGTTAACATTCAGCTCCCTGCCAGCTCTGCTCCACAAAAGTGAAGCCTGTGTCTGTCCTTAAGAAAGCGGAGCAGTAAGGGGATCAATATCCCATGTCCTGATGCAATTGTCGAATTGAACCTTTCCTAAGCCACCATCTCAGAGTCAGGATAAGCCTCGGGATTAAGCCTTCAGCTATCGTGTCCCTTGTAAATACAGAGCAGGGGAACAGTCCCCACTTCAGGCTTATCTGGGCTGAGCTACTAAATGCACACAGCCTCCTCTGCAGCTGCCTGGGGACTTTGCCCACCGTGCCAGCTGGGGCTGAAGCTCACACTGGCTGTCAGGGGCATCCTGCAGAGCTGTCCCAGCCCTCCCACTCCCCTCCCAGTGGTGCTTCCCAAGGCACTCAGTACCTCGCAGCTTTGCCACATGTCACAGCTTCCTCTGCTCCACTCTCAGGGGTGATTATTCCTGCATTCAGCCACATCAGAGCTCCAGTCCCAGAGTAGGTGCCTGACTGAGCTGTCAAGAAAAGCAGTCTTGCTCACACGATAAACTCTGGCCCAGGTGCCTTTTGAATTTAGCCCAGATACCCAAAGTCTGAAGCTCTGGAGCCTGCAGCATCCACTGAGTGCCAGCTCCGAGGGGGTGTCAGCTCACCTGTCAGAGCTGAACAGCACACAGCAGGGTAATTGGCTCTCACATGTTACAGGCTTCATGGAAATAGGGACGGTGCAATTTCATGGGATGACACAGAGTCACTCCAACTGTGACAAAAGGGTTTAGGTGTATTGAAGCTCCCAGCCACTGAAGGGCTCTGTCACACTCAGCTTCAAGATGAATTCCTTCTGCTTTCTGTTGTGCCGACAGCAGCGAGCAGCTGTGTGGCACTGCAGAGGAGCTTTGGGGAACACTGATGACCAGCACAGGCACACGTGCTGTGCAGACACACAGCTAATCTCTAACAGCTTCTCGTCACCCAGACTCAGACTATTTAGACATCTGAGCAGCAAAACACAGCAATGGAGTGTTGCTACAGCATCCGTACTGGAGGAAAGTCCACAAGCCACACAACAGGGTCTGCTCCAGACCTGAAGATGGCACCAGGAGCTGCAGAAAGGGCTCACGCAGCCCACGGTGCAGCACAGCCTCCTCTGGGGCAGCACACCACTGGCCTAAGTGGGGAGCTACACCAAAACGAGAGGGGAATTAGCCTTCCAAACACCCCCCAGAGAACAAACCAGCTGGATGAGGAGAACTGGGGTTTGACATGAACTCACTCTTGGCCCAGACAGGTGCACAAACTCCCCCCTCTAAGAGTCAGAGAAGCCCCAGGTACAGCCCTTCCTTGCTCTCAGCAGCTGCCACCTGATGTCCTGGGCAGCCAATTGCACCTTGGTGGCTGCAGTTCTATGAGGTTCCCACTGTAATTACCTTCTCTCCAAAGCCCACTGCAGCTAGCCTGCCTATGAACACCTCGATACTTAAAGAGTTGCTTGGGTTTGGTTTTTTAGCTTCTTTGTAACAGCTTCTAGAGCAAGCCCCTTGCAAGGGAGAGAAGAGAGCAAGACGAGGCCCTGGCAAGGAAGCACCAGCGTACATCTCTTGTCAGGTCTGATTGGATTTTTCAATATGAAGCATCTATTATTATCCTCCTCGGGGGGCTGTGGACAGATGGAAGAGTTTGCTCCTCCACCAGGCATTCAAGACTGGAGCTGGAGGGCTAGGGGAGAAAAATATACCTGCCAGTCCCCTGTTGCTTGCAGCCCAGCTGTTCTAGCCAGTTGTGAAAGGGGTGGTTTAGGAGACTGAGTCCCCCTAAATGGAACAGCTTGCAGAGGCTGGGGATGGCACTTCCTGAGCGCCAGGACAGCAGGGCATCAGCCATAGCTGCTGCAGAGGCTCCCAGTCGAGAGCTGCAGCCCAGAGAAGCATGGTCATAAATGGGATGGAGAGCCAGACCCTTGTCCCTGTGCTGCTGTTTGAGCTACATTTCCAGCTCAGACATAAAAATAAAAAAGAAAAGGTAGGAACAGAGAAACTTAGAGAAGTGGGAAAGTACTGGAGTCTCTGAGTGAAGAGGTGAACGTTCAGGGACAGGCCAGAAAATGGCAGCAATGGATAGGTTAATATAATGTCATTGGAGCATCAACAGCTTTACGTCTGGAAGCACAGCAGGGATCTGCCCCTCCACTGCCTCTGCTGCTTTTGCTGTGCCCACTGCTATCTCCCCCTGCCACTGTTTTGGCTGCTGCCTGTCCCCATCCCCATCTGCTCTGAGGTTACTGGTTTCTGGGAGAGTTTGTTCCATCTGTACTGTTATATTTAAACTGTAAAAAGAATAATTTCATTTTGCTGACTTTCCAAATTCTGAGTTGTAGTGAATTTCCTCTCCCTGGGGCAGGTTTATAAGGAGTTATCCACTCACAGCCATTCCCACGCTGCCTTCATTGCTGTCCCACACCACACATCTCTGGGAAAAACAAAGTCCAGAGATGAGCAGCACTGGCAAGGAGCTAACCTGCCAATGAGCTAACCTGATGAGCACTGGCAATGAGCAGGTGCAGCCAAGCCAGAACACAAGCACAGTTCTGGGAGGTGGCGACAGAGGTGCCCGACTGCCCTTGCTTTCTCCTCCAGCAGCTCTGGCTTCCAGCGAGCTGGCACAGCAGCCTGGAGCAGCCGTGCAGGGGCAATGCCAGAAGCCTGCGGTAGCCACCGCAGAGCCGCGGTGACAGCAGAGGGCACTCGGGCTGCAGGCAGCGAGCCCAGAGCCACCGCAGCCTCGGGCTGCTCCCGGACACCCAAAGCAGCACCTCGGCGAGGTTGGGGTTCCTAGGAATGTCTCTGACCGTGCACTTGAACGTCAGCTGCCACGGCTGCTACAGGCCCTAGTGCTTACCCTGCCAGCTGAGACACCTCATGCAGTCAACTGGGACAAGGCACTCTGAGCACACTTGTCTTGGATGCAGGCAAAGGCTTTTAAGCTGTACCACACTCATCTGAGAGCAGCAAAAGCTTTCTGGAACACAGACTAAGGCCTGTCTTGCAGTTTCCATTGGAAGCAGCACAACTCACCCAGCCCATCCTAGGGCACTGATTTATGAGGAGATTCTCTCAGGTCAGTAACACTCCTTCACATTCACTCAGATCAGTAACATTCCTTTCCTTGCAGAGCATCTTCTTACCCGAATCCAGCCCCCAGCGATGAGAAGACATGCACCCAGAGCAGCACGGCTGCCTGCAGCACGGCTGCCTGCAAACCCATCCACCCCCTGCCCGGGCACACAAAGCCACTTCACTGCCTTGCTTGCATGAGGAACTCAGCAGCCCCACAGCCAGGCAGGATTCCCAGCCCTTGCCTAACCTCCCTGGCAGGTACTGGGAGCAGCTCATCTGGAGCTGGTATCTGGGCAGGCCACAACACAATCAGTGCTCCATAAAGTCCAAGTGCTCGTTGGGCTGCTGGATGGTGGAGGAACACATCTAACTGCAGCAGAAACAGGAGTCCAGAGCTAACCAGGGAGGGGACAAGCTTTGGCAGCAAGATGCTTCCCTCTGGACACGCTGCAGATGTAGGTACCATGCTCAGGAGAAGCAGGGGAAGGGCACATGCTGTGACGGTCTCTGTGGCCCAGGGTAGAGGGGCAGGCTGCAGGGGCACTCAGAGGCAAGCCCACGGGAACGTGTGTGTCCTGTGGGTTTATCTGCTCCTGCCCACGGCCACGCACAGCACTTCAGAAACCACTTTGGCCCTTGTGCACTGCCAGGACCTCAGACACTGACCAGCAGCAGGAACTGGCACAGCCTTTCTCCTGGCATCACATGAGAGCCACCTCCGGCAGGCACTGCCACAGCCTGCACAAGGCTTCTTTCAGCGTCCATAGCTCTTTTCCACACTTCTGCCCGGGGTGCTGGAGAGGAGAGCTCTGAGCACCGAGGCTCCCTGCCCTGCGGAATGAGGCTGGCTCCCGTGAGCACCGAGCTGCTGCTCCTAGGAAGGGCAGGAGATGGAGGTAGAGGAAAGAGGATATCAGAGCTACTCGCAGTCCTTCCAAAAGGTCCTGAAGTCAAGCAGTGCCATTTCCACCTCACTTCACAGCGTGCAGCTCCTCTCATTAATACTGCCACACGAAGCATTGCAAAACGAAGCAGATAAAATCCTGATTCAGATATGAGTAATGACTTTGCATTTTTTTGTAAATTAAACCTAATCTTGTGTTGACTGTGCTATACAAGGAGAAATAATGAAACAGATTAAGATGAGATCTTGTTCACTCTTGCTGAACAAAAGCCAATTAATTGCCAACAGGATTATTGTGAAGTCTCTCTTTTCTTAGACAAATACAATCAGATAGAGTCAGGTGCTGGTGGAGCAATTCTGCTTTCTGGAGTGGCAACTGCCTGGACAGAGCACTATGGTGCAAGGACTCAGTTACCACATGGAGACTCCCACCTTGGGTTTTTCCTCAGTCCCTCCTGCCAATTTGCACACAGCAGACAGAAACCTTTAAAGCAACACACAACATCCCCCCAGCCACACAACCCAGGCTTGCCTGCTCCAAGACCTCTTTTCCTTTCTGTGGCAATTGTCTCCCCATCTCTACATTGCTCCTGGTACAGATTGATAAAACTTTTCTGGCTATGAAAGCTTTACCACCTGCAAACCCTTTCTTACAGCCCTTTACCACACTGAGACCTTTTGCCTCTGTTATCCAAGCTAAAGCTCTGCTGCAGTCTCACTGCTCCTTGCCTGACCCGCAGCAGAGCACCAATGTGCCTGCCATGTTGACAAACCTCTTCTCATCTGCCCTGTTCCTAGTATGAACCACAAACTGGAGAGGGAGCAAAAAGCAGGGATGCAGGAAAAGGATCCAGAGTCAGTGCTCTCCCAGGCAAATGAGAGAGGACTTGGCACAAAGACTGGCTATGAGATGCCATCAAAGACTGCGGCAGTGCCAGGCACATCACCTGGGCTCACTCACCACCACCTGAGAGCCCTAAGCCACCAGAAGCCTGTGAGACACAAGGGAAGATGCAGCAGATCTGGCACTGAAGGGTGGTGCTACATCACAAGCACAGCTGGCACGGAGAGGCAAATCCTATTTGTAGCTGCAAAGATTCAGGGTGGGAGCAGAACTCAGCACCAAGACGCCTGGAAAAAGGGGCACAGCTGTGCTGAACTCCCTGCCCCACTCCAGCAGTGGAGCGAAGCTAAGCTCTACCCTACCCTGCCAGGTCCTGACAGCCTCCACTTCTCTGACAGCACTGACAGCTCTGCACATCCCACCAGGGAAGGAGTCTGTAACAGCCAGAAATAAAAGGAATTGAGTGAATTTGTGGACAATTTACTTGGAGAAAACACTTCTTTCTTTCACAACAGGTTAAAAAAAAAAAAAAGTAAAATTAAACCCTGTCAAAGCCTGCAGCGTTTGCATTGACAGACAAAAATGACTTAGCAGAGAAAAAATGGGCAGGAAAAGCGATTTTCTTTGCCTGCATTGCCAGGGGAATTAAACCTTGTTTTTTTTCCCCGTCTCCACCAAGTGGAATAATCCAATATATTAAAGCTAATGTGCTTCTTGTATTTATTGCTGTGTATTTGACCTAACAGAGTTTTATTCCTACATTAAGAATAAAACTATTCCGGAAGGCAAGCTGCAAAGCTCTAGATCAATTACTACCTTCTCCAACAGCTGAAAAGTGAGTTATTTCTTGTAAAAGGGGGAAAAAAAAGTAGAAAATAATAATAAAAATAATCCCCCCCTCCTCCTTTCCCCTTGTGCACAGAGTTCTGCACTGCAGATCTGGTGTAGTTAGGCAATATTGAGTTTGGTTTCTAAGCAACATTTAAAAATCTCAGGCAGCAGCCCCAGCCTCCCTTTCCAGACACTTGGTCCCCCTCTTCCTGCACAGTCACCCACCAGCAGTGGAAAACAGAGCACAGCTCTGTGTCCTCAGGGACCACGTCAGTTTGAGTGCACCCAGCAGGGACAGGATGCAAAATACCCCAGCCAAGGCAGCTCTTGTTGGGAAGCAAACAAAACCACAGGTACAAAGCCAAGGCAGACAGCACTCGAGTGTGAGGGGCACAGCTCACGGATCCAGACCCACTGACACTTCTCCTCCTAGCCAGGCTTAGGGCAGGCTCACAGCCCTGCCAGGCACAGGATGCCACCAGTTTGGAACAGGTCTGGATCAGCACAGGCAAGCTGACCCTTCTTTCTTGCAAGGCTCTGGGGTGGTTAGCTGGCTCACCTGGCTCTGGGCAAGGCCAGAGGCAAGCCCAGCTCCTAGGTGACGCCAGAGGGACTGAGCTCAGATCCCTCAAATCACAGTTTTGCAGAGAGCACAGGACACCAACACTTGCTGGTGCCCCTCTGCCACTCTTTCTCACGGCATGGGTTACACCACCTGGGGCAAGGGGGTTATGGAAATGGATCATGGTACATGTGAAGAAGCAAAAGGCTTCTTTGCTTTCTGGAAGTTGTAACGTGGAAAAGCAGGTAAGCCACAGGGAAGGACCCTGGGTCCTCAGCAGGTCAAAGAAACCAGAAGCTGCTGCGCTTAGTTTGAGACAGTCCTTACAGAAAAGGAGATGCTGCTCATGGGCAGTTATGAAGATCAGTGCCTCTGCTCTTTGCAGAGAGTTTGGGGTTTGGTATGGATGGAAAGATACAGCAGGCAAAGCTGAAAAGCAAGATCTTTACTACAGAGTAAAGCAAAGGATGCAACGCTTCCTGCTCTGTATCTAGGCAGTGCTTGCTCCAGCATTGAGGGCTCTGATACACCTGTGTGTGCCTCTCAACCATCAGTTTATTACCTTCCATGAGCCATTATCTCTGGTTTAGCACAGGAAGCCTGCAAGCACAGCCAAGAATTCCAAGTGCACAGCTTTGTTTCCTGAGCCTCTTCTCCTCTCCAGCCCAGCCTGGCTCACAGCCTCCAGCACAGCATGTGGCCCTGTGGAACCAAAGTTTGGACACCACCAGCAGACAGAGAGAAGGTATTTCAGTTATGGTTGCAGTAAGACAAAGCTGCTGCTCTAAGTGGACAGGGCCATCTTAGTAATTTTATTCTCCTTATGCTCTTCTGATACGACAGAGTTGAAGAATTTGAATAGAAATCACTCTCCATTCCTGTACCTGCACAAGTTCCAGTTACATTTAGCTGCAACCTCCAGCTCAAGTGCAGCCAGTAAATTTGAACAAAGCAGTCTCTTTAATACCTTCTCGGAAGGCTTTTTTGCTCCTGCTGCCTTTTTTTTTTTTTTTTAAGCCTCCAATAACAGTTTTGTACATGCAGGCCTAACTCTCACTTGCCTGGGAATTTTTAAATTATTGATCAGGACAAGAGCTCTCCCTTCATGCATACTCCATCTAATCCTTTCATTTACTGTGCTTTTTGCCTGCATGCAAAATGAATGACGTTTCATCTCATTTCCAAGCCCCAGTGTCAAGCTCTACCTCCCTCAATAACAACATCCTGTCTGTTGGGGATCCACACAAGCACATCACTGCTGCACGTCTGTGTGGCAGAAAGTAGCCAGAAGGGTTGTTAGGGGCATCAGGTAGAGAAACAGGCAAGAAGTACCCCAGGGTGCCTGGGGAGTGTTTGCCACAAGGCAAAACCAAGGGGCCACAGTGCCTCCTGTCAGAAAGTGGTGCAGTGCTGGGTGGTGGCAGCTGATGACACTGGAAGCCTGTCCTGCCGAGCCCCTGGATGTCAGTCCCTGAGCCAAGAGCTGCCAGGCTCCAGAAGCATGCTCTGGGGCTTCTCCCTTGTGGGTTGCACTCCCCAGCAATGCTACAACCTTCCCCTGCACATACATGAGGAGCAGCTGCCTGCAGAGACCTTTGAACTGCCTGAATAATTTAACCGTGCCCATTTCCCCATCTCCACACCCTGCAGCCTGGCCAGGCAGCTAACCTGCATCTCCAGAGGGTGTTGGTGATAACCGAGAGGCAGAGGTGCTGCTCTTCTCCTAATGACTTGTATGCTCCAACCTAAAAGCCCCAGCCATGCTTTTCCATGCTGCTTTCAAAGCCTTCCTTTGTGCTTACTGCTTCATAAATCTAACAGTGTTGGCTAGGAGGCAGGAGGAGCCACGGTGGGAGCAATTCCTGGCCAGAAGATCTGCTTGCCTGCCTTTGCACTGCGTCTAATTGAGTTTCATGCCTCCATTCACTTTGCTCCTCTGGTCTTCCAAAAGTCTTCAAGAGGGTCTCCTGGCAACTCGAGTCCTGCTGAGCAGTGCACCTCACAAAGAGGCAGGCAGATGCTGCACACCAAGCACAACTGATAGCAGACAGAGCACAGCACAGGGGATGTAGCACACAGCAACCTGAGCACGCCAGCAGACACCCATACAAAGAGCCACGTTGTCTTCTCACTGCCCATGGTGTCCCAGGGAGGGCTTTGCCCCAGCTCCAGCTGACTGCTCTGCTTGCAGAAGCAGTGCCAGAGGGGCTGTGACACGTCCCTCCCCTCTGGGTCATGCCTTCACCCCATCCCGAGCCTGCCAGGCTCCCACAGAAAGCTTGTCCTCATCAACATGCACAGCACCAGGTCCCTGACTCATCCACGCTAGTGATCACCAGTCTGTAGCTGGATTCAGAGACCACAAAGCCCAGTTAGTTACTTGACACTATCACAGTCCCACCTGGAAACAGACCTTGGAGAAATTACCCTAAGTGTATCTACAAATCACTAGATAAAGATGAATAGAAAACAGGAGATGGCCTGGGAACAAGAGGCAGAGCTTCCTGCAGCACTCTAGGGCTGGAGAAGGAGAGGAAAAAAGAGCAGAACTCCAGTGAGAAGCAGACTCAGTGAGCCTCCTGGGTGTGCAGGACTGCCAGCAGCTGTGTCATGGTCTCACTCAAGCACCCAGCCCCAGCACAGACAGGAGAAATGGCCATCAGAGCCCATCATGCAGAGGCACAGGGAATGTGACCCAGGTTTTGCCTGATAAACAAGGTGGTGTAGATCCCACGTGCCACAGCCTTGACCAAAAAAATCCAAGGGTACCAGCCCAATGGCCTGGGGACTGTCAGCCTCAGAAGGGGCCTAGTCCAGGTCAGACTGTTGCACTCCTTTCCAGCACGGTCACCAGGGCTTTTGGAGCATCCCACTGCAGCCATTTGATCCCTGCAGAACCAAGGAAGGAAGCAAGCAGGTGATAGACATCAAGGACAACTTCGATGTGAGACCAGACACCATCAGTCAGCCACACCACGAGGCAATTGACACAGAGTCCACCGAGACATTCATTTGCCCCCTGGAAATCTTCTAATCACAGCTCTGAAGACTGTTTAATGACAGGGATGTTTCTTTACACTGCCTTTCCTAGGAATTAATTCTAGCAGCTTCATTATAAAGAATAAATAACAAAGGCTTCATGGCAAAGGACTCCTTGGAAGTCCAGAGGGACAAACTTTTCCTGCTGCTGAAGAGACCCCAGGGTGGGGAAAAAAAAAAAAAAAAAAGAAGGGGTGGGGGGAGAGAAAAGAAAAAAGAGTAATACTTCTGAGGAGAGTAAATAATGAACAGGAAATCCTTTCTCCAGCACTAAGTCAGGGGAGTGCCATGAATAATTCACAGCTGCTTAGGGGAAAAAAATGAATAGAAATGCCTTGCTGCCTCCTGGGCCCTCCTTCCAGGGCAGCACATGGCTGAGCATGGAGGTGGTCTCTCCTAGAAGTGAAAAACACTTCCAGAGCATTCCTGCACACACCTCTGTGCTGCTGGATTCAAGATGCTGGCCCTGCACAGTGTCCCTGCACGGCTCTTGAACATGTCACTTCATCTTCCAGGTCTCAGATGTCCTCTTACAGACCTATAGCCTGGTCCTACCTAGAGCAAGCACGAGGGGAAATAAAGCCACCCAAAGTCATGGAGAGCAGTGAGGCTCTGTGCTGACATCTTCCCCTGCTGTGTTCCTGGCATCTCCTGTTCAGTGGCAGATAGGACCCAAAGCTGCACCACTCCGTGGTTTGTACTTAAACACCACCACACTATCCTCTGCAGCCTCTTTCATTCCCACAGCTCAAAGGCTCTGAGCTCAGAATAAATGAGGTAATTAAAAGACAATGCTCCTTCGAGGTAAGAGAAGGGTGATAAGAGCTCCCCTCAGACCCTGCTGCAATGCATCCATCTCAAGATGGTATTAGAGGCTGGGAGGCTAACACAAAACAGCTGTGCAGACACATTTTTGTTCCTGAGTCTTCTCCAAGTTTTGACCAAATCAGAATTTTCTCTAATTGTACTGCCTGAAATTAAAGTTTCCACCATAAATGCTGGGAACAGCTTTTGTAGTTTCCTGCAAGGGCACAAATTAGAGCTGTTCACTGCTCTGGTGAGAGGTAAGAGGAGGCTTTGCAAGCCCTGGGGATGAGAGTCAGCAAAGTCCATAGACGTCAGCTGACAATAGAGCTCTCTCCTGGAGACTTTGAGCACAGCCTGGCTTCATATTCCTCACTTCAGCACAGGTGCTTATAGCTCACCCCCCACCCAAAGCTGAAAATCAAAGCAGTGCTCTGGCACAGCAAAACTGACCACTATCAAGGTTGTTTAGATGCTTTTCCAGTTGCACAGCAACATACCACACAGGGCCTGGCTTTATGGCTTGTTTCTGCTCCTCCTGGCAGCCTTGGGCACTCACACAGCCTCTCAGCACAGGCCAGCTCATGGCATCAGGCTGCAAGTGGCTGGTGCCTCAGGCAGGCAGAGCCTCACCTGCCCCTGTCACCACTCTCCACTTTCTCCTGGAATGACTGCGGGCAAATCCAGCCCTCCCCTTGTCACAGATCAGAGCACTGGGACCCAGGACAGACAGCAGGCAACTGGAGCCCAGCTGCTCGGTCAGCCCAGCCCCTGTGCCATGGCAGGCATCAGCCTTTCAGCACAAACGATCGACTGTGCAAAGCAGCTTCCACAGGGCAGGGGGAAATGAATTCCTCCCTGATCCCCCTCCTGAGCTCAGCTTATCCCTGAAGCATGAGATTCAATTACCCTTATCATTATTGTAGCTTGCCTCGCTAGAAATGTTATTAGCGCTGATGAAATTATCCAGCCCTGTTTTACACTGGGGAGGCAGGCAGCAGGCTCCTCACCTCAGCTGCCAGGAGGCAGAAGGGGAAAGGCTCCTCTCCAGTGCCACAGCAGCTCCTGCACAAAGGCAGGCTCAGGACCGTGCCCTTAATTTATGTGACACTCGTCTGGACAGAGCTCACCAGCTGAGAACCATAAGCACATAAACCTGAGTCCTCCTCAACTGCATCCTCACCCACGCTGCAACCTCCAGGTCTTTGTGGCATCCAGCTATTGGCATCACAATTCCCAGTCCCATCCCCTTCCTGAGCTCTAAGCAGGACTATTCCAAATCGTGTTGTTTGAAATGAGTCTTCTCCTCATGTTGAGGTGAAACCTTGTGTGCATACGTTGGTGGTGTCGGCCAGGCATGGCTTCTAAGACTGTTCATAACTGCCCTCAAAGATGGCCTGGAGCAGAAGAGGGGAAGCAGGCAGGCATCCAGCACACAGGCACCTGCTCAGCCTGAGCATGGAGGGGGTGCTCAGCTCCAGCTGTCCCTGCATTTGGAAGCAGGGTGTGTGACCATGTGCACACACCATCAGGAGGAGAGCAGCTTGTCAGGCACGCTGTGGTGGGGGACGTCTGCATCTCATTTCCTCACTCTCTGGTTTCTCTCTGCACACTCAGCATCCCCTGAAGGGGCTTCCCCTTCTCCAGCCAGCTCCAACCCCTCCTCAGCATCTTCTCCCTTTGGAGCAAGCTTGAAATTCATCACTGTTTTTAAGAAAGCACTTAAAGAACAAAGCAGAACTGATAGCTAAATTAAACCTGCTGAGAGTGTCTGTTTAATTGAAAATGCCATCTGTAATTTAAATGTCAGAGTCGGGATGGTTATTAAAACCCTTCTTGATTGCTGTGCCTCATTTCACAGTTTCAAAACAGACAAGAAAAAGCTGCAAATGGGCCATATAACACAGCACCACCAGGCAATTAATAAGCCTCCCCACAACACAGCAGCGGGGGCCAGGCCAGCCTGGTCCTGCCCCGCAGCCATTGCTCCTTCTGTCCTTGTCCACGGTGGCCAGGCTGCCTCTTGTCTCTGCCTAGCGCCAGGAGGGCAGCAGATTCTCTTCTCTCTTGCAGGCTGCAGAGCAGCTGGGAAATTCATTCATCTCTTCCAGAAGCAGCAGGCAGGAAACTTTCTGAACGCTGGACAGAGCTGGGCCCCCTCCCGAGGTCCAGCTGCAGACTGGAGAGGCAGCTGTCAGCGCCCTTGCACTGGCCCTGTGCAGCTGGCAGGTATCTGCTGCTTGCTGCCTGCTCCCCACCCCTGCCCTCAGCAAACTCACAGGCACCCACAGCTGTCCGCAGCTGTCGCACTGTTGTCACCTGCCACCCACCCGCGGTTTTGCTCTCTGCCCTGTACCTCACTCTTACTGAGGCAAGGGGGAGAGGAGGTGGCTGGTGGAGTGGGAGGAGAAGGGACAGGCTCCTGCTCACATCAAGGTCAGAGAAAACAGTGCTTTCTCCTCAGCCAGATAGGCTGCTACCAGCTCTGGTGCAGAGGAAGGAAGAAAACAAATCAGCAGCTGCTGAAGTAGCAGCACCAAAGGCAGGTTTGCATTAAACAAGCACCATCCATCATTCTCAGACTACAGTTAATAAACCATGGGGCCTCAGTAAATTACAGCAGGAGCCAGAGGAGCATGCAGGCCACCATAAACATGTGCTGCAAGTCATCTCCTGCCTGCTCCCCCCCTCACAAAATCGTTTTGATTGGAAAAGACCTTTAAGATCATTGAGTCAAACCATTCTCTAATTCTACGAAGTCTGGTGCTAAACCATGTCCCTCAGCATCACATCTCTGTGTCTTTGAGACACTCCCAGGGAGCAGCCAGCAGCCCCCCACTGCTTTCTGCCCAGGAGGAGGAGAGCTGGCTCCACAGATGCCCAGACAAATCCATCACCAGCCCCGGGTACGACAGCACAGTCACCTTGGCCACTGGTCAGGCTGGGGATGTCCCAGTGCCAGCAGGGCATCTGCATGCCATGTAGACTTCCTTTTCCTCTGTGGGTACTGTGTGCAGTGGTGAGGCCTGTTAAATTAATCAGTACTGCAGTGGGATCGCAACTAATTAGTCATTAATGGTCATTGTGAGAGTTGGAGGAGACTTTAATGACTATCTGGCTACAGCACTATTGCCAGCTGCCTCCTTGCAGCTCTCCTGCTTGCTCACTTCACCATTAAGTTTAGCCTGGGGTGATGGGGAGGGGTGAAATCCACCACTTCTCTAACCTCAGGAGCAGAAAGAGGACAGGGAGCAGGCAAACCAGTGCCAAAAGAGCTGTGCCAGCTCTGGATTCCCCACCACAACCTGCTGCATCCAGCTGCAGCAAGCACAGACCAACAGTGCAGAGAAGCAGTGGACGAAGTTTTGAACTTAACTTCCTCCACCCCAAACCTTGACCTTCCTGGTGGTTATTTTTTAGTTTTATCCCTTAGTTTCACAGCATAAAGAACACAAAAAGAAGTAATTGGGAAATTAAAAAATGCATCAAGAGAGGAACTAAGACAAAGGGTAATTAACATTGCCCCTCAGCTAACTCTGTGAAGTCCACTGTAATTAGATGGCAAAGCACTCTGCTTCACGTCAAGGAAAAGCTGAGCACAGATTGCTGCTACAGAAAGCTCAGCCCACGTCTAAAAAAATGCAGTAATGAAACCCGTAATAAGCAGTAATAATTAATGAAACTTTAAAACAGCATCTTCAGGCTGTGATGTTAGAAATGATAATTTTAAAAGACAAACTTAGGAGGACACTATAAAAGGAGAAAAAGATTACTGAGGAAGGATCTGCTGGCAGCTTAGTGCCAGGAGCTGATCCCACCCATCAGTGACTTGTCAATCACCAGGCACAGCCAAAGCCAGGAGCTCAGCACTGTTCTCCCCGAAGCAGACAGAGAGCACCTTGGAAAGGCCACACCTGAACAGCTCCACACCAGCAGAGCCCCAGCCGCGGCGTCTTGGATGCACAGTCCCACAACTGCCTACAAAACAAGCAAGCAGGCTTCAGGAAGGCACTCGGGAGGAATTTCTCTGTATCAGAGCTCAGTGGGGGAGTTCAAGACTTTAAGAGATCCTGGCTTAACTCAGAGCATCTACAGACAGCTATATTGCTTAGCAGAAAGGGAAGGAGGAACCTCCTCTGCACGTTGATCTCTATTCTGCCCAGCAGTGCCATACTCACATACTTGACCTAGCTTTGGGGGACTCAGTCTGGTGGCAACCTGTAACTTGCAGTGAGCACTCATGGTTTTCATGAGTAGGGTTCATACAAACTCAGTCTGGACTAGAAGCATGCAAAGTGTTTTCAAGAGAAGCAGAACCTCTTGGCTCTAGGTGTGTTGCACATTGTCTCATGGCAGAGAGCAAAGTCAGCATCACAAGCAAGAGCTACCACACAGAAAACACCTGGGCTGAGGATGGAACTTCCCTTCTGCTGAAGGAGCAAATTCTGCCTTCTGTGGCACACAGCCATTAATGAATCTGTAAGGAAATGAGTATGGGGTGGGGGGAAAAAACCCCAAACTTTTGTCCTTTTCTATGCAATTCTTGTCTGAGTGCTTTACAAAATACACTTCTTTTGTTCTGGGTAACAAAGTCCCCTCCCTTTAGGTAGGCAGACTCTGGAGAGCTGTAGCCATAAAGCTGCAGAATTCTTCCTGCATCAGCTATTCCATGCAAGATTAAATTAGGGTAGTTGTTAACACTCCAGAATAATTGTCTCCTCCTTTCTAAGAAGTAGTGGCATGCACTGAAAGTAGAATAGATTCTATTAATTAGGGTCAGGACAGGAGTCTGCAAGTTTTCCTAACTGGGCTTAGAGATGAGAAAAGCTCATTCCCAGCTGTAATGCTGAGTGCTTCCCTCTCCTGGCACTCAGCAGCCCCAAGGAAGTGTGTTCTTCCTGGAGGCTCTGAGAGGCAAGCTTGACTTGGAGAGTGTCTGAGTGCCCTGGCATCAGTCCAAGGAAGCACTTACAGCCCTGATTCTCTGTAATCACAGGTATGTCCCAGAGACATACCCTAGTGTTATTTTAAGATTCACTACTAACATTTGTGAGCAGAAAAATGCTCAGAAGAGGAATAAATGCTAGGTTCTGCAGTCAGAGAAATTGCAGTATGAGGAAGGCTGTTCAAGGCTACCAGCACCAGAGCCAATGACTGGCACACAAAGCAGCCTCCTCCTGGAGCCCAGTGGCTGCCCTAGAAGAGAGGCAACTCCTTTCTTGTCAGCATCTCTCACAGCAGAGCTCATGTGAAGAAAAAGTTCTGGCTAACCAGGAGCAGTCACACCCCAACCTTCACCACCAGCCACCCCCTCACAGCAGCTGGCTCCCGAGTCCCAGCCCCCAAAGGCAGAAGCACAGCAGAACCACTGGGCCAGTGGCACACACCAGGATGCACAACTCCTCTTTCAGCACACCAGGGCACAGAGGACATTTCTCCTCTTATCCTGCCACCATCAGATTGCCTCTGAAGGCCAGCAGGGTGCTGCAAAGCCACCTCACTTCACCTGCAGCACTTCAAGCACTGCCTCAGGTGCTGAAGACCCTGATGTTCCCCACAGCATGGCTTAGAGTCGTCCCAGCCCCTAACCAGAGCACTGGGGTGACCTCAGCCAGCCCAGCATCTTCACAAAGCCTTTGTTCCATGTTCCAAGGCACAACTAGAAATGCAAACCCGTTAAGTCTTAGCAGAGAGAGAGTCTAGATGGCAAGAATTGTCAGATTCAGGTATCTCAAGCACTATTTCTTGTATCAATAACCAGGATTTTTGCACTCTTCACAGCCTGATCCCAGCAGCATAGACCAGTTCCTCCTGAAGTCCTTTCAACTTCCTGCTGTGCATTGTACACATCACAAGCACTTTTATTCTCACTTTTGAGAGAAGCCAAGCTACTCAAGGAACAGCTCTCTAAAAAGAATTCCCTAAGGATTTCTCCATTCTGCACCTGAGCATGTATTTACATGATGGATTCATTACACCTGAGTGAGTGGAGGATGGTGCATTTTAAACAACACTTATAAATATGCATTCACCTGATCCACTGGAGGATCTAATCTAGGTTTGAAAAGGTCCATAATTATGGATTTACAAGTTCTTCTTTAGTTGTCCCTAAGGAAAAGAGAAGATGAGCATCTGGAGCCACAGGGGGACCGAGCACAACATTAGAGATGCTTCTGAAGACAGTGACTCAGGAGGAACAAGAGGCTTGCAGAGGGTGTGGACAAGGCACCATGAACACAGCAGTGAGACTGATTCTCAGGCATGGAGGTGTCCACAGTCCTGCAATGGACATTACCTGAGTGTCCAAGGCAGCTCCCTCTATCTCCTCAGCACCTCTGGGCAAAGGCACTGACAAAAACCACAGCCTAAGTCTCCTACAAAACAAGCCACATAATTAGCAGAGCACTTCTATACTTCTAGGGCTTCTCCTAATTTGTTTTAATTAGGTACTCTGCTGCAGACTGGGGAGAGCAGAGCGACAGCCCTGAGAGCAAGGCAAAAGCCACAGCTCCACACAAAGGCATTCCAAGGCTCTCCCATCCTGGCCCTGTTTTCAACGAGAAGAGGACATTTTGTCTCAGCAGCCTCAGCTCTGCAACTCCAAGGGGAATTGCCCAATTCTGCTCCTGCTTCCTTCCAAGTGCCTCTCCCCTATTTCATGAGCAGCTCACCAAAGACAGGTCAGTGCCAGGAGAAAGCTCCAGAGCTGTATGGCACGACCAGCAAGAGACCTTCTCTTTCACATCAGAAGCTGATCAGGCCACTGCTCTCCTCCTTTCCTTTTTGGGGTGCATCCATCTGTCTTCCTCTTCTGGAAGGGAGCAGGCAGAAGGTGAGGAAACACCCTAGATACACAGCAGCTCTACCTCCTGGCATGCTCCCTGCAGCCAGATCCTTGGCCTGCACAGGGACCTTTGGGATCAAGCACTTTGAAATTCCTGCAGAAATTACATTACCCTTGCTTCTGATTTTGTGCTTTATGTTCTTGCACCTCAGTCAAACTCAGATTTTCTTCCCTTCCTAATTTCCCTGAGATGCTGAAGTTTCTAATTAAGTGGAAAGGCTTTTTATTCCTTACAACTCTCCAGTTATGAATAATGATACTGGCTCATAAGTGAAAATTGTCTTTCTATTTAAATTCTGTAACTTTGGGTGGGTAAATGGGGGGAAAAAAGCAAGCATGAAGCAGTGGCCCTTGGGTCATTTGCAACTTATTAATTTCAAGCAGAGCTCTTAGCTAGCTTATTAACACTGAGTTTACTGCAGAGAAATTTAATGGCTAGGATATTAATTACCTTGCAGGCTTTCATATATAAAAATGGTTTATTTTTGTGTTACAAAGCAGCAGTAGTGAGGGGATCATTCACCAGCCTCAGCTCTGGGCTGTGCTGGTCCTGGCCAGGCTGGTTCTAGCAGCAGTCAGGTGGGGGTGCTCTGAGCCCTCAGTCTGGCACTGTACCTAAGCAGGACACCCGGTGACAGTGAATTCCTTGGAGGGGCTGGTTCCTGGTGCCTCTTCCCAGATGGATGCATTCTGTGAGAAACCCACAGCTCCACACTTCACAGCCAAAGCTGGCACAGACACAACCCAGACTTGGTACGTCTGTGGCGGTGCCTCCTGCCTCTGATGAGGGTCCCTCTGGAATCTCTGAGCAGAACACTGCAGGCTCATGCTGTTTTGGTACAGAACCAGGACAAAATTAGAGCAGCTGCCTCTTGCCTGCCCTTGGACACCAGCTGTGTGCTGGGGGTGAGCCCCTGGGGGACGCAGCCACTGCTGCATCCTCTGCCCTCACCAGCCCCTGCCCCAGAGGGTCCTGGTGCTTGTATGGGTGAGCATCAGCAGCTCCAGGGGCAGCAGCAGAGCATTTTTAAATGCCAGCCTACTTTGGCTATTATCTGCTGCCATCAATTCTGACATAATTCATAGGACACACAAATGGGCCTTTCACCCGTGCTAGAGGAGCCACCTGTCCCTGTCCCACATGCCACTGGCTCATTACACTCCTATCGCACGGCCACCTCTGCAGAATGCAGGTCACTCAATGGACTGTACATGGAAGCAAATAAAATGCAACTGCACTTCACAGCACTGCTCAGTGCTCTGCAGTAATACAAAGCTATGGTGTAGCTTGTTCTGGTGTTTTCTCTTGAGGAGGGATTCCACCTGCTTTGGGATTTGAAAGAGGAGCAGTAATTTGCACGGCTGTTAAAGCATCTTGAGCCCTTGCAAACCAGGCTGCTGCCAAGTGACCACTTTCATAGCTGCACTGGCTGTAAAAGCCAGCCACCCTCCTTCACTCTCATTGAAAGAGCTGGCAAACACAAGCAGGATCCCCAACAGATCTGTAAAGTAATTTGTATATGCAACCAAAACACTGGAAAAGAAATGCAGGCTCCCTGCTAAACTGTCATCACAAGTGAGGGTGCTCAGAGCTGCCTCTCTTCACCAAAGCCATGGCTAGCTGCATGGTGCACAGGCATCTGCTAAAGGAGGGAGAGACAGGCACCATCCCCTGCTTCTCTCTGATACAGAACACAGGCTGTCAGCAGAGAGGAGCACAAGGTGGAGACTGCAAAACAAATTATTGCAAGTGAAGGAGGATGCATTAAAAGCACAACGTTCAAGGGAAAATGCCAGAAGGAAAGGCAGCAGAGAAACCATCTGCCTGTACCAAGGCCTGTTGTGGGACCAGAGGGGACACCTCAAACATCACACATTGCTTGCAGTGTTTGTTCACTCGAGGCTGAGGCGGAACCATCACAGCACAAAGAGGTGGCTAAAGACACACAGGCAAAGGGAAAAACCCCACGGATGTGGTTCCAGCTGTGTACTGGCATGAACGGTACACTAGGAGTGTATAAGCGAGGGCAGGTCTCCTCCCAGGGCTGCATCTCTTTTTGCAGGTAATAAAGCAGAGAGGGGAGGAGAGAGGAGGAGAGGAGGTAAAGCAGCATCATGCCCAGAGCCTGCATTTAGGAGCACAGGCAACAATAGAAAAACCTGTGAGAACTCACAGCACAAGGAAAAGCCTCTGGAGTAGTAAAATGAATGCAGAGAGGAGAACCACAGGTTAAAATCATGTTTCCCTCCTTTTTAAACCCTGCTAATTCTCCCCCTTTAAAAATAAAACCCCCATTCTTTTATATGCTCAGTTCTTCAAAGAAGCTAAAGGATTTGGCATCTTCTCTGCCCTTTGTACCTCCTTCAGATGCATCTGTTGAATATGGAGGAGCACTCCTTTTATATTCCCAGCTCAAAAGGATCAAAACAAGGAGCTGGGGACTGGTGTCTGAATTGTTACTAGGGCAGAAACCCAGAAGCATTGATTCTAATCTGATCCTGCTTCTTCTCTCTCAGATACTCCCCAGCTCCTTCAGCCCTGTGCATCTGCCCTTACATCTCCACTGCTTCATTGCAGATGGGTGAGAATCATGACCAAGGTGGCTAGTTCTCCTCCTCTTATTTTCCCTCAAGTGAAAATGTCATTTCAGCTAAGCTAAAGTCTCAGAGATAAGGGAAGATATTATTTTTACAAAGAACCCATATACTTGCCAGAGAAATGAGGGATGTGGATAAAAATCAAAGTTGCTCCAGTGAAAAGAACATGCTCTCATTGTTAGAGCTACAAAGAGGCCTAAGTTTCTTGTCCCACCTTCGGCTAGAGTCTCTGCAAACTCCTCCTGCCAGCTTTGCTGGAGCTTGCCAGCCGTTGCCTGAGCAGCTCATGTTTATGCTCAGGGAGGGGAGGGCAGGTCTGCAGACCGTGAGCAAGCCCAGCACACAGCACTGCCTTCCTGCCCCTCCCCACAGCCTGCTGGGGACCCTGGCTTCATGAATTCCTCCAGGCAGAGGTTCCCCCGGCAATGGCAGCCCAGGGGTCAGAGCACTGAAAACAATCAAAGCCAGACCCTGTGGCTGAGTCTTCCCCTCCGGAATGCTCACAGGGCATTTCAGGAGTCTCTTACTTTGTGACAGCTGGAATTACAGGCAGTTCGACTAAAAGACCCTTTTTATGGTGCAGATAGATGCTGTAATCTGTTTTAATGGCTTTTCCAGCAAAGCCTTTGACACATTTTCATTACAGTAATGCTTTAATGCAGAAAGCGTTCATACAATTAGGATAAAGTCTTGAAGGTCTCTTTATGGAGGGTGGTGGGGTTTTTTTCTTCTTATTTGAGCACTGTTTTCGAAATCATACAGCAGGACCAGCTTTAAAAAGCTGCTTTGTACAGGCCAAACTGGAGCAATTCCATCCTTCAGCACAAACCCTACTCCCTAGTTACGAGGTCAGCACCACAGCTGATGTAAACATGAATTGCTCTCCTCCACAACCAGGCCAAGTCAGAGGAGAGTGTTGTGCAGCCAAGTGGTGCCAGTTCAGGACATTATCCAGTTTCCATAGAGAGCCAAATGCACACTGCTCTTAGCCAGGAGGGAGCTGAGAACACCCTCTCGCTACTTCACACCCCCAGACCTCTGTCCAGAGAGCAGGGGAGTGGGGAATGACCACCTCATTGCATGCTAGCTGTGTGCCCAGACACATTTCTTCCAGCTCCATCAGTTACCTGCAGGTACCCCCTGCCTCTTGCTGGGCACAGCTGTGGCAAACAGCACCTTCAGGTGCTGGCAAAGAATCACAGAATTGCCAGGGCTGAAGGGGAACAAAAGGATCATTCGAGTTCCAACCCCCCTGCCATGGGCAGCAACAGCTCACACTAGATCAAGGTGCTCAGAGCCTCATGGTGAAGAACTTCTTCCTAATCTCCAATCTTAATCTCCCCATGTCTAGTTTTGCTCCATTCCCCCTAGTCCTATCACTACCTAAAATCCTAAAAAGTCCTTTCCCAGCTTTTCTGTAGTCCCCCTTCAGATACTGGAAGGCCACAATAAGGTCTCCTCAGAGCCTTCTCTTCTCCAGACTAAACTGCCCCAACTCTCTCAGTCTGTCTCTATAGGAGAGGTGCTCCAGGAAAAGCCTGCACAGCTGATAGAACCAGAGAGTAGGTCATTCCCAGTCTCCTGGTACTGGTTTAAAGGGAGAGTGCAGCACAGAACAAAGATGAGACAACTTCTCCGAGCTAAATCTGTTGATACCAAGGTCTTTGCTCTCCTGTCAGTGCCAAGAAGCATCAATAGCCCACAAACAGGACGTCCAACTTGCTGCTAATAGAAGGGGATAAGGGCTGGCTGTCTCCACTGACCACAGAGCACACTTGGAAAAATCCCATCTGCAAGTGAAGTGGTTTCCTTCAGCACTGTCACACGAGTGTGAGCTCAGCATGGCTTGTGCCTGTTGGCCTCCTGAGCTGGGGGAGGGAGCTAACAACTGCAGTGGAAATCCTGCAGCTGAGCACTGCTGCCCACCACCAGGCACAGAGCAGAGGTCTCGCCATGGAACAGCCCCACACTGCAAGAGATGTAATTACATTTCTGGCTCTATTACTCTCTCCCTTCACCACAAAACAGGTCCAGGGAAGAAAAGCAAGCAGCTCCTCATTTAGAGAGGCTTTACCTCACTGCCAGAACAAGCTAAAAATAACCTGAAGGAATAAGTCTCTATATAAATGATGAGATTCCAAAGTTTCTCTTAAACAACCCTACCCCTGCAACCCCCAACTTGTCACAGCACAGGGAAGGAAGCTGGGAAACGTTTCCACTCTTGCAGCCTGGCCCACACAACTGCTTCCAGCCCAAATCTCATGCCACTGCCTATGTCCCTCCTCAGCTAACACAAATTACTCGACTCCCAGCCTCAGGAGCCCCAAGTTAGTTCAATTAACAAAAAAAAGCTCCTTTGCCAAAACAGCACAAAGAAAATTCTTTCTGGAGTCTCAGCCAGTCTCTGTGTCCTAGCATCCTCTGGCTGCCCCAGCCAAACAAAGCCCTGCTGTCAGCCGAGGAACTGAAATACAGCCAGTCCTGGGAGAGGGAGTCTCAGGAGCCCTGCACGAATCACTTGGGAGCATTTCCCAATCCTTGTAGGAGGCACAGTGAGACAAAAGGGTCCTCAGCAAGTGTGGCTCATCGTGCAGAGCAGGCAGTGATCCTGCTTCAGATGGCAGAGGCTCATTAAAGGACATAAACAGGCTGTCTCGGGGGGCAGATTTATTCTTAATGGGAAAAGCAAGGCAAACCCTTGCCTCCTCATTTCACACTGATGATGTGAATGAATTTTATATTGGCTTGAAATAATATTTCAACAGAAGACGACTGCCAGCAGAGGGGGTCATGAGTTTTCCATTTGCCCTGCTGAGAAGAAAGGGCTCTGGCGAAAAGCAGAGCTGGCAGCAGCCCTCTATCAGCAACTTCTGCTCAGGAGCAGGCAGCATCTCAGCTGCACTGGAGAAACGAAGAGAGCCCTGTTCCCAGAGCAGCCAAGAGAACGGTGCACAGCGATGGCTTGGAGAAAGAGGTCTGCAGAGAGGCAGCCCAAAGCCTCCATGGTGGAAGCGAAGCAAGCGAGGGCGAGAGCTGGCCCAGCACGGGCAGTGCACCTCTGAGCTCAGCCCCTCAGTCTCTGCCTTCCATGGCCTTCAGTGGGACATGGGGTAGGCAGTGGTGGGATTGTGAGCTCCAGGTGAGCAGCTGAGCTTTATCAGAAAGGTTTCTTTCAGCCTCAACGGTTCCTTTATTGTATGATACTACAGGGTAATTAGTTGCCTCCAAATAGCAAGTTTGCAGTGGGACATGAGTACAGAGTCAGCTGCACATCTGCAGAAGCAGCAGCACCATTCCAGTTGAGCCTCACTCTTCTCTCCCTGCTACTGCTCAGCTCCCTGGTCCTGCAGCCACAAGCACCCATGTCTGTGCAGGGATTTCCCCCCAAACTTTAGCTGATCGGAGGGCATGGCAGGAACAAGCCAGTCAGGGTTCCCCAGGTTAATGGGAATCTGTCACTTGAAATGTCACCAGCGATGCTGCAATGATTAAATCCCAGTCTGAAGTCCCCAGCCCATTTTTTATTGACTAAATCAAGTGCCTTATATTGACAGGGCTTCTGTAAAACGTGCCAAGACACAGAGAAATCAATTCATTATTAGACTAGCCAGGCCTTGGAGGAACATTTGAAGGGTTTCCTGATAGAAAAGAAGAAATTTGGTGGTTTTCCAGCCATAATTCAACCCTCCCCTTCACATCTTACTCCCACTCTCAAAGGGGGCAAAGGAAGCAAAGCCTCTTCCCAAGCATTGACACTCCAAGGAGCTTGCAGCCTCCATCAGGGCACTCAGAGCTCAGCTTCAAGAAGGGGCTGGGAGAGGAGGAGTCCAAACCAGTGTACCAATACCCAGACTGACTTGGCCCTGGGGTACTTTGCCAGTGTTGGAAAGCACCCTGTTGATAAAGAGGGAAAGCACCAAGACCAAATCAGCCAGTTCCACAGCTCAGCACCCTCCCCAGCCAAAGGCCAGGGTTCTTTAGGCACCTCTGCTTTTCCTTTTCAGTACTTAGTCGAGAGCAACCAATGGTGCAATGGCACAGTGCTCAGATGCTCTAAGCACCTCCCTCTCCTGGGGTATGCACATCCTTACTATGGTCATCTCTACACCAATCCTCCTCTAGAAAGGGGATCATCCACAATTAAAAGAGTATTTTTGGAGTATAGGACTTGAGTAACAAGCCAGGACTTCAGTAACCAGGCATTTCTGGTGCTAAACAGAACAGCAAACCCAAATTTATCAGCTGAAAAAAACCAAAACACCAACATCTCTCTGAGACTGCAAAAACATGGATGGAAACAGCCATACAGCTGTACAAGCACCCAGCTGTAATCCTCCCTCCTCTCCCCACACCACCTTTTTTTTTTTTAAGAAACAAACGAGTGCTATCCAGCAAACTGTGATAGCAAAATCAATTCCTTTGCACCAAATTACCTCTATTTAAATAGATTTATTTTACGTCGATTGCCAGAGAAATGCATCTTCTATTGGCAGTAAAGCAAAGCTCTCTGCTCCTTTTAAAAGGAAAGGAAGCTTTTCACAATGTGTTACCAGCAGGGAAGATGCTGAGGGGCTCTATTTTCTACTTAGTGCTCTCAGTAATGCGTCTGCTTATGCAGCTTCAAAAGGAGCAGGAGGTTTTGCAGTTAAAAGGTACAAGGAGCTTGGCAACATCAAACAGCCACCCCAAGCAGCACATACATTGCCTGTTTTGAGCAGAGGTTGCTCCTTGCTTTCCTGACCTGGCTGGGAACACCAAGTCTTGGGGAAAAGGAGCCTAAAGCAAGTGTTTGCCTGCAGCAGTGACAGTGATTTTGAGACCTGCACTCCCTGGCTACCAGAGGGACACCAGCTGAGACAGTGCCAGTCATGGGTACACCTTTTGAGGGCAGAGTAAGGAGCTTAAGCCTCTAAATTTACCCAACTGCCCTGGCAGCAGTCCCCTCACCCCCTTCACTGCTCTCTCAGTCACAGGGGATGAGAGAGATGCTGCTTGGCAGGGACACTGCCATAGAACCTCTGGAGCCAGTCTGAGGGATTGTTATTGGATCTCTGTACCATTAACTGCTTGTTAATGGGTGGAAGGAGCATTTGCAGGAATAACCTCTATTCGTCATCCCATGCTCAGCTGAAGGCAGAGCCAGGAGTGTTCAGCAGGGCTCCAGAGCTTTGCTCTGGCAGGATCTAAAAAGGCAGGGCTTGAACTCCTCACTGAACATCTACTGATGCACTCCTCCCCATCAAAAGCAAAAGAGGCAGGGTGCAAGCAGATGCACGGGAGAGACTGCTCAGCTCCTTGGATTTCTCAGCACAGTCACCCTGCTCTGGCACCAGTGCTAGTCAAGAGACTCCACAACCCTTCCTGGCTCCAGCTGGGGTGCAGAAGGGGAAGCAGAAGAGACATGGACCTTGAAAGGAGAGAATGAGGCCAAAATTTAAATGGGTTCTTTGGTAGGGCCTGCCTGGAAGACAGAAGAGCTGTGCAGATGATCCATTTCCTCTAGCAGGATGCATAGCTCTGTTTTTCCCCAATTAATCTCTAATTAAACACTGACACAGAGAATCAGAGACCATAATGAAGACAAATGGTAGGACACAAATTCAGTTAGGGCCAGGTCAAGAGTACTTCAGTATCCAGAAGTGAACATGCCTGACATCCTTGTGGAAAAGAACACTTCCCAAGCCATCAGTCCAAGTACTCAGCACTTGCCCACCCCATCCCTCCCCGCAATGAGCAAGTGCAAACCAGAAGGTGCCCAGCTGGACCAGCCTGGCTTGCAGAGCCACTCACCCCTCACAGAGCAGCACCCATGACATCTCTTAGCCACTGGACAAATGTGTGGGTGTGGCACTTCGGGACATGGTTTAATGGTCATGATGATCTTAGGCTCAATGATCTTGGAGGTCTTTTCCAGTTGAAGTGGTTCTATGATTCTATATTAGTAAACCAGACAGGACAGGCTGAGCCGTGGAGACAGGCAGGTGAAGTAGCACAGCCTGGCTACAGCCACTCTCAGAGCCAGTGACAGCCCTGAGGACATCTTAGCAGAGCTACATGAGTATTGGCCTGGCCAGGGTGAGCTTACTTCAGAGGTGGTGAAGCAGATCCAAGAACACTTCCTCCACTCCTGTAGAGCAGTGACTTCTACAACATGCTCTTAATCACCTAGGCTAAGGAAGGTATGAAAATACTGTGTCCAACAACAGCAGCCCAGAAAAGAAGCTTAACAGGTCTACTCCATCCAACTCTCACACCTGCCAGGGAAGTTCACTGGAAGCAGCAGGCAATAACTCAGCCCAGCAAATGGGAGCAATCTTGTACTGCTGATCTCAGGCTGGGCAAAGCAGAAAATCAATGAGGCACTTTGGATTTGTGTCAGAGGCAGGGAAAGCATCAAAGACAAACCCGTGGATATTTGTGCTGTTGCTCTAATCCAGCTGGGGACATGCTCAGTTCATATTCCAGCAAGAAATGAGCCTCAAGATTCAAGCCCCTTCGTGTATCCTCCAAATTCCTCCTCTTGCTCTTTCTAGTGCCTGCCAGTGTCTTCTGCCTTTTGTGAATTTCCTTAACAAGTCTCCTCTCCAGCACACAAGAGCTGCTCTTCAACTGGATAATAAAGGGGCAAATTGCAGGGCCCCTGGGTCCCAGCAGCTCACCGGGCAGCTGAGAAAAAGAGCAGAGCACTCAATTGGCAGATAAAGAACTAATCCAGACAGAAAATTGCTTCTCCATAATATTTTGTGTTCTGCCAAAGGGAAGAGAAAGAGCCTGGACGGTGCTCAGATCACACACGGTGATGTCAGCAGCCAGGCAAACACCAGCACAGCCACCCACTGGCAAGGATCTCATCTGCAAGCTCAGCCCCAGGACCCACAGCAGGCAACGAGACCTAATCCTGGTGAGAAGACACCATGGCAGCCTGGGACCCTGCTGGCTGGAGCACAGCACTGATCTGTCTCCTCCAGCATCAAACTAGAGGAAAGGAAAGCAAAGAGGAGCTAGAAGTTGGCCATGTACAGAATCTCAGAATTGTTTTTGTCACCATGCCCCCTAAGCCATGTCCCCAAGTGCCACATCCACACGTTTTGAACCCCTCCTGTGATGGTAACTCTACCACCTCCCTGGGCAGCCTGTTCCAGTGCCTGACTGCTCTTTCAGGAAAGAGATGCTTCTGGTCTCCAACCTAAAGCTCTTCATGGACAGTTCCATTTCTCCTTGTCCTGTCACCTGATACTGGGGAGAAGAAAGCAGCCCAGCACACACTCCTACCTCCTTTTATGCAGCTGTAGAGAACAAAGAGGTCTCCCCTTAGCCTCTTCTCCAGACTAAGCAACCTCAGCTCCCTCAGCTGCTTCTCCTAAGACCTGTTCTACTCTAAGGACCATCCCTCACCAAGGACCACCTCACCCTATTTCATGCAAGCAGCAGGCTGATTTATACCCCAAACCAGCCAAGGTTCTTTCCAGCCTTTCTTCTCACGTCTCCAGCCCCACTGTGTGCCCAGGACACTGCACACCTCTGAACTGCCATGAAGTATTGTAGCAGCAAGCTGCACAGGGCAAGTTGTCCTCTGACATTGACCAGAGGAGCGAGGGAAGAGAAAAAGTATTTCCTTTTTGTCATGGTTGAGTCAGCAACAGCAGCTGTGGGTTCCCTTCCCTCCCTGAACACTGGGTCAGGTCCCTGGGTCCTGCAAGCGAGCAGCTGAACCGTGGACATGATGATTAACATGCAAGAGAGAGGAGAGAGCCAGGGCTCATTTTCAGCTTGTCAGGGCCCACAAAATAAATTACAGAATAAAATCCCAGAATGACAGAATAATGAGCAATTCATTTGAAATGTAAAATAAATAGGTAAATCTCTAGTGAGCTGGCAGAATAAATGGGATTCAGCTGACATTTGGTGATTAAATTAAACAGTAATGACCTCATGAATAATGGGTTACAGGATTGAATTTGGAGGGCAATCTTTTCCTAAGTGGGGGGCAGAAGGACAACATACCCAGGAAGGGGCAAGCTACACTTTTGCATTATCTTCAGTGCTCTGCACAAACTCCCTACTTCTGAAGAGCTGCACAGCCCCGAGGACACAAATGTCCTCTGAAGAGGCTGACCAAAGCTCTACTGCCTCCAAGAGCCTCAGACAAGGTCTTCGGCAGGAGCAGGATCCCCAGCCCACAGAGCTGGCACTGCTGTTCTGGGCTCCGAGTGGCCAAGTGGCAACCAAAGAGGATTCCTGCCCCTAGGAGGAGCTGCAGCAGAAGCAGAAGAACTCAAACCCGATAGAAAACAGAGCATCCTGCCCAGCAAAGCCACCTGCTGCCTGCAGGGACATCCACCTCCACCTGCACCGTACCCCAGCCCCCCAGGCACACCTCCTTCTCTCCCAGGCCACTCCACACCGAATTCAGGACCAGGTTTTCTGGTTTGCTCCTCTCTCCCCTGCCCTCAGCTGCTGGTATCATGTAGGTATTATTAAAGGATTACATTATCAAGGCTTCTAGGGTAATGACAGCTGCTGTTTCTTGACCTGCCGTTCTGAGCTTGCTCTGTTACTTATCAGCTACAAGACAGAGCTGTCACTGACCCCCGCTGGTGTCCCGAGATGCCTTCCCCAGTCTGCTGCTGGCCAGCCTCTTTAGAAAGCAAGATGCCTGAGGACAGAGGTCAGTTTCTTCTTCCAGCACAGGGAAGCAGTCGCTCCTCCCTTCGTGTGCCTTAACTTAGTCACTGCCCAAGGAACACTGAGAAAAAAGAAAAAAAAAAAAAAGCAGCGAAATTTCCTCTTGGCTCAGGTCCAGGAAATCCTGGTTTGTATCAAACAGAATGAAAACAAATAAAGCCTTTGTTGCAAAACATACTTCAGCATTTCAGAAAAACACAAAGACCCAAACGTCAAATATTTATCTTCCTGCCTCACATCACTCTCCAGCCCCCAGCTTTGACTCAAAACTTCCTTTCACAGCTCTGCTTGGAAAGGCTTTCTCCTCCCTCCTCACACTTAGCAGCAGCAACCCCTCGCACCATGCAAGGAGTAAGCAGCACTTAGCCACGGCAAAGCCACCGTCCCCCTCCTGCATACAACCCTTCTGTGCTCACAACATCAGAGAGGGGAAGACCCCAAAGGCAGCAGGGCCCCCCAAAGGCAGCAGCATTTTGGCTGTGGCAGCCGCGGCTGGGTGACAGGCTGTGCAGACAGACAGACAGACAGACAGACAGCTGCTGCCTTGAGAAGCACAGACAGAGCTCAGGCAAGCTGAAAGAGCTCCACTGTCCCACCGGGGAAGGGAGATGTAAGGCAACAGGGAGCAGGCTGCAAACCTCTGTGCTCAGCAGGTCATTGTGCAGACATCTGCTCCGAAATGGAGTCTTCTGTACCCTTACACAGCCTGCATGGATCTGCAGCTCCTCCAGTCCCACGGCTGACAAAGCTGGGATGGCAAGGCTCAGAGGGACAGAGGCCATGCCAAAGTGGGAAAGGAGAATAATTAACTCATCAAGATAACATCCAGTGTGGTAAATATTGCCATAGCAACGTTTCACTTCAAATCTGCAGCACAAGCCACATGATTTGGTCAAGAGCTGTTCTCTTTGCTAAGGCAGAGCAAACTTGCTGGTCTAATAACTTTTCTCCCCCCTGCAAATCAAAGCTAAGCAGAAGTGTTGCCACAGGCCAATAGACTGAGAGCTGGGAAATAAATCAAGATCTACAGAGATATAAAACCTAATAATTCTATTAAGGCCGAGTTAAGACAATTAAACACTGGTGAGACATCAAAAAGCTAAGTAGCCTGGAGAAGTTGATTTTATAAATGAACCAATTCATTTAAATCTATGCCCTCATAAATTGCACTTCATTCCTGCTGCGCATCTTAAGCCCCAGACCTCTCTTGGTGAGAGTCAGACAGTCCCATGCCCTGCTAAGGCAGTCACCTGGCAGCAGTGCTCCTCAGCTACTCTTCACCTTGAATCAGTAAGGAGTGAGCTGCACATAAATGGCTTGGGAGGTTTGTGAAGCACAGATAATTGAGCATTTCTGATTCTCCTTCAGAATCAGAAGGAATTTACATGTCAGGATACTTTGCTGGCCTGGATTACCATTCTCTACACATCTCTCCTCTTGACCTTAGCCTCTCTGTGCCTCTCTATAAACTGGAGAATTCTATTACTGCGCAGGGATGTGATGAAAACAAGAGGTAATTAAGGCTTGCACAGGGACCCTGACATGGAGGATGCTATGCAGAGGCAAAGGGCTGTCAGGAGAAACTCTGAGTTTGATTAGAGCAAGCAACAATCCTGGGGGCACAGGTGCCCTGTTTACCCTAAATACCAGCAATGGCCTGACCCAGCCTGAGAAAATAATCATTTAAATGGGGTTTGTGTAGTCCAGGAGAAGAAAGTGAGCCTTGTGTTGGTGTGTTTGACAACCTCAGCAACATCCCTCCAGTTAGGCTGCAGGCAGGAGGCTGGCTGAACCCAAAATACATTCAGCCCCACAGGGCAAAAGGCACAGCTGTCCCTGTCATCCACTCCGGGTGCCTCCAAAGGCATCTCCCAGGTACCCACCTAACCCAGAACTCCAGACTGCCGGTGCTGGCACTAAGCCAAGTGCCTGCAAACCCTCTTCCTTCTGCAATCCAAACACCTCCAGGTTAACCAAAGGCAGCTGCATTAGCCCTCAACACCCTGTGAGGCACAGCACTTCCCTCTCTCCCACGACACCAGGACCAGAGCACCAGCACCAGGACCAGACACCAGGACCTGCCATCTCTGGCAGAAGGGAGAGCATCTTACACGAAGAGCAGCAGCCACAGAATCATAGAATCAGTCAGGGTTGGAAGGGACCACAAGGATCATCCAGTTCCAACCCCCCTGCCATGCCCAGGGACACCCTACCCTAGAGCAGGCTGCCCACAGCCTCTGCCAGCCTGGCCCCAAACACCTCCAGGGATGTGGCCCCAAACACCTCCAGGGATGTGGCCCCAAACACCTCC
>VWZI01008631.1:1121558-1175136 GCA_013396835.1 Psilopogon haemacephalus | reverse complement strand
CACAAGAAGGTCACCTGGGAGCCTCCTCTTCTGCAGCCTGCACAGCCCCAACTCTTTCAATCTGTCCTCATAGCAGAGGTGCTGCAGCCCTCTGAGCATCCTCGTGGCCCTTCTCTGGACACACTCCAGCATCTCCACATCCCTCTTGTGCCAGGGATTCCAGAACTGGATGCACTACTCCAGATGGGGTCTCACCAGAGCACAGCAGAATCTGAGCTCCATAAAGAAGCTGAAGAGGAGTTAACTACACAGCTCTGTACAAATCAAAATCCCTGCCACATACTTGTTGTAAAGCCTGAAACAGCCACGCAGCTGATCCCCACACAGCTCCTGCTTGCTCTGGGTAATGCCACAACTGTTGCCCTGCAGGTTTCTCAGTAAAGCTATTCCAAGCTAAACCCAGCCACAGTGCTGGGAAATTAAATAATCATTTTTAGAAGTCCTACAGCTAAAGCCCTGTACATCATCTCCTGGTGCTTCTGGAGACCAGCAAGGTTCTGCTGACCCAGTTTGTTCTATATGTGTCGTTCTAGCTTGGGAGACTAGAACAAGGCAAACAGTGTGACATAACTCACCCTCCCCTAGCCGCTTTCTCCCCCTCTCCTTCCCTTCCACTGCTCTCCCTTCAGCTTCCTTCTCTCTGCCTGACTAGCCTCAGCCTCCTCGCCTGCCTTTCCAGCTCTGTAATTTATCTGCACAGCCTCGGAGATTAAGAGCCCTGACAAAGAACATCTCTCATGATGATGAGAAAAAGAAAACCTTTATCCGGCCAGCAGAATGAAACAGATGAAAAGCAAAGCCATTAGGAAACAACTGGGCCCAGATCTGCACCTTTCTTAGAGGCAAGGCAGGGCTTTCCCTGGGCTTCTCTCCCAGAGCCCTCACCAGGGCTTTCCCTGGGCTTCTCTCCCAGAGCCCTCACCATCTACCCAGGCAGAGTGCCAAAGGCACCCCAGGATTTCCAGCACCTGCTGGATTTGCTGGGGTTGCAGAGCTTCTAATACAGGCAGGGCCTTGGCAAATGCCCATCAGCAGTCCCACGTGTTCCCAGAGGTTAAGAGCAGGCAATGCTTTCAGAAGCCTTTCTGCCAAAATGTCAGCAAATTCTGCATTGCTAGCAGCCTCAACAATAGATAATAACCCTAATAAAATAAAGAGGCTACTACATCTGAACCAACAGCTAGTAAAAAAGGGGAAATTTAATTGGAAACGTTGCCTGTAATTTAAATGTCAAAGGAGAAATTGCTCCTCTGCTTCCTGCTGCTCACAGCCACAAAGCAGCAGTTTTGTGGCTGAGGAGGTGTGACAAGGCAATGTCAAGGAGGAGTTTGGTGCTTCAGTTCCCTGCTGCATGGTGTGGACAGACACTGCCCAACTGCTCAAGCTTGCATTCCCAAGTGCTCAGCCAAAAGCTTTGTCCACAGGGTGGCCAAAGTTCTGCCAATGGTGAAAGCAGTCTGGGGGCTGCCAGCACAGGGTTTGCAGCACTCCAGCTGCCATGCCTGCCTCTGCCTGACCCCCACCGTGCTGCTGGGCACATCACACTTTAGCTCCAACCCACAGCTCCTCTTCTCTGCAGATGGGCTCTCGACACAGGCAGCACAGCTACACACTTCGTGTGCAAAACCCACAGGAACCTTCCAGAACCCTCAAACCTCTGAGACCCCAGGGTGGATGCACACTTGTGGAGGGCGCTGGTGGAACACTAAAACAGGTTGCCCAGGAAAGTAGCTGAGGACCCATCCCTAGAGATATTCAAAGTGAGGCTCAACAGGGCTCTGGGCAGCCTGACCTAGCTGAGGATGTCCCTGCTTACTGCAGAGAGGGTTGACCTAGATAACCTCTTAGGGGGTCCCTTCCAACCCAGACCATTCCCTGAGTCCAAGCAGAGCACAACAGCTGCCTCACCAGCCAGCTCCAGCCAAGTCCCTTTCCCCAGGGACCAGTGTTCTGTGCTCACATGGACGTGCTGGAGCCAGCCAAGTTCAGGGCTGGGGCAGCTCCTCTGACACAGCCACCTTCTGCTCCTCAGTGAAGGCAAATCAAAACATTCAGCTCTCCTTGAAGAAATGTCACACCCTGCGTGGTTTTCATTCACTTGCCTGGGAGCTATCTGTTGTTCACATTTGTTTACAGCACCACAACCACAGGCATATTTCCTTCCTATTGATGGCTGAATTTAGACCTCTTATTTGCAGAGCTTTCTCTTTCGTGTAAGGAAGAAGACACTTGCCACATTAATACCCAGAATTAATTCAATGCTGTGATGGCACAGCAGCACCTTCCCTCTGCCCCTCCCCACACCACTGCAGCACTCCCAGGCAGCAGGCAGAGTGATGGTGGAATGAGGCACTGCTGTGGTGGCAGAGAAACTCCAGGAGGGTTTGTTCACTGGGCCCCAACTCAGAAAGCAGCAGAAAGGTGTGCCCAGGGCACTACTGACAACAGGATGGTATGGTGGGAAGGTCACTCCAGCAAGGACTGGCTTGCCTTCAAGCCAGGTGACTGAAAAGTGAGCAACTGCTCAAATGCTCTGCTGAGTGACCACAGGTAGTTCAACACAGAAAATTACACCAGTTTGGAACAGCTCCCACACAAGCCACTGCAGATAAATGTTTTCATTAAACTGAGAGTTTGGGTGAGTATTTCCAAGGTGGAAGGGATTTAGTTTTTAGGTTCAGCTCCAGAAAACTTGAGTTTGAAGAAAAAAAAGAGATTACTTTGCTTCCATTTGGGACAAAACCACTTAAAATACACATCCCAGTGTTTGCTGTGAAATTCTCATTCCCACTTTTGACCTACATGAATCTGAGCACCTTGCTGGCTTTGCTCACACTCACCCACACTCTGCTTGCAAAGCATCATGCTCTAGTTGAAAACTTTGGCCAGGAAAGCTAAATATGTTGGAGCTGCAGAAGAAATGCAGAGGTAGTGCAAGGGAGCCTAGAACAGCAGCAAGAGAACACACAAATACGGGTGACCCACTCACAGTAACACTCAACATGTAGACCAGGAATAAAAACTAAGTCCTTTAAATCACACCTGGGACTGGAGAGGATGGATGAAGTTTTTTTCTACCCTTCCAGTCATTCTGACCAATTGCCAAGAGCCAGGATCACTGAGGGAAGCCTTCTCACTATGCAAGGTCAGGCCTGGTCTAGTTGGGGCTGTCCCTGCTGACTGCAGGGGTTGGACTGGATGACCTCTGGAGGTCCCTTCCAAGCAATGCATGCTGTGATTCTGTTTTCACTGTGACACACACATACACCCTCTAGCCCAGCAACTGCAGCAGAGTGCTGGTTGAACCTCTGCCTCCTTCACCCCAAGCCAGAGCAACCCATGGTCCAGCAGCAGTGATGAGGTGCTCCAGCTCAGCTCAGACAGGAGCTCAGTCCCAAGTCCTCCAGCAGCAGAGCTGCAGCCAAGTCCACTGCCAGAGAGCCACTCATGTTCTGCTGTTGATCTCACCCCTTTTGAGTCTGTTCCTCTTGAAGCAGGATCAGACTCCAGAAGCAGCACTACACCTCCTGGGAGACCTTCCCACTCCTAGAAGAGGTCACCCACAGCGCTCCCAGGGCTGTCAGCCAAGGGTGCACTCCATATAAGCCTCCATAGCTCTCAACAGAAAAGGTGTCTTCTGCACTTGAAAGCCTGGCTCGATCTTACCATTCAAGTGCTTTTGCTCACTTTCAACAGGCTGCAAGTTTTTTCTCCTTTAAAAGAGCAGTGCTACAGAAGGAGTCAGCCCAGCTGACCTGCAGCCTGCTGAAGCAGAACATGTGCCTAAGAGTCTGAGTCCCAGCCTGACTTTGCACAGCGTCCATCTCAGACTGGCTGTCCAGCAACACTCACATACCAAGCTCAGCTCCTACACCAGAGTTCCTTACAGTGCCCAAGGAGCTGGACTTGAGCCTCCTCCAGCGTTTGAGCAGCTGGACTTTGGCAAGAGCCACTGTTTTCAGTACAGCTCCCACCAGCCCTTTCCATGAGCTGAAGGGCGAAACCACAGAGCAAACTTCCCTGTCCTTACCTGCTTCACCTTTGCAGTACAGGGAAGGGCCAAAGGCATTTTGAATGTACAGAGCATTGCCAAAGCTCAAAGCAGTGTTATTACCTGTAATTAAAGTGTCCCATGCAGCACATAATCACATTCCCTTACCTGCTTCTAAGCAGTGAAAGTGTTTTTAGAAGTGTCTCTCACCTCACTAGACAATGGCCTTTTAAAAGCTGTTATTTGCTGGATTCAATTAGCACATCATTCCCTTCTGAAGCCTCCTGGAGCAAAGCAAAGCCCAGTCCAAACAGTATATCAAAATCCCCCACAGCCAACCTCCCCAGCTATTGTACCATGGGCTCACATTCTGCACATTCAGCAGGATCTGCTCTCACTCTGAAGGTTACAGTTATTAAAACACACACACACACATCCGCTGCCTGCTTAGAGCCCTGGGACTCACAGCCCTGACAATTCACATGCAGTCAGATCCTCAGCTCTGCTGCGCCAGCACCATGCTGGTGTTGCCCTAAATTTTAGTGGAAAGCATCCAGGTTTGCCCTGGTGTAATGAAGGTCAGTCCCTGGTTGTGAAGGGAGATGGAAGAGACACAGAATTTTGATTTCTAAAGCCTCCCACTCTGCCTCCCTGCAAATCACACGCTCTGCCAAGTCACCACACACCCAAACCAGAATTAAAACACAGTAAATTATGGTAAAAAGAACTGCTGAAACCTCACCCTTGCAACACTTCCACAGATGAAGACAATTGAGTACAGAGGATGCAATTAGGAATAAAGAGGAAAGCTCAGAAGAATGATAGCACTCAGGGAAGCAAAGCAGCCTCTTAAAGGGCTACATTTGCAGGCAGAATGCTGTGCTGGCAGCACAAGGAGCAGACCCTGGAGGCAGGACTCTCACCATGAGAAGCAGCTTTTGGTTGACCTACCAGTGCCAGAGTCTGAAGGAGGAAAGCTTAAACCCAGCTAGGATCATTCCACTGCTGAGAGCCTGGACACCTCCCAAGCACACAGAGGGATTACTTCACCACTGATTTCCTTGGGTGCAGGATGAGGCCTCTCTAAGTCAGGGCTGTGGGCCAAGACTCCAGATCAGCTCGTTCCTGGCTCTCTCATCAATTCTCAGACCGACTGAAGACAGATGAAGGGCAGAAACCTTCTGCTGCCACCTCCTTATGGTGACAAATGCCACACAACACTATCTTGGCAAATTAACAAAGCAGAATCTGCTCAGCATCTCGCTTCCTCTGCACAACGAGGCTTATATCTCTGTCCCCTGCCAGTCACATCCACTTCGAGTGTAATCCTTCAAGCCAACTGCATCCTTCCCCTTCACAAGGGCAGAGGGCGGCAGAGGGGAGTCCTGATCTCGGCCAGGCCAGACTGGATGCAGCACGAGTAACGACACCAGAGTCACAAGGCATATTGGTCTAGCAGCAGGGGAAACCCCACATTAAAAAAGCCACCCTTGCCCAGAAGCACACCCGGGGAAGGCGAGTGCCCTTGCAGAGTCTGTGATGCACCTTGCACTTGCATCGCTCTGGAAGGCTATTCCTCACCCGAGACAAACAGCTCTCTGCTCAGCAGGGCATCCCAGTGTTTACAGATTTTTTTTTTTTTTTTTTTTCTAAGGAACATCTACTCCATAAAACAACAATTAGCTGCACTCTGAATTTATGAGTGTAATTTGCAGCGCTGTTAAAGCACGGGCAGCCGCCGCTGTCACGCAACGCTAATTGCTGGCATCGCTGCGAAGCAGGCAGCACAAGGCACACCGCTGGCTCTTGGCGGAGCTGCGAACGGGAGAGGCTCCTGCCTGTCACTGAGCAAAACTCTCACCACCTTCGCAGGGACCCTGCCCTGCAACGACCACCCCGAACCCACCGATTTGGTTTCCAGCAGGGAGTACAGTGGGAAGGATTTTGTGTGTTTTTTGGCTACCACATCGGCCAGCACGAACCAGGTGAGGCAACGAGGAGCAAGCAAAGGTAGAAGCTAAACAATTCAGGGAAGCGACAGGAAATGAAAGACTTCAAATCATTTAGCGACAAAGGAAAAACATGAGGAGTGACGCCTCCTCAGCAAGCTACTTTCTTAAGTAAAAGTCACCAGAGCCTGATAGGAAAGTATTGCTTGGAAACTTGACTGTCTGCGGGGGAAACAGAGATATTAAAAGAGAAGAGCCTCGGTGGAGTTAACTGTGTTTTCATATAGCCAAGATCCCTAATGAAAGTGAGCTCATTTACATATCCAACCACTCAGCACCAGCCTGTGCCGACTAACCGGCAGTCTCCTCCTCCACGAGGAAGCAGAAGGACCAAGTTCCCTTTCCATTTGCACCCCTCCTCTCTCCCAGGCCTCCCAGCCCTGGCAGCAGAGCTGCTGCTCTGCCCATGACCACAGGCTGCTCAGGGCCAGCTCTGGGGTAGCAGCAGGTTGGCTGCAGCTCTGGCAGATGAAAGAGGCAGTTTAACGTTAGCCAGAGAGCTCGGGAAGCCAAGAGGCTGTTTTCAAAAGGAAGGGGAAAAGGCTTTCTGGTTCATAGCTGCAAGGTATTTACCTTAATGTTAAACGACAATTGCTTGCAAAACAATATTGCAGGAACTCCCTGGAGGCATCAATCAGAGGTTGTATCTCCCACTCTCACTAACATGGAGAGTGACAGATACTTACAGATAGCACCGCGGGGCAGGGGCTTTCATTCACAGGCTGCCAGCAGCAAAAGCATCAGACTCCATTTGGATTCCTAAATTGGGAGCCTCAGCTTGATCCAAAGCTTTTCCATGCTTCTCTGAAGATGACTACTGAGGCTCTGACCACTGTAAATCAAAGGTCTGTTACCAGACAAAGCCCCTCTGAAGCCAGGTGCTTCCAGGTCTGTCCCCTGGGTCCCCACAAGTGTGATGTGCTGCACCAGCAGAAGGCCCTACAGCTGCTGGAGAAAATGGCACTGCCTGCCAGGCCAGTGTCATGCTCAAGGAGTTTCTGATGCAGGGAGGAAACAAGCAGCTCTTCCCAGCCTCCATCTGCAAGGAGAAATAATCAGTCTGACACCGGCACAGCTGACCAGGGCAATGGGAGGGGGCTTTTGTTTGCCTCTTTTGCCCCCTTGGAAGTACCAAGGCAGCAAGGAGGCATGGGGAACAGCAGCATATGGGAGCTGAAACCCTCCTCCCTGCTCCCCCCATTCCTGCCTGCCAGCAGGCTGCACCTGCACAAACAAATGGTCCCTTCAGGTCACAGCTCCTCCAGACTGACAGCCAGAGCCAAGAAGGCAGGAATGAATGGCATGGGATTTCAGGGGAGAAGGAACTTCATACACAAGAGGTCAAGTGCCATCAGGCCAGAGGAAGTACCAACAGCAGACATCAACGTGGCCTTCTTCAAGGAGCACTGGGCTCCCTTCACACCATGAGGCTGCCATTCCTGCTCCTTGCTTACAAGAGACTTCTCTAGCAGCAACACCAAGCTGAGGTTAAGAGTTCTGCATCCCTCCTGCCCCACACTGCTGCCGAGGTGCAGCACTCCCGGTGGCTATGTCAGGAAGACCTTTGCTGTGCTGCCAACCTCACTTTGAGGTCATTCCAGCCTTTTCCACTCTTTCTGCCCATCCATCCCCTGCCTTGTTCTGAGTCTCTACCTTGAGTTGCTGCTCACTCCCTCTATCACCATTGGTTTGCTTTCCCTTCCATTTCCCAAACCTCACGGCACCTTCACTCCTCTCACAAAGTGCTGCTATATCTGCTCTCCTGCAAAAGACACACAAAACAAAGCATGTTCTACTGAGATGGGACTTTAAATCCTGACTCCCTTCACTCCACACATCTTAAGGCACCGTTTTTAAACGGTAGAAGCATGTCTACAGATTTATGTGCATCCTTAAGGTCTAATTTACATTAAAAACAAGTGCAGAGTGTTTCTTACCCCCAGGACACAACAGATAACAAGGAGGACACCTAAAGAATTAAAAAAATGTTTGGCTAAAACTTCGATACACTCTTACATATGCTAATAAGCTGAAAGGCTATAATCACAGGCTGAATTGTGTACCCACACAGGTAGCTCTGTGCAATAAACGACTGAATCTCAGTGTCCTTGAAGCCAAAATATCTCATTGTGAAAAGAGGCTTTCCCATAAATCTACCTCTGCAGGTTCTTTTCAACACCTCTGGAAGCACAGGCGATGCTAAGGGATGCAATAACAACTCCTCAGCCGGTATAAATTTCATCTTTATAGGGATTGCCTCCTATTTAAGGACACCTTTCCACTTCCTAAAGAGTGCTGATAGAAGGTAATTATAAACCTTATCTAGCACGATGTGCATCATCAGCTGGCATTCGGAGGCAAGATACACCTAAGCGAGGTGTGAACGTGCAGGCAGGGGGAGATTCTCAGCAAGTTCCCATATACTAATCTCTTCATCCAACATAAATTTTTAATGCGGCAGGAATTTAATTTTGCAACACAAAGCTTGGAAGCAGCAGAGTTTGTGTAAACAGCCAGCCACAGGGAGACTGCGCTCCACAAACCTGTGCTGCCACCGCAAGCCCCTGGCCACAGCTGGCTAACTGCGGGCTCCACACGCACCCCGCAGGGCACTCGGCATCCCCAGCCCTGCAGCTGAACCGCTCAGGGGCTCGCCCGAACCAGAGCAGCCTCCCTCTGCCGCACGCACCGCAGAAAGCAGTGCTGCAGGGATGGGAGCAAGCCTCTTCTTCCTTCTCATGACCTCTGCTGGGCACCCGGCCCAACTCCTCAGCTGTGGGGCAGGGGTGAGAGCTCCTCATACCCCAGAGGAGGAACTGAACTGCGTTTCTCATGCACTGGGGTGATGAGACACGAAAAGCTCAGATCATCAATTTATTAATGCCTGCACAAACCCACACTAACCAAAACAGTGGAGCTGCTCCAGGCTCGCTCCAACATGACACCACTCTGGACCTCATGGCAACTAACAGTTCACCAAGCTGGGATATCCACTGCTGACCTGCTGGCACCTGGAGGCACCAACCTTAGCTCTCTGTGCTAATACAGGGACTGGCTCACGGTAAAGGACTCACAAACTCTGCAGGCAGGACAAACTGACCGGAGGGAAAACTGACTAGGGAGGAAAAAGTAAACAGAGAGATGGAAACTGACACCAGAGGGGTGGCAAGGCTGCAGAGTGGTGCCCAGGCCAGGCTTGCAGCACCGAAAGCCTCGGGTTGGTCTCAGACTCCACACAGTCATCACCCCAATTCTACTCAGTTTGAGGACATACTGTTCCCTTACAGCTAGAAGTAGAGCCTGGCTGAGTATTTTGTCCAGGGCTATGACCCATGAGGTTGTTTCTCAATCCTAAACCAGTCAGCTACTTTAAGGTAGCACCCAGAGCTAACATGTACCAAATGAAAGTTGTTATTCAAGAAATATGCAGAGGCTGCAGGCTTTCCAACCCCTCTTTGCCACAGTGATGGAGACAGTCAGCACTTTTTGTGCAGATCAATGCTGCTCCTGGATGTGACCACCACTCCAATTACTGCCTCAATTACAGACTTTGCTCCTGCACACCTACCCCTTTATTGAGAACACACCAGGCGTGTGCTGCCCATTGAAACGATACCTGTGGGAAATCATTAACCCACTAATTTGAAATCAATTTAAAGTCCATTTGCCTAATGACATGAGCACTGGAAATTATCTATAAATTGTTAATTTATGTGAAAATGACATCAGAATTTTTGTTTTATTAATTGGCTTTTCCAGATGCAAGTTATTTCTAAAGCTTTCTAATCCATGTCTCTTGGTGAGCAAACATTAAAACATGCTTAATAAGATGCCTTTTATGCCAAGAAAGAGAGGAAAATGAGTAAACTCGCTCTTGTGAACACTTCAGTATAAGGGTTTATGCAGTCATCCTGGCAATTAGAGAAGGAGAAGTCATGGGGAGAGTGAAAAAAGATCCTTGGAGTGTCTGTTCACGTTCTTGAACAAAATTGGTTCCAAAGACATTTGCATTTTTCAGGGGCAAAACTCCTCCAAGTGCAGAAATCAACACCAGCCCAGGTCACTTCTCCTCCTTGGCAAGGACTCAGCCAGGCTCAGGCTGAGCTAAGAACCTCACTCCTCAGCAACTATTTGAGTGACAGACTCGTGGGCTAAAGCACTGGCAGGAAATTGTTGTCCAAGTCTGCATCCAGGGAGCAGGTTGTGATTTCTTTGCTGATATGGACGTTATTGGACTGTAACTTTCCCTATCTACTTCCAGCATGGGAGTGCAGAGACCTTTTCCAGATCACTTTCTTGTAATATCTTGCACCCAGGTCCTAAGTTAAGTGTCAAGCCAACTATCTCCCACCTCAGTGGGACCTCTAGCCATGATCTCCCACGCAATGCTCCAGGTCCAGAAGGCCTCTCCTATCCCATGCAGCTGCTTGGGAACTGCTTGCACCCCCACCTGCAGCCATCCACAGAAATGAAGCCCATCCAGTTTCTCTACCCCACAGTAACTAGGCAACATGACTGCAATTTTCGGATCACCAGGCCAGGCTGCTTCCAGCTCTGGACAAAGACAGGAGAGCCCCAAGGCTGGCAGCAGCACTGCTCGTTCCACCATGGTGCACACACACGAGGCACGGGGCAAGCCAGCTCCACTCCCTCTCTTCTCTTCCTGATCTTCTTAGCATCTGATCCAAAACTTCCCCCAAAACCAGCAAGAAGACTCTCAGGAGTGCTTGTGTGCACAGAAATGAAAGCTCCTCCACCCAGGGACCAAGCACTGCTTGAGCAGCAGCCAGCACACACAGAAAGCTTGTGGGTTTTTGTTTTTTCTCCAAAATAGCTGCAATCTTAATGCTTCCCTCTTCCATTAATGTTCTATTTCAGTCTGTCGTTGAATCTGTCTGGGTTACAAACACACCCCCTCTTAGCAAGCCCCCTTCCCAGACAGCCCTCCCCTCTTCTCTGCTAAACAGATACTAAATATAAACACGTACCAGGGGGAACTTGTTGGGGAAAAGAGAACTGGGATTCTCTGGAGCTTCCTCCTCCTTCCTCTGCTCCACAAACACACACCACAACAGAGCTGCTTTGTTGTTTGCTTTCATGATTGCCGACCAGAGCTTGTCCCTCCGCTGCCATTCTCAGCCACAACTCCTGCTGCAGGACTGCAATGCTGAGAGCATCCTTCCCGGAGGACATGCCAAGCCCCTCTGCTGCTCTCCTCTACCAGATCCCAGCAGTGGCCTGGCAGGTCAATGATGGATGCTGAAAGCAAAGCTGCCAGACGAACGCTGGCCCTATTCCCTGATCCCCCAGTGAAAACAAGCCGGTCGGAAGAATTCCTGCCTGCTGATATGCTAATATCTTAAATGAGCTTTAATTGGTTTCCCGACATTACCGTGTCACTCTCACACCCCGTGCCAGTTGTCACTGCTGTCAGCCCCGTTGTGCTGCGTCTGCACCCTCCGTCACCATCTACACAGCCCAACAGGAGATGCTAATTCCCACCGGGCTCCTCTGCTTGCCCTGCTTGTGCTCTGAATATGTCTGTTCCGGTGTGAAATCTCAGCACCACCTGTTCTGATCATTTCACAGCTCCCATTTAAAAGCAAACACCCATAGGGTGGGGGAGAGCAGATAAGAAGATCCAGCAGCCCTGTTGCTGGCTGCTCTTCAGAACAGCAGGAGAAAGGTGCGTGGGTGAAGGTGTGTGTAGGAGAGCAGTGAGTCACCATCTCCAGCCAGAGCCAGCTCTCCTCTGCAGCTCCTGCAGAGCTCGGCCCACCAGCCCATCCGTACCACTGCAGTGACTGAGTTGTAGGCAACCTACCTGCAAGGGCTGAGCTTTGCTGCTGCAGCTCAGCAGCAGAGGTGGCTGATCAGAGCAGCTCACCTTCTTTCCTCGGTTTCGTTCTGGCACTAACTGAGCGCATCATTTGTATCAGCTCTGTGCTGGCTCTGCCTTCCAGTCCTCCACACGAGTCACTTGAAGCAGCAGATGATGTGCCTCGTCCTCACTTCCCACCCCTCCTGCAAGCCATAAGCTTCCCTGTAACTCAGCCCTGCTCCAGGCTGAATCAAAATGACACTGTTTGACCTGTACTGCCTCACAGCTAGACCACGGGCAACACGACCAAGGACAAGAGCCTCCAGCACTCCCAGGGAAGAGACAAGTTGTCTTCAGGTCTTGCTACAGTGCAGCACCTCCTTTTCTCTCTCCCCCAACCACCATATCCCTTCTGGAGAGAAGGCAGCATAACCATCAGCCTGATGAAAAGGCTTTTGCAGCGAAGGCCCCAGAGAAACTCAAAGCTGTCTCTTCCCAGGCACAATACAAGGCCTCCTCTAGATCCCTGGGAACATCTTTGGCTTTATGTTTGTTTTTTCAGTGCGATCATCAGGCCAGACAGCAAAGAGACTCATCACCATCCATCACCAGCTTCATTGTTTAGTAATAAGATGTATTGCCCCCTCGCAGCAAAATAACACTCCAGCCAGAGCTCCCATTTGTTACGATCTGGCTGACTGGGACAGCTGTTCGTGTCAATGCTCTAAACACTTTGTTTGGAGCAGAGACAGCAAATTTTAAGCGCTAATAAATGGGCCTGCAGGCTCCAAGCACCGGCGAGGTGAGCGGCTGGTCATCACCAGCCTTCCCCAGCCAGGCTCCTCCAGCCCCTCCAGTCCAGTGCTGCCAAGAGCCAGCCCCTTCAAGCACAGCACAAGGAACACGGCGCCGCCTGCGGGACTGTCCCAGCTCTGTTCCCCACCCCAGCGCCCCAATCACCCTGCTGGGAGCTGCCCCTGCACAGCTGCCATCCCCAAGTGCTCCCAGCTGGGCAGGGAGGGGCTGTGATCAGAGGCTGTGGGGCAGCTTTCTCAGCTCAGCAGAGTAGCAGTGCCAGAGGAAAAACTTACTAGTGTCTCCACGTGTCAGGAGGAAGCTGAAGCTGCTTGTCTGTAGTTAGCTCATTAGAAATGGCCACAGCAGATCAGACAGCAGAGAGAAGGCTTTCTGGACTTCCCTGGTAGCACACAGTGATAACCTGTGGAGGACAGAGTTAGTGCTTAGTTTGGTGTCTCTCCCTGGTGCCTGCTGTGCTTTCCAGGGTCAGGGGCATGCTCTTTTCTCAGGTTTATTGCCAGCTACACAGGTTGCTCCTAAAGGTCCAAAGCAGCAAGGGCCCAGCAAAATCGAGCTTCTGGTAGACCTAGAAGATAACTGCAGACGGGCGGGACCTGAACAGACACCTGAACACATGCTGAGGCAGTTCAGAGCATGCTCTCTCCTACATAAGCTCCAGCATGGCCAGGATAAATCAGGCCCTAGGGGAACAGCAGCCCTCCTGTTTCCCCAGCTAGTGGCAAGGGTGTCTGCACAACAGGCAGCTGCACAAGGGCAGAGCCTCTGATGATGCATGAGGGCCTTCTGGCAGCATCCATCAGTGGATTTCACTGAGGTCACAGCCTCACGCATTAGACATAGATGTCACTTCCAGTTTTACATCAGGAAAAATAAAGCTTAAAGACATACAGACAAAGCACTGGGAGGTTTTCTTGATTTATCATCACTGTCATTCCAGGCATTCACAACAGCCTGGGTTTGTCCTTCAGCTCCCTTACAGCAACTCCTTGGAGAGCTATGTGGCTGGCAGGGCAATGGACATGTCCAATGCTCATTCACACTTGTACCTCTGACAAACTAGAGCCCTCAGAAAGACTGCAAGGGTTTTTAAAAGCCTGCTACCCTCTGCTGTCAGCCCGAGAAGCTGTCATCAGGAGCAGTTTACTCCCAAAGAGCATAGAGTAGGGCAGTGCACCACTCAACAGTATCTCATTCAGGGAACAGCTACAAGCCCAGGTGACACTGAAGGAGATGAGCTGTCACTGCTCATCCTCTAGTGACAAAACTGTACTGTCCAAACACAAACTCTCTGAAGCAAAGCAGAGCAGATGTGACAGGCAGCAGCAAACTCATCATGTTTTTGAATGCCACCAAGGGACAGCTTCTGGCTCTCACCACTCCCCATAGCATAGAGCTGTTCTGAAAGGCAGTGCTCAATACTGAGACAACAAATTTTGGTCCAGACTCAGTCAGTTGCTTGTGGGCAGTTACTTTTTGCACTGACTGCTTGAACAATTCACCTGCTCCTCTTCCCAATTCCTTCGATGTCTGCAAAGGCATCTTGGAAGAGGCACAAGCCAAGCTGATGAGTTTGGGAACAGGTTAAAGAAACCCAAGTCCCTGCTGCCTCCCCATAGGGAGTCACAGAATCATTAAATCTGGAAGCAACCTAAAACTGTCCAGCACAACACAGTCCTGGCAAGTTCAGCCAGACAGAGGCCACAAGCTAGAAGGGTTGAAAAGTCCTAGTGCAAGTACATAACCTTCCTTTGCAGTTACCTTACACTTCTCAGCACAAAGAAGTTCAACTGAAATGATCGTTAAAGAAGAAAATCAATAAATCAATAAAAACATCTCCAGACAGCTGTTTTAAAAGCTCACCCCGAGCTTGCCCTGTCCCAGGCTGTAAAGTGCTCCATCCCTTCTGTCTGCACTCTCTAGGTTCTGTCTGGTTAGGGAAATTATCTCAGATCACCTCATTGTGTGTGGGAACTTCATCACCCAGCGGTTCTCTGACAAGGCTGCAGAGCTCTTTGGGATGGGGAAAATGGGATCAGCAACCACAGCTGTAGCTAAAATGTGCCCAACACAGAAGATAATCTAACAAACACTGAAGCAGAGCAGCAAGAGCTGCTTGCCTTCCTCCAAGACCAGCCAGCCACGATGCTCTCAGCTCACCCCTTCAGTGACTGCCCTCACACCCACCCTCGAGCTTGTGGCACTCCAAGTCTGCCACATCTTCCACTGGAAGAGGACACGACCCAACCTCCCTGCCCTCACTATCGGATCAGCTGCTCAAACCCCTTCCTCTCAGACACCCTCTCTCTTTGCTGGTCCTGCACAGGAGCTACCCTTACCTTCTCCCTTCTTTCTGCCTCACAACCTCCTTTTGCACAGGGAGAACATTTCTAAATGACAACCTGTCTGTAATTTAATTCAGCCCCCTCCAGTTCCCATCACAAGCAGCTGTTTATGGGGCTGTTTCCCAGCTGCTGCCTTTCAGCCCAGCCGCGGCTGCACTTTCCTGGCAATCGATCCCCCTAGACTGACACATGCACAACCACACCTGACAAAACAGCTTCTCTGCCTCACATTTGAGGGTGAAAACAAAATTCTGGCAATCTTTCCCACCCCGCCTCAATGCTCCTGTCCCTGCCCAGGCTTCCTCGCTGCTTTTCTTCTTCCAAAACAGGCACCAAGGCACTACCAAGCTCCCTGCCCCTGTCTGCTGCCGTGGCACACAGCAGTCTGGAACACATCCTCATGCTGAGCTCCTGGGGCAATGAACTTGCTCTCAGCTGAGGAGGGAAGAAGAAATAGGCATCGTGGGCCAGCACTCAGAAAAACATGAACCACAAACCTTCCAAATTCCCACTGTTTTGGGCTCTCTTCAGCTCTTGTGCTGCCTTACAGCTAAGCAAAGCCTGGCACCCAGCCTTCGATTTTTGCTCATCCCTATGCCGAGGCCTTGGGGAGCAGAGAATAGCTGAATAAACACACACAAGGACAAACCCAGAGCACCCCAGAAGCACAATAAACACACACAAGGACCCAAAGCTCGGTTCGGGGGGATGCTGAGAGGACAGAGCCCTGCGGGGGGAGCCGCTCACCGTGTCCCGTCCGGTCCCGTCCTTGGTGCGCTCTGAGGCGGCCGCACCTGGGCTCAGCCTCCGCCGGCGCCTTCGGCCCCCGCTAGCAGCTTCCACCCCCGAGCAGGGGAAAGCAACGAGCACTGCCCCAGCTCTGCGCCTTCCCAAAGGGCGACCTGGCAAAACCACGGCCTCGGGGCTGGGTTCCAGGGTGCGCAGGAGAAGGGGAATAGGATGCAGCTGCTGCAGCACCGTCAGAGCTCCTCAGGTGCCTCTGAGGAGGCAATGGAGACTTTGCTGTGCCACGTCTTGAGGGAGAGCAGAGCAATTCGCTGTGTGTTCTCGCTGGCCTGGAAGGGATGTGGCTGTGGCAGGCAGCAGAGCAGGGTCCGTGGGTGTCCAGAGAGGCTGAGCCAGCAGCCCTGCATGGGCAGGCTCCCGCAGACACACAGACCCCTTCCTGCCTCTGCCAGCAGCTGTCGCCCTGTGGAATCCACCCTCTGAGCCTTGTCCCAAGCCCTAACCCAGCCCAGCAGTCGAATGCTGAAGAACTCTGTAAACGCTGCCGTTCCTGCCTGTCTCCAGCTGTCCTGCCTCGGGCAGCCTTTCCCTGTGCCCTCATCCCCACGTGTGGCAGCCCTGGGCACTCTGCCAGGTGGTCCCAGCAAAGGGAAGCATCCTGCTCCACAGCCCACATAAGCATCCTGCTCCACAGCCACACACAGCTCCCTGCCAGCCTGTCAGGCAGTGCCCTTCACACCTGCTCTGGGGGCAGGGGGCTGAATTCATAGCCAAAACCAACCCCTTCCATCCCTGTCAGTTTGCCAGCAGTGGGCTAGATCACAAACCCACTGTTTGCAGTTCCTCCTTCCTGTGGATTCTGCAGTTTTGTCCTAGCAGTGTGACCCTGAGCCTTCCTGGTATTTATGACAGCAGGGGGTTCACCAGCAGCTCTGGCCTTGGAGGCCTTGGAAAGAGGAGAAGCTTTTGCTGCTACCTGCTGCTGGTGGTGTCCTTCCCAGCAGTGTGGTAGCTGGCTGCAGGGAGAGCACACCCAAAGGAGAGTGCCAGGAGCAGACCTCACTCAGCAGGGCTGCAGGCAGGCAAATGTCTGGGTCTTCCTATCCTGCTGCTGCCCTCTGTGTGCATCAGTTCAGCATGTTCCTGGGACGTGCAGAGAAGGACTCTGCAGCTGCGGCACAGGACAGAGACAAAACCTTAACCAGAAGGCCATGCCCGGCACTGTGTGTTGTTACCTGCAGTGCAGCAGCAGGCAGTTAGCAGAGAAGTGCTGGTGCAATGGAAGAAGCACAGCAGGGAATGGAGGAGTAAAAGGCCTCTGTAGAACTTGGCTAAAGCTCCTGCTCCAGCCAACAGCCATGCAGACCTGTGTGGGATCTTGAGCTGGTGTTTCCACGCTGCGAGCTCTTCTGCAGGTGGTAAGCTGGCTTCAAGGGGGCTGATTTCAGCAGCAGGAGCAGACAGCCTTGTGCACACTGGGTGCTGTGGTGTCATCCCACACGAGCTGCTGCCCACAACACAACCTTGTCAGTGCCACTCTGGCCAGCACTACGCTTCTGCATGACGGTGAGATGGTGGTGAGTGAGGGGTCCAAACGTGCCAATGTCAAAATCTTTTATTTACAACAGTCTCCAAAAATCAAGAACACTGAAAATAGTGAGGGTAGGAGACGACTTACAAAAGTAACACGCCTACATTACATCAGGAATTGTGCTACATCACTCTGAGAACCGAGGTCTGCACGCCGCCTGGTCACACGGCACTGCCCTCCCTGTCTTCGGGATGCTCACACCTCCTCTCCCCTCTGCTTCTGAGCCATCCTCCTCCCATTTCCTCTCTTCTGCTCCTCTCTGCAAACCTTTCTGCTCAGCCTCTGGTCCTGGCCATCGCCCTCCTATTCCCTTCAGCAACTGCCCAGAGGAGGAGCAGAGAAGAAAAGGCAAATGGGCAAACAACTACATCCTCACGATGGAGACAGGCCTTGACTCTTGGCTCTTGGAACGAGAGTGCTAAGCCAGGGCAGAGCAGTTAGCAAAGGCCTTTGAAAGTCCTGTGAACTATGGCTTGTGACTATCTGGGGTGAGAAGCGATTTCAGAAGAAGTAACTAAGAGACTGTGAATTTGTCTTGCCTGGCTGCAAATCAGTCAGCACAGCTTCCTTGGCAGACAGTGTGGGAGGATTTATACATGTCACAGGGTTAACTAAAAAGATTTCTATAACCTTCCAGGAGGGCATGCTGCTGTGGTAAGAATGTTCAGTGAAGGAGAAGCTGAAAGAATTAGATGTTGTGACATCAAGCAACATCCTAGCGTGCTTCAGCGCAGGCAAAGCCAGGGGTCTGCAGCCACCACTGCCTCTGGATCGCCGCTACAGTGGCCGCAGGAACTCCGTAAGCACCCCACGTGTCCTTCTCTTGGGGACACTTCTTAGGCTGCCTTTGCTCTGGCATAGTATCAAATCCAGCAGGGATGCAGAAAAGCAGCCCAGCTCAGCTACTGATCCCTTTTCAGCATCTGCAGCCTCTGAAATTGCCAAGCTTGGTGGCCACACCTCGTGCCCCAGTTGCCTGCACAGACTCCATGTGGACCCAGCAGCACCTTAGGAGCACCATGAGATAAGGACGCGAACGAAGGGAGGAGACCGAGGTCTGCTCCTTCCTCTGTCGCTAATCTTTGCCAATCACATCAGCTCTGTTCCTCCCTACTCCAAAGCTGATTTTGACAGGGCTGTTGTGAGCAGAGACTTTCCCTGAGCATATACAGCCACAGGGATCCTTGAACTCAGCAATTCTGATGAAGGCAAAGAGCACCAGCACCAGCTCTGCACGTACATCACAGTGCTCCAGCACTGCCCTTCTGCAACTACCCTGAGCTGGCAGGGTAATGTCAGGACCTGCTTCATTTCCAGGAGGCTGCAGAGCTCCAGAACAATCCCCACCCTGAAACATTAACATCAGCTTCTCAGAATGCAGCCCTCAGCAGGACTGGCTACAAACAAAGGAGTGGGCAGTAAACAATTAGCAGAGTGCTGTAGCTGAGAACTCCTGTAAATGTCTTCTTAACTGCAACAAGAGTGTTTTGAAATGGAGAACAGGAGAATTCTCTTCCAAGTGAGGCTGCTCTGTTCTCTTGTACTGTGTAAAAACATCAAACCTGACAGCTTAGTATGAAGCATTTTAGCTGCTCAGCTTCCCCTGCCCGAGCAAGGCTCCCTCAGACAGTCTCCAGTCATTTTTAGTCCAGACCCTACAAACACCTTGGGCACAAACAGCTACCACAGAGAAGGCTGGACCTTGCTCAGCAAGATGTCAGAGCCCAAGAGACAGCCTGGGAAACAGAGGAGTCGTCAGAGAAATAAGATGGGCAGAGATGTGGGAGGAATTAATTTAGGGCAAACAGCTGTTCCTGGCACAGTGCCAGGCAGGTGAGGCCTTGTTTCTTATTGCTACCAGCATCTGCCTCTGTGCAGCCATTCCCAGCAGGGCTGTCAGCCCCACCCTTGCATTTGCTGGGATAAACTCATCCCTTTTCTTCCTGCTGGAGGCTTATGAATATTTCCTGACCCCAGGGAGGAATATGCCTGCTCGGAGATGGATGTTCACATCTGCTGGTGATGCACTGTCTCCACTGACGCTTGGGGAGCTCAGGCTGGTGTAAGCACTTTGAACAAGGTTGGCTCCCACCTCGAAGCCTCTGACTCTGCAGCATGTGGAGAAAGCATGCTGACCACAGAGCTGTGCAGAGTGATGGTGAAGGGCCAAACGTCTCCTTAGATCTTAAGACAAGGGTCATGACCATATTCAATTACATTTTCAGCTTGCCAACACTCAGTGAGTCCTTGCAGTGAAAAGCATTACCTAGAATGGCCTCTTGGCTCTTCTGCCATCCTACTACAACCTTGAGTGAGTTCCTTCTCCTCTCATTGCCTCATTTTCCTCACTGGAGGGGCATGATCTTCTCCGTAAGCCTTTGTGGGTCATCTGCTACTGCTCTGCACTTATCTCAGTCTCTAATTTTCCTTTCTGAATTGCTGCAGTCATTGCTCCTCCACTATCATTGTGAACAAACAAGGGCAAGGTGATGCCCTGCTCCTGCTAGTGCCAGGCAGCCCTTCTGCACTAAGTGAGCTGACCAGAGAGGAGAGGAGGGAAAATGAGAATTTGTCCTTTCCCTTGGCTGCTCCAGAAAACAGGACAGAGGCTTTTAGGTACTGAGAACTGTTATTTTTGTCTGCAGATCAGACACTGCCAGATCAGACCCAGGAGGCATAAAAGGTTTGCCACTACTTTGAAATTAAATCCCTGCCTTCCATGAGCAGCTGAATGAATGGCCCCAGCATGGTGTGCCAGATTCACTCCGGAGGTGGGGGCTTACACAGCCTCTTCAGAGTGAGCACTGACATAGGACACAGGGGCTTAAATGAAATTTAAACTTTGCAGGACTCAAAGCACATCTATGCCTTGTCTCAAAAACCTCTTGAGGTTCCTTCATGCTCATAGAAGGAGGAATTTCCTCTCAGAGTGCTCTCAGCACCCTATTCTCTTGCCTAGTGACCTGGAAATATTGATCAACTTTAAGGAGTTTGAGGCATTAGCTAAATTCAGGTCAGGTTGCCAGCCAGAGCATCCTTGGCAGCAAAAGTAGGGCTACCTTGCTCTCCTCTGGAGCACCCCATGGGACTGCAGACGATCAGCACCCTGCCCTCTGTGCTCACTGCCAGCTAGGAGAGCTCAATTAAATGTGGAGAACAGACATTGGCAAAAGCACAGCTTACAGAGCAGGGCTGGGGCTCAGCTCTGCTCAGCAGCCATCACAGATACAGGAAAGTAAAAAACCCTTTCCAGAACCATTTAATCATGGGCACAGGGTTCAGTATGAAGGAACTGATGCAGACCAGACGTAGGTGCCAAGGAACATTTAACACTTTGCAGAAAGGGGTAACTTAACTGTGCCATGAAATGGTGAGGAAGAAACCAGGTCTGTTCTGCTCATGGTCTCATGACCCTCACTGCCTGCAGCAGGACTGCTCTGGATTTTCCCTGGCACTAACAAGAGTCCTGTCCTGGCACTCTTCTCTCTAGATGACACCTTGGGGAACCTTAGGAACGAACATTTGCTGCAGTTTCACATGACATGAAGGTGTAAGACTGGCAGGGATCAGAGCAGGGATGCACTGAGCCAAGCAGAGGCAGCTGCTGGTCTGTCTCAGCAGGGCCCAGAACTTGGCTGGCAATGGGAATGGGCTTCTTGGAATTTCTGCCTTCAGAAGGGAGACAGTCCAGGCAGAGAACACTGAGCCACCAGGGACATGGCCTCTGCAAACACATGGAGCTTTGTTTGTTTCTGGCCACCCCCCGCTATTGGCATCCCTGTAAATAATGTTTAATGCATCTCCCAGTGGGCCTGACCCCTCCCCTTCTGCAGACCCAGATGTGCAGCATGTCACTGCACACACTGAGCTATTGCCACTTTAAAAATATGATAGAATCAGTGATGCTTAAAATGTACTTGTTAATGGCAGCCAGTTTGCTATTTCATTTTACTTTAATATGAGCCATCTGCTCTGAGCAGGCAGCAGCCACAGGCTGAAGCTCCCCTGCCCTCCACAGGGGAGGGGGTCTCTGAGCTGCCACAGAGGATGCAGCACTGTTTATCCATGCAGGCCATGACTAAAAGGCCATCAAGAGCAGAGGCTTGACTGGTGAGGTCACATTCTGAGCAGAGGTGGAACTGGGCACTGATACTACCTTGGCCTCTCTACTGAGATGATGAGGGAGAGGAGAGCAGGCTGCTGAGGACTCCAACTGCTTTGCTGATGGCTGCTGACAGACCCAGGAGACCCCAGCAAGCAGTCTGCTGTCCCTCCAAGAAGCAGGGCAAGCCACTGTGTCCTGACACCCTTCACAGAGGGGCACTGCAGCGGTGCCATCCAGTGTCTCTAGTTCAGATCCCACAATGACATCGGTAAGAGCTGGGCAGAGAGCTGCCTGCTGCTCTAGCTTGGCTATAGGGCACAGCAAAGGGGTCCACACAACTCCCCAGGCCCATCCAGCAGCTCACTGCTGTTGCCAAAGGCTTAGGTAAAGAGGCACAGGCTTGGTGTGGGGTAGAACCTCAGGAGCCATCATTGCAATGCTGACCCTGGCTGAGGGGAGGGAGAGAGAAGGGTGTTGAAGAGGATCTGATGGCATTCCCAACTTCTCCCCTTCAGCTTCATGGTTCCAGAAAGCTCTGTTCATTAAAAAAAAAAAACAAAACAAAAAACCCCAAACAACAACAACAATGACAAAAAAAAATTAAAAAAAGAAAAGCAGAAAGAAAATCGAGAGAAGGAAAACTCCTCTCCTCCTACTCACGGGCTGAGGTATTCCCTGGGCAGCCCTCACTGTCCGTCATCCATCACTACCCAAAATAAATACAAGTTCAGAGCAAAACCCATTAGAAAATAAAGTGCATCTGGAGTCGAAAAACTTCTGGGAAAAGGAGATTTTTTTCCTCTTTTTTTTTCTTACAAAAAATATCCTTTAAAAAGGGAAAAAAAAAAAAAAGCAGGGGAGCAAGAGGGCAGAGCTCTTGGCTCGTGGCATAGGGTCTAGAGGGCTGTCCCGTTGGGCAGAGGGATCTTAAATCCACTCTTGAGCAGGACGAGGCAGACGGCCAGAGCCAGCAGGCCGGCAAGAAGCACTCCCAGCACAGCCTTGAGGCAAGAAGTCCTGGTGCGGGTGAAGGTGCCAGGGCCCATGATGCTGAGCAGGGCTGTGCTCACAGTCAGGGTGTACAGGATGGAGACGCCGGTGTTGAGGGCCACGATCTTGCCAAACTTGGCGAAAGGAGCAATGATGCAGAAGAAGAGCGGCAGGGTGGCGATCACGGTGGTGACAGCGCTGGAGACCATGGCCACCCCCACGTGCCGGACTGCTTCCATCGTCCTCCACTGGCGGCACGCCCTGGGGTCCTGGCGGCAGGGACAGCACTGTTAGAGCAGCCTGCCGGTGCCTGCAGGCTGCCCAGGGGCTGTTTAGAAGGGCTTGGGGCCGTGGTTTGAAATGGGAGCAGGGGAGATTGAGGTTGGACATCAGGAGGAAGTTCTGCACGGTGAGAGTGGAGAGACAGCGGAACAGGCTGCCCAGGGAGGTGGCTGAGGCCCTGTCCCTGGAGGCAGGCAGGATTGGACTGGACGTGGCCCTGGGCAGCCTGCTCTAGCCGGAGGCACCCCTGCTCACTGTGGGGGGCACAAGATGCCTTTTGAGGGTCCCTTCCCTCCCACCCAGTGCAATTTGTGCATCTGCATCGCAGCCCAGTGCCACAGAGGACGTGAACAGAGTGGGTGCAAGGCTATAGGAGGAAGCAAGCTCACCTCTGCCTGGTGCAGGGGCAGGTTTTCCCCTGCCAGCAGGTAGCCCTCCACCAAGTGCAGGCAGTAATCCACAGAGGAGCCAACGAGGATGGAGAGGGAAATGGCTTCCACAGCTCCCATTTCCCAGCCAGACCAGTACATGATGGTCACCACCAAGCAGACCACCCCTGTGTGAGGAAGGTGACATTAAGCAAATTCAAAGGACTCTGTGACTACTGATAGAAGCAATAGTGGGGAGCTGTGCGTGCCAACCAGTCTGAACCTCCTACCTCATGCCCACGGAGGCAAATGCTTCCCTCACCTTCCCCTGGCACAGGGACCATTTGGCCAGGCAATCAGCCCTGCTGGGCACAGGGCAGCACCCAGTTAAACAGCAGGGCAGACTGAGAGGCTGATGCTGCATGGATCCAAGCCCAAGTGAGCTTGCACAGGCACAACAGGAACGAGGGCTCTTGGGTTTGCTCACTGGAGTTACCAGGCTGAGGCTTTTCTTGAGGCTTATTTGTGAGTCATGTGTGGGAGACTAAGTGGTTTTAAAAATGATAGACTTGATTTGTAAACCGAGAAGTTTAGCAACACACTCAGACCACAATATCATCAAATCACCAGCCAGGGAAAGGGAATTATTTACAAATTTGCTTCCAATACCAACAAAACCACTAAAATATTCAGCTTTAAAAATCTCCCACTGCTTGGAAACAGCAGCCGTGGTGCAGATCCTTGGAAGTAGTGCAATTGTTATTCAGAGCATGTGGGACTTAATCACATTATTATACATAACAGGCAGGGATGGCATTTGTGTAGCTAAAACCCTTATTTAAACAAATAGAAGGGATTGTGTAGATAAAACACACTGGGAGTTAGACACACAAATCTACTTTCCCAATGAGGTTCCTGGGCATTTGTCGAGTTTCTCCTGCTTGCCTAGGTCTATCAGCACTGGCTCCTGGAAAGCCAAAAGGATTTACACAGAGTAAGAGCAATTCAGTTCAAATCACCAGAGACTCAGCAGTGCCACAACCCACCGATTTCAGACAAAGAGAGAGCTGAACACACAGAAATTGGTGTTTTTACCTAAAATGCTGAGCAGCACTGGCAGCAGGAGGAGGATGTGAGTGGTAAACACTGCCACTGCAACCACACAGATAACCAGCGAGAGGACGAGGCCGTACAGGGCACTCTGCACTCCTGGAAGAAAAGGCACAGCTCATTTAGCTCTTGGAAGGTGATGGCTTGGATGAGAAAGGCACTGGTGTCCCTGATGGCAGCGAGGCAGGCAGGGAACTCACAGCCAGGGAGATGGGAAGGGGAGGGTAAAAGGGGAAAGCAGGCAATCAGCTTTTTTCCCCTCACGCCAGCAGGGCAGGATCCCTTCCCTCCATCTCCCTGGGTTTTGCCTAGGATTTTGCCAGTGTACTCTGCTTGGAGCAGAAACAGGCCTTAGAAGTTTGCACAGCCGTGGCAAGGCACTGAAGATGTAAGACCTGCCTGTCAGTGTGTGTGCAGGTGTATCAGAGGTGCACCCTATCTCCTCGGGGGAGTCACTTGCCTATGATCTCCATGAAGATCTGCTTCCAGTGCTCACAGGTCTGGAAACCGTGGCGGAGAGCAGAGCCCTCTGGGAAGAGCTGCAGCTGCTGCTGCAGGAACGTCTCCCATTTCAGGTAGTCAGCATAGGTCTGGAAGGAAGATTTCCCCTTGTAGGTTGTCTGTAAGAAGATGAACATGTTATTGTCATGTCCTGCTCTTTGGGGCAGGGAATGCTTGGCAAGGGGAGAGGTAGAACAAGCCAGCTGGACAGGCAGAACTGACAGTGGCAGATGAATAAAGCTGACACCAGCTCCTTGCCTGAGCTCTCATGGTCAGAGCAAATTGTGGCATACGCAACCACTTCCAGCAACTTGTGAGCTGGCATCTGTGCTATGAGCTACAAACACTAAATCATGGCTGCTGTGCTATGAGGGACAAACATTCATAAATTATGGCTGCAAATCAAAGGGACCACTGCAGAAAGAGCAGAGCTAAACCCCCAAACTGTCAGAGGGTAGATGACAATGCCACGTGCTCACCGATTCAAACGCCATGGAGATCCACTGCACCTTGCCATCCTTCACCCCCACTGCCCCATGAGAGAGCTGTCCAGGCAGCAGGTTTGGCTCTGGGATGTTCTTGCACTCAGGGTGCAACATCTGCAGAAAGGAGGAGATGCTGTAACCTGGAGAGAGAGAAAGAAAGAGCAAGGGATGGAGGACAGGGAAAGGAAGCAAAGGGAAAGAACCCAAACCAAGCCAAAAAGACAGTTGCGGGCCCCATTTGCCAGCAGCTGCTTCTCCCTGCAGCTCTGACTTGCCAAAGCCCCTGAGGTCTCAGCACCAGAGCCCTCAGCTGCTGCTGGCTTGAAAGGGCACTCCATGCCATCCATGCTTGATAGACACTACCACTGCTGTCTGTCCCCAGCTGCCAGGAGCAGTACAAACAGCAAGTGCAGAGCTGTCTGCCTGGCCTGGCAGGGATTTTCTCCAGGCGTGAGATTGGCTTATGGTCTGTAGCCGACACACACTTCCTAGACAGCTCCACAACCCTCTGACCTCTGAAGCTGGAGGTAGGTGAAGCCACAGGGGCCAGGAGATCAGATGTGATTTGATGGTTAGTCAGGAGCTACTAAGAAGATATGAAGTCGTCCAAAATACTGTAAGTGTGTCACAAGCAATATTTGTGCTGCAAGTATTTCCATGACAGGAAAGAATGGCTGCAATTCTGTTTTTATCTTCACTGGATTAAAACATGCAGAACATGCCCAGTGTCTTTGGAGTTAAAGAGAATGTTTCTCTTTCTTCTCACAGAAAGCATGATGAGGGGCATCTAGAAGGGCAAAGCTACGGTGAGAGCAAAAGGAGGCAGCAAGAAGCCACCATCCTTTCCCTTTTGCCGTTGAAGACCTCAGCTCAGACACTACTGCAAGCAGAGCTGCAGAACAAGAGTCTGATGCTCCTGACCCACTCACTCTGTGTGTTTTATCCTCCAAATGGTCGGTACAGCACACAGAGTATGAGGTGAATGGCCCATGGTGATGGAAGCTGTGACTTAAGCCAGGTGGGAACAGGCAGAGCTGTGCTGCAGCCAGGTCAAGAGAGCTGCCTGCTGAGAAACATCTCCCCTCCTGCACTGCCTGCATTTACCACCAACTGCTGCCTCCTTTCCTTTCCCTGCTCCGTCAGGCTGGGGGTGGAAAGTTTAAAGCCCTTAACTGCCACACTTCTCAGACGGGAGAGTGAGCAGCAGTCAGCACCCAGGGGCCCAGCATCTCCCCAAGGACTCTGTGGTTGGTGTTGGTCCTACCTACCGGAGGGCAGGCACTGAGCCCCTCCTGGCTTCACCAGCTCTGCGTTGCTGGCGATGGCTTTGCAGAGGCGGCAGAGGTTGCCAATCTCTTTGAAGAGGTCGAAGCTGTCATCGTAGATAACGCTGCCCTTTCACAAGGAGACACAACAATAACAGCACCACACGTGAGGCACACGCAGCCACTGGCACAAGAAACTAGAAGCTAAGTTCTCTTTTCGATACACAGTTTGGGACTAACTTGACCAGACCACAGGTTATATGGTGGAACACCACACCTGGTGTCTTTGCCTCACCGGATAACTCAGGAAGAATTCACAGGCTGACCCCACCCCCTCTCAGGCAATGTGACAGAAGTCACCACGCCATGCCCACAACCATCAGGGGCTGATAAGGAGCAGGAGTGCCCAGCAGGAAACTCCAGCCTTCTGGATCTTGCAGTGCCCCTCCCAGAGGACACAGGCAAGGGCTGATTCTGCACAGTTCCCCCAGAGCAGAAGGCAGGAAGAACAGCAGAGAGCTGAAGTGCCTCTGCCAAGTGACCAGAGCTAAGCAGAACTTTTCAAGGGAAAGGCTGTGAACGAGTCAAGGCATCAGAACTGGCAGATAAGCTGCTGCTAGAAAAGTCACTCTTAGTAATCTTTACCCAGAGTAATTGATTTGTACTTTTCATGTTAATATTGCATAACAAGATAAACAGTTGTAGAAAAATATCAGCTCTCTGGATCGTGAATTTGTGGCGAGATTTTCATACTGAGCTCAAGATGTGTTTGCTTCTAAAATCCTCAGGAAAGCCAGATTTAGACTCGAAATTAAAAGGTTAGATGTTGCACTCAGGAAGGGATTTCCTGAGCAGTGTGAAGTGATTTCAGTCAGGGCTTCCTGATCTCCTTTATTTGTGCATTTGCTAAGAGAGAAATGTACTTCTGGCTCGCGGCAGCGCTGCCATCTCTGCCCTTCCCTCTGTCTCTACCGCCGGAGCAGGCTGCCTGGGCTGTGCATTAGCTCAGCACCAGGCAGGGAGCCCTGGGCACGGCTGCCCAGCGAGGCAGAAGGTGTGTACCATGTCCCCTATGACGTGGTTGTCCAGGTGCCTGCTGCGGTTGACGCCTCTGATGCCGAACACCACGAACACCATGGCTCCCGTGTCCACCAGCGGCCGCGCCGCCGGCTTCCCGCAGCCCGCGTTCACGCAGGGGTTAAAGCCGGAGGTGGCTGACAGCTTTGCCTTGGGTGCCGCTGCCAAACACAGAGCAGAGCTTGGTTACACCGGGTGGCATCAGAAGCTTCGACTCTCTGCAATGAGCGTGGCTGACAGGGCCTCTGGGCAGGTCCTCCTCGGCTTACCTTTCTCACTGGGAACATAAAGGATGCCTTTGGTGGGTCCGTCTGGGCTAGAGCTGAGAAGGCAGCCAGGAGGTGCCACACACACTCGGCCATGGTACGGGGGCTTGTGTGACTGGGCAAAATACAGTTTCCTGTGTGGCAAAGAGAGTTTGTTACGGGGGACCAGAGGAGGTAAAGAAGGCTCCAAAGTATTACATGGAAACAGATGTTCACAGTGACAGAAGGAAAAAGTGGACAACTTCAGGCCTGCATCCCTACCCACTGCATATTCTGTGCACCTGTGCAGCCCAAAAGTTCAGGTGGGTAAGATCAAGATCAGCAATATCCTGATACTGCAGGAAGCCCCCAGTCATAGTCCTGCACCTAGCAAACCTTCAGCACACTTAATGATGCCACGGGCCTGCAAAGTAACCTTGCAAAAATGGGGCACATCTACAGCAAAGCCAGTCCCGGGGCCGTGGGTGTCACCACGTGAGGGCAGGGCTGGCCTGGACATTGGACACCCCACACCACCCCTCAGCTGTGCTGGTGCTGCTGCCTGGCTCTGGGGGTTGGGAAGGTTACCGAGTTCGCTGCTGCTCCTTGGCGGCCACGTAGAAACTGAAGTCGAACTTCCAGCCCCTCTTGGTGTCACAGGACAAGGTGGTCATCATCCACTTCCTGGGGCTCGTCTGCTTAAGCAGCCCTACTGTGGACACACAAGCTGTCAGCTTCCTGGTGAAGTTACCGAAAGGCACTCTATACACCTAAGCAATGGATTAATGAAAACAGACACTTAACTCCACGGGGCCACAGCCTGCTGCACATCAGCATCACACACTGCCCCCTCCCTGAGCACTGCCACAGCCTGCTGCACATCAGCATCACACACTGCCCCCTCCCTGAGCACTGCCACAGCCACCTGCTGCACATCAGCATCACACACTGCCCCCTCCCTGAGCACTGCCACAGCCTGCTGCACATCAGCATCACACACTGCCCCCTCCCTGAGCACTGCCACAGCCACCTGCTGCACACCAGCATCACACACTGCCCCTAGGCTGAATGGTGGCTGCCCTGTCCAGGGTGAGTGACACCTGAAAGTGAGTGCTGCTGGGGTGGTGTGTGCAGTATGGCCTGCACTCAGGGAGCACTGTCTGCTCGCCTGTGCCTGGATGGAGGGAAAAAGGCCATGGGAATTTGGCTCAGTAGCAGTTTCAGCTCCTTCATTAGCTGAAGACGCCAGACCTCACTGATCTCCACAGACATCCACACTTCTGCTCTCACTGCTGGCATAGGCTGCCCAGAGAGAAGTCTCTCTGGAGACTTTCAAGACCCATTTGGATGTGTTTCTGTGCAACCTGAGCTAGGTTGTATGGTCGTGCTCTGGCAGGAGGGTTGGACTCAGTGAGCTCTGGAGGTCTCTTCCAACTCCCAACATCCTGTCAGCCTGTGGCTCCATGAGGCTCAGCAATGCCAGGCACAATGCCCTCAGTGTCAGCTACCTCACTGCAATGCCCTGCAACTTTCATCCAGAGCTACCTAGGAGCTCTACCTGTCCCTTGGAGAGACAGAAGGAGGCTCTCGTGCTCACCTGTTGAGTGCAGCCTCACCTGCACTCTTGATAGAGGGGGTCCAGTATCTCTGGACTGACTCACCTGGAATGAAGGCACCTCTCCGTCTCCTGGTGACACCATCTGCCAGGGAGCAGGGACACTGGCATTGAGTGAGAATCTGTAGATGGCTGGTCGTCCCTTGCTTCTCGACTTGGAGATATACACAGTCCCCTGGAGATCTGAAGAAAGCAGAAAGCACGAGGGCTAGTGGCACTTCTCAATCAACAAATCCCTCAGACACAGGCAGCAGCAAAGGAGGGTTCTTCTGCTCTGCTTCTCCTCTGGGCAGCATGCAGAGCCTCTGCCTTGCAGCACACCCTTCAAAGGTTTCACAAAAACATCCTCAGCTGCAGTAATTCCTGATGGCTTATTGATTCATGTCACCTCAGAGCCTGGCCCAATAACTCTTTTATCTCCAAAATCCCCTGCAAAGCAGGCTGAATTTACTCTCCTCACAGGTGCCAGCAAAGTGGTGACCAGTGGGATGCAAAAGCTCTGAGCTCCTAGCCCTGGACTCAGGCCAAATGGATTTGCCACTGGACTATACTTTCATCTAGGTTATGGGACAATGCCTGGAGAAGAGCAGGGGAAGTGGGCTCTAAGGATACCCCTCACACTGAGCACCTGGCTAGGGCTCAGGGGACAGGATTTGGAGAGAATTATTCCCCATCAGCTATAGAGAGATCACAGACTCAGAGAATGGTTTAGGTTGGAAGGGACCTCAAAGCTCGTTCAGTCCACAGGCAGGGACACCTCCTGCTGGAATAGGTCACTCAAGGCCTCATCCAACCTGGCCTTCAACACACCCAGGGAGAGAGCAAATAATCAGATGATATAGTTTTACTTGAGTGGATCCTTGGACCCTAGGACTAGATGTGGCCAAAATCATCATGCCCCACTCACCTTGCTGCCCTGAATCATTTATGCTCCCTTTACTTCCCCAAGGGGACCCTGAGCCCCTCTTCCTTTTTTCCAAGGAGGTCCGGATGTTGTTCTGCAAACTGTGAGGCTTTTCCTGAAACAAACCTGTCCCACGAGGTTAGTCAGGGAGGAAAGAGTGGACAGCATGCCAAGAGCCCCACCGACCCCGTGCACACTATGGACTCTGTGGTTGAGCACCAACCCCTAAGCAGGGAACAAAGAGTTGCAGGCCCCCAGCTGGTCACTGGAATGTGGCCAGCACTTAACAGTAGAAGCAGTTTGTTTCCATGGACAAAAGGAATTGCTCCAGCAGAAACATTCAGGCAGTTCCTGGCCAAAGCAGGAAATACTTCTCAAAACACTCCTTTCTCACAGGCAGCTCAAGCATCCCACTCCCAATGTGTGCTTCCCTTCAGTGAGGTCCATCCAATGTCCAGTGAGATATCTGAACAGTGTTGGCCTCTACCTCATGTTTCAGCTCCTCTAGTCCTGGGCTTAGGCCAGGCTGAGTCCACTGTGTGGTGGGGAGCAGCACTCTCACCTGAGCAGGTAATGCAGGAGATGCCTTCAGCACTCAGGTTGTATTTCAGGTCCAGCAGCACCTGGATGTTGGTGTCTGGCCGGAACAGGACTGGAGCTCGGCTAGCTGGGTGGAGGCGGCTGGCAAAGAATATGGACAGCAGCAAAACCAGGAGGAAGAGCCCTGCAAGGAGAAGTCCAGGTTAAGTGTGTGGGACCCTGCAGGCATCTTGCACTAAGGACACACTCAGACAGCAGGGGTGTGGCAGAGAGATGGTATTTTCAACAGGAAAAAGGAACAGCCCCTAAACCAGGCTGGCAGCCCCATCCCCATTGCCACCTGGGCTCTGAGTGAGAGGAGAGGGATGGAAAAGGCTCAGAGTTCCTCATGCACTTCCCTTAGGGACTGACTGTTCTGGCGACACTCTTCCACCAGGTTTGGAGTCATCTACTCCTCTCAGCCTCTGGTCACTAGTAATCAAGGCTGGGGGGCTGCCTGAGGTGCTGCCAAGCCCTCTGGAGCCCATGCAGGGGGAACACTCCTCTCTTCCTTACCCACAATCACCCATCTCCTCTTCACGGCAGACCACAGCACCCAGTGCTCCAGCAGCTCCTGCAGGTGAGTTATCAGGTGACCCTGGTTGCTCTTCTCTGCGGGAAGCTGCAGATTTTCTGGCATCACAGATACCAAGGGGACATCCCCCATCTCCAGGGAGACTAGAAAGAGACAGAAGAGAAAGGCTGCTTCAGCGCTCAGTGCCAGGAGTGTCTCTCACAGCCTTCTGCTCTCCTTTACAAAACCTTCTGCAAGGTGCTGTGCAACTCTCAAGTTAAAGAGGTGGAGCAGGACCCAGGCAGAGGCAGTGAATTCTCAAGATGTCCCAGAATTATCCTTGTCAAGTCACTTCCAGGTGATAACTACACTTCTAAATCCATAGCTCAGTTGGAAGCCTGTGCCTCAGGGCATTCCTTCTCTGCCAGATCCCACTAACACTGTCCATAAGGTCACAGGGACACTGCACACTTCTTGAGCCAACCTGTTCCTGTTTACAGCTAATTGCACCCAGCAGACTTGCAGCCTGGCTCCTCTCTGATCTCTCCACTCCAGCTCGGGGATACCAAGGGATCTGCCCTCTTCTCTACAGGTGAGAAAGGGACACTGTCAGGGGTCAAAGTGTGCCTGCCACATTGACCCACAAACGAGGCTTGGTCACACAAGCTGCTTTGCTTCTTCACAGGCTACCTGATGCCCTGGGGCCCCTGGAGAAAAGCACCTGCAGTTGACTCTGCCCAGGGGAAGGGAAGTTGTTATTCCCACCCATTACCATTGCACTAAGCAGGCAGCTCTTGCAGCACAGGGCCAAAGCTCAGCTGCCTGCCTCAAAGGCAGCTCAGAGCCTGCTCTGCAAGAAGGGTGTCCATGCAGTGCTGTGGGGTTGATGAGCTCTCAGCATTCACTTCCAGTTTGCTGCTGGGCCTGAGAGCTTTTCACTGCCCAGAACAAGTCCACTGGGTGGAGGAGTTGAAAAGGAAGAGATGCCAGCAAGCTTTAAAAGGCAGGTGTACCAGAGCACAGCCCTGTCAGCACCCTTATCTCCCATCAGGCCTAGAAGGATTATCTCTTGCTCTTTTTCTAGATTGCTTATGTGGTCTCAGGAAAGTCACTGCCCTCTTCTTGCCATGACAAAGGAGATGCTCTGAGGAGGTGATGCTGGAGAACAACAAACCATTCTCTTATGTGCCTCCCAAATGCATTGCTCTGAATGGCAGGGGAGAGTGGAACACTGCTGAAAGGTGAACTCTCCTGGGGCTATGGATGAGCTGCTTCATTGCTACCTCCAGGTCACTACCAGTGACTCCAGACAGAAAGTACAATCCTCATTAGATTCAAGATTCAAAGTAGTTAGAATGCAAATATCAGCACCCACTGAAGAGCTCAAAGCAACTTACAACCACTGGTGAGTTCAGATTACTACAACCTCCCGTGACAGCACCACCTCCAGCTTAACAGTGAAAAAAGAGAGACAGGCATGGGCTAGTGGCAGAAAGAACTGCAGGATGACCAGGGAAGTGTGGTCCCCCGATGGCACTACACAGCAGGCACATACCAGGCTCATCCTCCACACTGAGCAGTGGGATGTCATCATCCAGATAGGGAAGAGTCTCTCTGCCTGCTCCAGAGGTGGTCTCTGAGGCAATGAAGAGATCTTCAGCCAGATGCAAGGCACTCTTTTTGGTGCACTTCTGGCTACAGCTGGATTGGAGCAGGGAAGCAGACAAAGGCATGAGTTTTAAGCCACACATGCAGCAAAGAGTTACCAGTGGGTACCTTCAGTGACAAGAAGAGCAGCAAGAGGCTGCTCCAATTAGCTAGAAAGACAACAGGCTCTGCCATGAGCAATTTCCATTGCTGAGTGCTGAAGAGGTCAGGGGCTGAGATGCTCTGGCAGCAGGCTGGGCTGGAGACAGTGCAGGGCTGAGCCATGAACACAGGGCAATGAGTGATGGCACTTTCAGCAGTTCATCTCCCTGCTAATGAATTAAATCAGGCCAGGTCACCTGCACTGCTAAAGAGCAGGGGAAGGGGAAGTGTGCCGACTTGCAAACACGAATCTGCCTGCCTTGCAGGGCTTGTGCCTCTACAGCCTGAGGATTCAGCTGTGCTGTTAGTGCTCTGAGGACACAAATGCCTCCAGTACTCCATGGGATTCAGGGAAGAGGCATGACTGGCACTGCAGTCTGGCTCCTGGGAGGCACCTGTGCATACACTGGGACCCTTCTGTTTTGCTCCCATCTGGAATGGCAGAAGGTAAATTTCCCTTCTGTTAGAGACTAACAAGGAATGGTGAAGCCAAGGTGCCTGAGGGTTATGAGCATAACTGAGAGCATAGCACAGGGATTTGCACACTGTCTTGGCAATGAGCTCCACAACAACTTCCCACCCACACAAGGAGGCTCCAGAGCTCACCTGGTTTGACAGGAGCTCTCTACTGGGGACACATAAAGGGTCCATATTCCAAGAGCAGCTGGCATGGTGAAGAGCACAGCTACCCAGCAGCAGGACACAATCAGTGACATGAAGAGTCCAAAGTCATGCACAGCTGGGATCTACATGAAGAGAGCAAACATGGAGTTGGGATCACCTGGGGCATGAGACCTTGAGAGACCCCAGACTAGAAAGAGCTATCTGGAGGAACTTGAGAATAGCACAGGCTGACCTCAGCCATGGTAGTCAGCAAATGTGGCAAATAAAGAGCTGAGCTGGAGCCCGACAACCACTGGACCCTCTTTCATTAGTGGCACAAGAAATATTGCCTTGGATGCCGATCCAGGCAGAGTGCCTCCTGCCTTAGGGCATGCAGGGACAGCACTCCCAGGGCAAGCACATCCCTGGGGTAGGTGTACTAGCCCTGTGCTGGAGGAGTGGCCAGAAACGTGGTGCTGGCAGAAAGAGAAAGCCCCAAATGGCAGAGGTGCAGCGTACCTGGGAGAAGATGTTGGCAGCATAGGCTGCAGCCGTGGTGAGGGAGGTGAAGAAGGTAGCCTTCCCTGCTGTCTGGATGGTGTGGATCATGCGCAGCCGCAGGTCCTGCAGGTGGGTGGCTTGGCGGTAGGTGTTGATGAAAACAAAGACATCATCAACCCCTGCGACGAGAGGCGGAGACTGTCACTTGTTGCTCATGGCAGGGACACATCCCCAAGATCTAATTTCTCAACATTTGCCTTGCAAATAATTTCACTTCACAGGTAAGGGAGGGAAAGGGCTTGACAGTTGGTCACCTTTCCCTCTCCTGCAGGCAGGAGCTGCGGAAGGCAGCGCAGGCAGCTGTGAGAAGAATGTGCTTACCAATGCCCACAATGACAAAGGCAGCCACACCGTTGAGTATTCCCAGGTACTGGATGCCAAACACGACGTGGTACAGGAACAAAGCCACCAGGCAGCTTAGCCCAATACTGGCGATGCCAAAGAAGGACAGGAACACTAGAGGAGGAAAGGAACACGGAGCAGATAGCCCTGCTGGCCATCCCCTGGGAAAACAGGCACCTCACACCTGCCCTGTTGGGATACTGGCTCCCTGGAATGCACTGGGGACAGAGAAGAGCTGAGGGCTGCAAGAGTACAGTTTGCAGACTCCTTCCCATGAGGCCCATCCATGAAATTACATCAGCTTTACCGACACTGGTAAGATGGGAATGTGCATCTTACTCCTGCCCTCTGTGAGCCTGCCCCCAACCCTGCCCACAAATCTTTGCTCTGGAAAATCAGACTCGCATGACCTTCTGCATGCTGCTGTGGCACAAAGCCAGGATGGTGTCAGAGCACCAGAGCCTCTTCTGGGGCTTGCACAGACACAGAGCCACGGCACATTTGGCTGTGGGTGGGAGCAGGGCAGCTGTGACTTCAACCTACCTGAGCAGGAGGTAAGGATGTAGACCAAAACAGCTATGCAGCTACTGCTGATGAAGGCCAGCAACATGTCGTTGTTGAAAGTCCTCCTCACTTCATAGTCAAACAAATCCGTCCCTCCATACAGCACCTGGACTTTGCTGGGGTGGGAAGATGTGGAGGGAAGGAAGGAAGAGGAGTAGGCAGTTGAGTGCAAAGGGAGCTGAGCCAGGGGATTTGAAGGACAGTGTGTCCCCCAGAGCCAAAGGAGGTCACTGCTGTCATAAACTTGGCAGTTCTCTGAGGAAACAGCTGTGAGTGGTGCGAGCAGACTGAACAAGGTCGCTGCTGGAGGTGAAGTTCTCACAGAAGGGAGAAAAATAAAAGAGCACATCTAGTATATTTTAAATGCCTCCAGTGCACGGTGGGTCTGTGGCACTAACAGACAGCTCCTGAAGCCCTCAAACCGATCCCATCTGGAATCCTAATCATTGCTTATTATATTGAGCACAAAGGTAATAAGCAGCGGATGTGGGCAGTGTGAGAGCTTATCAGAAACCAGATGATTTCCCAGCTTCTGCTTCTGGAAGCAGGCTCTGAGAGGAAGTAATCCCAGATAATTTAACCAGGAGTACAATAACTGCACCACAGGAGGCTATCAGGAATCCAAGCTTCAGAACCAAGCCTTGGCCCCAGTTCCCTCTCGGCTCTCCCTAACCGCAGTGTGCTGTGCCAGCCCCGTGCTGAGCACGCTCTGTGGCTGCCTGCTTGCAGGGCTGGCAGGGGCTGGCTGCACTCCACTCTGCTCTTGAAGATCGATGTCCCTTTGTTCTGGGAGCTCTCGGGGAGCAGAGCAGGGCAGCAGACCCACTGCCTTCCTCAGCTGGCTGGAGACTGGGCTACTCTCTCAGTTCTAGCTGACCGTCTCCCTCTCACACCATTGAGAGTCTGTTCAACCAAAGTCATACAGACCTGGTGGTGAAAAAAGGCATTTCCTGAAACTTCTCCTGCCCTGAAATTCCCCTCTCCAGCTCTCTATACAAAGGATAAACAAGGAATTATCCTGGCATGAGCAAAAGCAGACTTGGATCCACAGATTGATCTCTTGAGTACAGCCCATTTCACCCCCTGCATCTGACCAGCTGGGGCTAAATTCACACCAGGAAGGCAGAGAAGCAGCTCGGTTGGAGTCAGTGGAATGGGACTTGTGAGATAGAAGTGAACAGATCCAAAGCCAGACAGGGGCTGAGTGGAAAGGCAGGCACTGAATACAATCTTTGGCCTCTTTTCTTTGTCCCTATTGAAGTCTCTGGCACGTTGCTGCAGTAGGAAGTGGCATTAAAGAGAAGCATGCGAGTGGTTTTCTGCAATATGCTCCCCACCCTCATTCAGAGCAGTGCCTGAGCCCATCTCCAAGCTTTTTCTCCTTCTCTGTGGCCACTGCTGGAGACAGACCCTCAGTCGAGCTGGCATGCCAAGCCTTCTGTGCCTCCCAGGTGGGAACTGGTGCTGCAGGGCTATCAGACCAGAGCCAGCACCCTGAGGCTTTTACACCCTGAAGGGCCTATTCCATCCACTCCTTTAGTGGAACAGAAGCATCACCCTCTGCCTTTCTTGCTCTCACCCACTGCCAGCAAGGCACCTGCCCTGTCTGCACAGAGCCTCACCTTGTGGACTGCTTGGCCAGCATGGCCACGTAGGTGATGACAAAGTTCTGGAACTTGTGGCGCTGCTCTTCCCAGCGGTCCTCCACCGAGTAGTAGTTGGGCAGTGGGGCTCCAAAAAGGATTTCGCTGCGCAGCAGAGAGCTCTTCTTGTTCTCAGCAGACAGGCCCTCGTCCACATACCAGTAGAATTCAGGATGGGTCATGGCCAGCTCCAGGGAGCCTGCGGGAGAAAGCAGCACCACTTTTGTTAGCTCCCGCTTAGCTGACTTGGCAAGGCACAGGGTCTAGTCTGACAAAGGAAACCGGGAGTGATCCTGCCTTTCATCAGTGACACTGACTGCTGCTGACCTGCAGAGAGCAAGGAGGGCTGGGGAAAGCTGGATTGCAAAGACTGGCATTCCACTTCTGCTATGTGACTCTGCTTGTGATGTTGCCTAGAGGCAGCTCCCCATGAGGGATGTGATTAGAACCACAGCTCTCTCCAGCAGCAGTGCACACAACATCTCCACCAATACTGCTGGATGGACTCAGTGCTCCTACACCAGGCCAATATTTGCTCCATCACATGGCACAAGAGCCAAACAAAAGCCATGGCAGGTGAGGAGTCCTGGCTCTGCTGTGACCTGGTGTGTGTGAGGGATGCAGAGATGAAGGCACTCTGCTAGGTAAGACACACTACCTGCCTATCCCTAAAATGCAAGCTCCTCTGAGTTCACACAAGACACAGCAACTATTCTCTTCCCTATTTTAGCAGCAGAACTACCTTTGGCTACCCACACTGCAGCAGATGGAATTAATTCTCTGCCTGCTCCCTGTATGGCTCCCGGACAGCTATCGTCTGCAGCCTGTACTTGGGAGACAGATGGAGGCTCCGTCCCACAGCCACATCACACCCACAGCCTCCTCATGATTCACTCCCTTCTCACCATCCAGAGCCTCTGCTGTACTAGACAGGCACAGTACAGGGTACAGAGCTGGGAGGAGGTGGCAGGGCCTTCCTCCTCCTCTCCTCATAGAGTCTTTACAGCTGGTGACTCACAAGCAGCCTTTCAAGCTCCAGAGCAGTCCACAGCCCTCTTTCATCTGCTCTGTGGTGCAGGGAAGCTCATCCCTATTGTTCAAGATCTAACGTGCCTCTAGCTGACCACAGTCATTTTCCTGGGGACAAGGGTCAGTAGAAGGCATCTCCACAATGCAGGACTGCTTTGCATTTGTCCCTCTTTCTCACCTGCTGGGGTCTGGGGTTGCAGGGCCTTTGCTGGAAGAGCTGAAAAGGGACCCAGGCACAGAAAAGGCAATTGCCCAGGGGACAACATGGCAGCATGTTCCTCTCTGTACAAGGCTGTGCACCAGTAAATGACTGCCTGAACTTGCAGGCTTCAAACACGCCAGCACCCACCCAGGGCCCTCAGCTCACCTTGGATGTCAGCGAGGTCTTGCCCCATGCCATCATAGTAGATCTTCCCTCCTCTTTCAGTGGGAAAGAAGTAGGTCATGAGGGAGCTGGGAGGGGAGCAGTAGGAGTAGGAGCCCAGGGGCAGGTCCTTCAGGACCTCGTGGGGCTTCCAGCAGAACTCTCTGAAGCGAGGGTGGTCCATGATCTTGCGCTCCACCTCGTGGATGGTGACCAGGCGCTCGGTGGTGAAGATGTTGTTCTCGGAGTCCCCCCGGGCCAGAAAGATCAGCTCGATGCGCCAGTGGGCGTGGGTCTGCGTGTTGGCACTGATGGAAGTGCTGGAGTAGTCCCAGCGGGGGGCACCCCTGCCGGTCCGGGCAGTCCGGTTCCAAGGGTCGGGACGGGCCTGGCGCTCGGGGGAGCTCGTCCTGCTCTCCGGGGCGCTGCGCTTGGCGCGGGCGCTCGCCCCGAGGTGGGAAGCATTGAGGTGAAGCTGCTGGAGCTGCTCAAAGATGAGCCTCTGCAGGGTTTCGGAGGTGAAGTCAGCCAGGTCCCGGCGGTTCCTCCCCCAGGACCCAAACTGGGACTTGAGGGCCAAGGCGAGGGCGTCGAAGCGCTGAGAGGATTCATGGTTGCGGATCTCGAAGGCGTTGTAGGAGATGTCGATGTCCAGGGCCGGGTAGTGGAGGAACATGACAAGAGCGAGCACGGCAGGGATGGCACAGCCCAGGAAGAGGATGAAGCTGGCGCAGTAGGGGTTGGTGAATACCCAACCCACGACATTCCAGAAGCCGGACACCGGCAGCGTGACACGCGGGGGCCTGACTCTGCAGGGGCTCTTCCCGCACAGCAGAGTGCCCTCTCGCCTCTTCCGGGAGCTGAAGGCTACGTCTTCATCCTCCTCGTCTGGCCAGGCATCCTGTAACAAGGGCTCATCCTCTGTGTCCATGGCCAGCGCCTGCGCCGCGGGGCAGAGACAGCAGTCAGCAAGCACAGCAGCTGCCAAAGGGTGCCCGCAGCAGAGCTGGAGAGGACCAGCACACTGCAACCCTCTCAGCCCTGCACCCTCAGCAGCAAAGCAGGACCCCACAGGTCTGCTGCGGCCACTGAGGGTACAGGGTCACACCCAGCGGCAGATGCCAGAGAGGGGAAGCTCAAACTACAGTGCTAGAGCTTAGTGCTCTGACAGAAGAGGTTCTGCAGGCTCCAGGAACCCCATGCATGGGGATTCAGAGAATGCTGCTCCGAGTGCAGCAGCAGGAACATTTCATTAGCTCACCTGGTTCTCCTGCCCCAGAATAGTTCATGCTGTCAGAGGAAAAGCACAGGGGACTCTGCCTTCACCTCCTCACAAGCCAGAAGCACAAGCACCCATACACATGCACTTGCACTCACCAATCCTCACCGAGACCCTGCTCTAGGCCCTCAAATGCCTGCTCCAGTGTGGGCAGGGAAGGGACTGAACAACCTCATTTTCCTTTTACCCCTGTGGGATATGGTTTATAGAGTAGGTTTTCCTAGTTCCTATGGGACAATCAGGAAGCAAAGGCAGTTACTGCCCTCATGTAAGGACAAAGAGGAAACCCTCCCTGTTCAGCTGACACAGGGGTAGAAAATAGACTCTGGGTAGAAAGTAGACTCTGGGAGCTGGCAACATCCACAGGTTTTCAGACTCTGCTGTGCGTCCCTCCTGGGTGCTATGTGGTGGCCTCCCAAGACAGGAAGCCACAAGTGGTGGTCCCCAAGAGCAAAGCCCAGACCCTGGAAGTGTCACTGCCTTGCCCAGCAGCCCAGCCCAGCAGCCCCAGCTCACAGGGTGGATGAACAGCTTCGGTTTGTTACTTGTCCCTGACAGTTCCAAGCCATTTACACGCTGGCCAGAAGCAATTTACGAGCTCTGCTCCCAACCAGTGTTTGTATCTTAACAGGGCTAAGATCTGCAGGAAGATGAATTGCCAGCACCCTCAGGGAACCCAGCTGCTGCCTGAACTGGGACCAAGAGGAAGAGCAAGGGGGCAGAAATGCTCCCTGGCAGAAGAAGGATGTGCCAAGGAGCAAGGGTCAGGACCATGTCCCTGGCATTGGTCAACCTGGGTGAGGCCTGTGGCTCTGCCCACAGGGACTTAAAGGGAGCTACAGCAGCCCCCACGGGATTCACTCTGGGCTCGACAGCATCTGTGCTGGCAGGCTGGGCAGAGTGCTCCCAGCACTGCAGAGCCTGTGGGCAACAGGGAACCTCCAAGCTTCATCCTCCCTGCTCCTGCACACACCAAGGAAAGCAGGGATTGTGGATCAGTGGCTTTAATCTGCAGCTGATATGCTCTCAAAGCATCCCACCCTTCCTGTCAGTGTCAGAACTGGAACCTTCCAGCCCTCACTGTGGTTAGGCTCCTGCAGCTGCCTCACCCAGCCCAGCCAGGCTGCAGAGAGCGGAGCAGGAGGGCACATGCAAGCCTCTGCTGAATCCACCTCCTGCTCTGCAACCTCAGTGCCAAACCAGATGGGCACCACTGATGGCAGATGGCCACAGTCCCTCTTCTGCCAGACTTCCAATCCCCAGGAATAGGGTGAGGAGAGGGAGGCTCACAAAACCCTGCTCTGCTTCCCCCTTTACATGTAGGGCTGTTAGCAAGAAGAAAGCAAAGCTGGGGTCTTTTCAAGCCTGGAAAGGTTAGGAGAAATCTAGCTGGCTTCAGGCACCATTAATATTTAATATTCAGGATGCAGAATGCTAAACAGCCAGGGAGCATCTGAAAGTTTCCCTGAACAGCCAAGCATCACTGCCTGAGCCGTTAGCACTGGGGCAAAGCCAAGAGCATACAAACACTGCAGGGCTGCAGGTGCTCCTCTGCCTCAACTCCACAGCCACCCATACCCAGGTGCTCCTCTGTTGCTGCTTAGAGAGCTTGACTTTGTCATGCCAGGGAGGAGGCTTTCCCAAGCCCTTCAATCTGCATACAAATCCTTCCCCAGCTGCTCTTTACTGCAGTCCTCCCTTTTCTCTCACACTTTGCATGCCCAAACTCTCGCCGCAGAGCAGCTTGAATCCCATCAGTGCTGACAAAGCAGTGCAGGGCAGTGACACTCTGTGTGTCCAGACCAGCCCCCCCAAACACAGCACAGTGCCAGCCCCATCTGTCCCTACACTGCTCATGTCTGTAGACAGGCACCCCCAGTACATGCCAGCCCTCAGCCAGTCCAGCTCCCGTCCACCACTGGGCTGACAAGGACCAGCACCCTTCTGCCTCCGAGACCTTCGGCTCACATTAGCCCTGCAGACTGCAGCCTCAGTGCAGCTGATGTGCAAGCCTGAGCGACCCCACCTGTGCAGCTGGGGTGTGCACACACTCACCCCCGCTCCATCCTGCTGCCCTTTCTCTGCTGGCCTGGGCTCTCCTTCAACAGGATGGAGCTGCTGCAAGACCTGCTGAAGCACACCTATTTTCTCTTTAGAAAGAGAGGTAAAGAGCCATAATAATTTCCCATTTATTGAGCTACTGAGAAGAAGGAGGAAAAAGATTCTAATCCCAAAACAGAAGAGCCTGCACGTGATAAGAAAGGGAAACGAGAGAGACTGAGATAGTAATAAGCCAGCAAAGGAAGAATCGTATCTTCTTTCTTAACCAAGAGCTAAATCCTCAAATCAAGGAAGGGATCAGACCTTAGGCATCGCCCTCTGGCCCTTCCATCCACTCCCATGGTGACTGCAAAATCCACTGGCAGCAGATGGGCACCCACAACGTATTCTGGCCAAGGCATTCTGCTCTCTAGCCAAGGACTGGTACAAATTCTGCTGCTGGTACAGACCCCAGCACAGCAAATCCTGGAGAAGCCCCAAGATCATCTGTACTCAGGTGAGAACTGAGCCAGGGAAGGATGGAGATCTGGTCCAGGCAGAGGCACGGGCAGGGAGGGAGGCTGTGCTGTCCCCAGCAGTGCCAACCTCCCTCTGCATGTGGGGCAAGCACGTGCCTGCATCCTGCCCTAGTTCCACCACGGCTCTGAACTCCCTTCAAAAGAGAGTTTACCACATGATTCGGCTGCAAAGCCAGACACAGCTCACTTAGCATTGCCCCTGGGACTCGTCTGGCTTCACTGCCTTCCTCAGATCCTGCCTGGGTCAGGATGAAAGCTTATCCAACCCCAAACCACAGCAAACCCAGTCGGCGGGGGAGATAAACCCTGAAATCAGCCAGAAGGGAGTGAAATGCATTTTTTCTGCTTGAATTCTGCTTGGGCATTGGCCTGTTTTCCCTCCACCACTTCCAGTACTACCCAGGGACTCCCAGCACTGAAGCATGGCCCAGTTACTTTTCCAATTCCAGGATACGCACAGTGGACCTAATTCTGCAGCCCTCAAAGCTCTACCTCACTTCTGCTTCAGGATGGAAGGAAGAGAGGATAAGAGATCTCCTAGAAGCCTTGGATCCATTTCTTTGGAGATGAGGCACTGATCCAGCCCGTCGGGATAGGCATTCAGAGTTCTTGGGCTTCCCTCTGCCCTTTCCAAAGCAAACAGGCTGCCCCCTGGTTCAAAACCAGTCAGCACCCTGCAGAGTGGCAGAATCTGCTGTAAAGAAGGATGGTGGCTCAGATGTAGGGTGCTGCTGCAGGCACAGCTTTCATTAACTCAGAGAAAGGTAAAGAAAACTGGGCAAAGGAGCAGGTAAATAAACACTTTAATTGAAAAGTGCTGTTTGCATTCTTGTTCAGCAATTACCTGGGCATCCTCCACCTCTTGCTGCACCTCACCAGTCTGATCCAAGTCACGAATGAAACACTGCACTGAAGGGCCATGGAGCACAGGGTTGGAACAATTAGGACCCCTGCGAGCCTGACACACAGCAGAAAAGAAGGGACAATGCCAAACCTGGGAGACTAAGATCAGCAGCACCTGCAGCAGGTGGGATCCAGCTCAGACCCCAACAAGCCTGCAGGGACTGTCACTCACTTGCACCCCAGCTGGGAAGAACAACCATGCAGTTCCCAGGTGACAAAAGTTCCTTTTCAGTGAAATCCAGGATAGAGGAAAGTCATTGACAAGTTGGGGAGAGGCAGTGACAGATGAGGAAGCTAATTACACTCGACCTGACTAATTAATGCTGACTTTCAGATTAAAAAATCATCACTAGTGTTCCATTTCAATTACCCAGTTGTTCCTCCTTATAGAAAAAAGAGAGAGTCTTGTACATCAGCAAGCTGGAAGGAGAAAAGGAAAAGGAAGCACTAGGCTAGAAGGGGGAGGGAAAGACAATTTCTGCAAAATGGGAGATTCCTATCGACAAAATAATTAAACTTCACATTTTTTTCTCCCATGGGCAAAGCTTTCAGAGCAGAGCTAGCAGTGCTGTGGTCCTAGCTGTATTCCTGAAAACTCTTGGAGTGTCTACCAAAGGCAGCCTTAGGCCCCATTGCTAGCTGTATAAAATTCCCCTAAGAAGGAGAGAAATGGCTTTTGTGCTTGCAAAATCATCCAGCTCCTGCAGAAGGCCCCCTCTGTAAGGATGCACAGTGGATAGCAGGGATGGACATGCTGCCCCCCAGGCCCTGTTGTGCTGCAGAGTGCTCTACACAGCTCTGGCTGCATGAAACAACTGGAGGGCATCATTAACGGATACCAGCTGCAAAGCAGGGCTCCACTCTGCACCGAGACTCGGCCCCAGAGCTTGGCTCTGCACCTGAATCGCTGAGCCTAGTCTAGAAGGAACAAGCAGGAAGGGCTTTCTCAGCTTCCCCTTTCTCAAAGAAGCTGTAACCCAGCACACAGAGGAGGCTGCCTGTTGCCCTTTGCTGGTGCAGAGCAGTTCTCACCAGTGGGAAACAGGAAACATTAAGGAGGAACTAAACAGCATTTCTGGGCCTCTAACTTGAGGTCTGACTTGCGGAGGTGTTACACTGCTGGAAAAGCATGCACAGGACACCTCAGACTGGGCACCTGAGCCTGAGTCTCCTGAAATACCTCTGAAAACACTGCCTTAATTCAGCTGCTGAGCAGAACCTGTGCCGGAGGACACAACCCAGAACCTGTTTCAGTGGGATACAAGCCCAGAGGTGCAGAGGCTGCTTAAAGGCACTGGTTTCAACTGCTGGTTGGGCTGGCTCCACCGTTGTAAATCAATAATGATTGCTCTTCTAGCTGCACAGCACAATGCAGCAACAAGGCTTTCATCTGTTGGGCTTTCTTGTGCTTGTTTTTATTTTATTTTCCTGGGCCCTGTGCCTTTCCCTTTCCACTTGCTTTAAATCCTTTGGTGAGATGTACAAAAACCTTGTCAGACCCCAGGCACTCTGCAGATCAGGATGACATCAAAATACTCCAGCAGCTGATGGAACTGCAGTGCAATATTGTAAATGTATTTGGTGGGAANTATATATATATATATATATACACACACACAAAAAAAAATAAAAATCCAACTCTGTCATCTGCACTTCCTCTTGCTCACAAGAAGCCAGACAATAGCTAGGGCTGTTTACAGGATGAAGAGTTCTCTGATCTCCCAAGCTTTATGAAATCAAGTAAATGCATGTACACTCCTAACTGAGCTCTCCCCTTTCACTGCTGACTCTCCTCCTTCTTTCCCCTTATAGGCACTTTTACAAACTGCCCAAGATAAAAGCAGCTGGAAATGGAAGGAACCAGCCAGCCTCAGTGACCTGAAAGGTCTTTTCTAACCTAAATGATTCTGTGATCTCTTGACCTGCTTTCAGAACAGAGGGGCTGGTTGGAGCACTCTCAGCCTACACTGTGGGGGCTCTCCTGCCTGCACCTGCCTGCTGTTCCACGTGTCTGACAAGCACTGATTAGATCACCTCATAATTATATGCCAAAAGCAGTGTGGAAAGATTAGCTGCAAAGTCAAGCACTCACCAGTCAGGAAACGCCAAATTCAGGGCTGGCACAGCATCCTTAATTTGCCCCTCTTTTGTAAATGCTTTGCAGTGCAGTTTTCCTTCCAAGCTCAGAGTCCAAAGGCAGGACTCTGATGCTCCCCAAGCCAGCAGCTATTTGCTACCTTGTTCTCTCCTCATTGTTCAGCCCCGGGCCTCACGCCTCATTTCCTGCACGCTGCTCAAGCCTGGCTCAGAGGCAGAATTATTAATTTCCTCATGAGCTTTTCAACACTGCCTGTCACGACAGAGTCTGAGGGCTGAACAAACAGGACTGAACCGAATCTTCTCCAGGATGTCTGAGAAGGAGGGGGTGGTGTAGTTTCCATCTGACAGATGTGTGAGCTCAGGAGAACTGAGGGGGAAGCAGACACCTATCTGGGTGCGGGTTTGGCCCCGCTCACACCTCATTCCCGAGCGCAGGGAGCAGCAGGGACGGGGGCTGCGTGCGACACACGGCAAACGCCGCTTTGTTCTGCGAGCATCAGAACACCAACCCAGCCCATCCCTGTGCAACGTCACCTCTGCTGCCAAGAGGCACCCCAGCCTCCGCGGCCACAGCCAGCTCCACGCACCTGTGCTAACCGGTGACGTGCGTGTCGGTACCCTCGGGAAGGCTTCGTGGTGCCAGAGGCTGCAAGGACCTGCTCTTCCCCCAGCTCGCTTTACCTCTGACCCGGCCGTGAGGACAGGGAAATGGACTGCAGGGTCAGTACATGGGGGGAAGAGAGAGAGAGTGCTTTAAAAGGTGCTTGCTTTGCTGTGTGAGAAGCTACTGCCTGCACACAGAACAGACAAGGAGAATGTGGACAGAAAGCCGGGGACCATGCAGCTGTGCCCCACAAGGATGCACAGCAAAGGCACGAAGCAGAGCAGAAAGCAGCTGTGCTGTGCTTTGCTAGGAGCAAGGTGCCTGTCACTGGCTCAGCAACCAGAGTTCCCTATTTTATCACCACCATTTTCCTGAATGTGTCCTGAATTGGGGAGAAGAGTGATCCCACAGCCTTGGATCGAGGGAGTCCTCCTTATGGAAACAGAGGCAGCCTCACCATGGCTCCAGTGGGTAGGAGTCAGGCAGGAGGCCTGTCCCACGGTGCTATTTCCTAAGTGGCTCCAGGAAGAATCTGTATCCTGACAGATTTAAAAGAATCCCAAAAGGACATAATACATTTTCCACAAAGACCTGCTCCAGAGTACCCAATCTGGCACTTTTCAAAGGTCACCAGGATTTGGTGGCATCAAACCATGTGTGTTCAGGACTGCTGCAGGGGTAAACCTACACAGGAACTTCACTAACTTGCATGTCATTGCCAAGAAAATTTACTTCTTGATAAAATAATTTGCTCCTGGTTATCACAGCTAATGATTGCAAGTGTTAGAAGACAGCTTCTCGGTTATCAACTCAGGAAACATGCCTCGCAGCCTTCTGCCGTGTTTACCACTTGAGTTCCTTGCCTGCCTCACTGATAAGGCCCTGCTGTCACTCAGGCATGTGGCACTTAGAGGCTTCTGCACAGGGATGCCAAGCAAGCTGAGACTCTGATATGCTTCAGAAATGACTTACCTAACCACTACAAAAATGGCTTAGATTTTGTCTGAGCCCCAGCCTCTCGCTGGTGCTAAGTAAAGGGCTGGCTGCTGGCTCAGCCATGTGCCTTTGGGTGCTTTGACACAGGCTTCAAAAGCACCCTGGATCCCGGCTCCCAGGGGCCCCAGATAACAAGCTTGTTAAAGGTGTGTGGATTTCCACGCTCTGGTGTCTCCCCCTGAGCACCTGTGTTCCTGGCAGAGCCTTTGCAGGTCATTAAATGCAGATGGCTGCTACAAACCAGGGCCGTGTATTATTATCCCAAGCCTTGTCACTCGCTCCAGGAATGAATCTCAGAGCACAGAGAGGATTCACCAGTTTCCAAGCCCCTGGAATAAACTGCCCTTCCTGAAGATTGTGTGCTGCTCTTTTGTAGATAAACTCAAGCTTCCCACACCACTGTCACCCTGAAAAGGAAAGCCAAGTCCTGCTGGCAGTGCCCAGCAGTCATTTATTATTCCACCCCATGCTCAGGCTCCTCAGTTAACGTCACCACGGGCACTGATACCACTCTATGCTCAGCTGCATGGTTCCTGCTCCAACCCTGCTCCCCACACCTGCTCCTTGCATCAGGAGGAAGTAGGAAGACAAGGGCTGGCTGTGCATCCTCTGCCTTCTGCAGCTGCCCAGCAATGGCCTGCTTGTGTGCACCCTGCGCTTCTGCGACTAATCAAAACATCCTCTCCTAAAGGCCCCTCTCCAGAGTCTCTCCATAAGCTGCTAGTTCATTACTGAGGAAGAGGAGGAGGGGAATGTCTTCCTCACCATGCATGTGAACCTCTTTCTTACCCTCAGCCTAAGCAGCAGTTTTGGCAGCTGTGGCTCTATGGGCAGCAATATGAAAGGTGATGAGAAATGCCAGCCTGCGCTGCAGTCCTTCCTGCCAACTAGCCTAGGCAGCTATTTCATCTCCGCCACCCCAAAAGTACCATTAAGGTTCAAATACTGTTAAGTGTTCCCCTGAAGTGTCTGTATTCAGCCAGCTCTGCCTCTGGCCTTCCAAGAAAAGGAGTTTGAGGTAGAAAGTGTCAACTGCAGCAAGCCACTCGCTGCTCTCACTCGTGGAAAACGTGCCACTGGGTCAGGAGGCACTCACAGAGTAGCTTGTAGCTGGCTGCTGAAGTGGGATCTGAGCAGGTATGTCTTCTTACCTCCCACACTTCTCTCTCGGAAACATATGCAGCTAGCTGCTGTCCTCCCATGGAAACCTGCTGCTTCTGGAATTCCATTAATTAGCACTGCTTTTTCATCTTCCCAGGATCAGTGAGAAATCTGGGAGCAGAGAGCTACAACCCAGAGGGTGGAGAGCCTCTAGTGCCACAGCTAACTGCTCCAGAGCAGGACCTGGGTGAAGATGAGGCTCTTCAGAAGAGGAAGAAGGGGGGGATGTGGAGACAAGAGGCCTCGGTGCCAGAGCAGTGCGTTGGCAGGTCCCCTGCCAGTACAAGGACTTAAAGCTTTCTGCCAGCTGCACCAACCATGCAGAAACTCACATTAAATGTTACTGCAGCTCAATGAGCACAGTCCTGCAGACAGTTAGCAGAGGAGGGGGCAGGGGCTTGGAATAAGCAAACAGGCTTTAATGACACATTAATCTCAGGAAGAGTCCAGAATTCTTCCTAATACAGACAAGAGACAGGAAGAACTGGTTCCTGTTAGTGCCTGTGCAGGGAGGGAAATGCTACTGGGGGCAGCTCCCAGAAGCTGCCAGTGAAGCCATGTCTGCAGGATACAGGTTTAGGCCACCAGGACTGAGCTGAGACAGCAGCAGTGTCCCTTCTCTGTCCCCTTTTCTCCTTCCTTCCAACACAGACCTGGGGGAGTGTGACCTTAGCCAATTACAGGAGCAGTTTGGAAAGAGGCAGATATCTCCTTATCCCTGTTCCCCTTCGACACCAAAGATTCGGAGATTAACCATGAGAGCTGCACAGGCTCAGAGGCTCATGAATGGCAATCACCCAAGGGACAGCAAGGGGCTGCCACCTGGCAAAGGATCCCAGCAGTTAATTGCTCCCAGTTCCTCACCACATTTCTCACCTCCCAGCCAGGCTGAGATGCTCCCCATGCTACCTGCAGCACTGAGACCTGTTAAACCACAAAGCTGAAGGAAACCTTCCTGGCTCTGCTATTTGTTCTTCCAGCTTTCCTGGGGCAAGTCTGCTTCTGAACTGCTGTCATACTCTGGAGCCTGAGACCCCATCTTCCACCCTTTCACAACATGCCTTGTCCCAAAGCTTCCTGAGAGCCACCTCCACAAGCAAACACAGGCTAAACTCACACAGACATTTGTAAACTGATTTTCAAAGGGATTCACTCCACTGCCCTGCACTGGAGTGGAACTGTGCCTGGCCCTCTGGAAACCAGACCTACTTGGCTGAGTCAGGCACCAAACTCGCTCACAGGCTTCCCCCAAATAATCTGGAGGAACAGAAATGCAAACAGGACCAGGATCTGCAACATAACGGAGTAGATGAGGATGCAGGCAGGTGGTGGAGATGCAGGAATGAGCTTAGTTGCCAAGATTCGAATCCAGAAGGAGAGATCTCCCCCACAGCACATCAGAAATGCAGGAGAAATACAAGGAACAGCAAGAAGTCTGTAAAAGAAATGTCACCACTGCCTTAACTTAATCTGCTTCTGCCTCTTCCAGGGCAGCTCTCTGTATGGGAATCTAAATGAAGTCCAAGGCTTTCCTCTACTATGCTACACTATGAACTCTGCAGCGAGTGCAAGGTAACTTCCACCAAGGAATTGCTTCCATGTAGCAGATTTACAGGAATGAAGCTTCTTTTCTTCAGCTTAAGCAGTGCCACAAGGGATGAAACATTTAGGGGCTGATATATCTTGTTTCCAGTTGTCATAGGCTGGTGTTTTACAGCTCCTTACAACGCTGCAGTTTCTGCCATGCTCTGTGCACCAGTATATTGACAACTGTGACACAGAGGGACCAGAGAACACCACAGGCCACAGCTCAGCTGCCCAATTCTGCCTGGCTCAAAGAGCCCCATGTGAGGTGCTGGGAGAAAGAGGAGGAGTGGCCTTGGAAGTAAAGTGCAGTTTGGATGTGGAAAAACCACGGCTCAAAGCACACACACCAGTCTGAGACACTTCACTGAGAAACATGTCCGTGGATTTGACACTTGGCTGAGTCCAAGGCGCTGACAAGTGCTCAGTGGGTCCTGAAGAACCACAGCTTGCAACGGCTGGACCTGGAGTTTGGGAGTTGCAGCTGCTGGCAGGAAGCACCAGCAGCAGCCTCCTGCGTGGTTCAAGGACTAGCCCAAGCTTTCCAGCAAAACAGATTTAGCTTTCCAAACAAGCTGTTGTCTATGTTGCCCAGGCTCACACTGGATTACTGAGTCGCTTTCAAGCTCTTGTGGGCCTCTCCACCTTTCCATTGCAGCTCAGACATAAAAATTGGCTTGGAGAGTAAACTTGGCACATGAGTTGTTAGTCCAAGCGTGTGCTAGGTGGGAGGTGACAAGAAAGAAGTGGCAGAGGAAATATGGACACAAAGGCTGTGGCCAGCTTTGCTCTTCAGGGTTGCTCTGGGCTTTGCTCAGACTTTGCAAATGCCCTGCTGGGCTCTAGTGCAAATCTGAGTTTGCAGCTCCATCTTCTTCAGGAATTAATTTGCCTTGTTAAAAGGAGGAACAAAAAGACAAATAATTTGATTCAGAGAATCGAGTGTGCTGCATGTTCAGCAGTACCCCAAGCAGCAGAAAGGATTAGGTGTTGTTCTGGGCTTTTTCCAGATTGCCTCCACAGACCTTAATACAGCTCTCAGAAGCAATTCACTCTCAGCTTCTGGGTGTGCAGCCCAGCCAGGAAACAAGTCAACATACAGCACATCCCTGCAGGAGCAAAGAGCACTTTGCACTTGTGCATCCTATCAGCTGCTATCAGAGACTGCATAAACCCTTTGCAAACACCTATCAGATCCAATTCCCTTCCTCCTCCAGGGAAGCAGGTCGGATTATATGCAAGTTTACAAATGAATTAAGCAAGGCTCCACAGTTGAGCTCTTCCTCTGCTGCAATTCAGCCACTACTTTTGCTGATTATAATCAGAAGCTAAACCAGGCAAGTTACAACTAATGTTAAGTTTTAGCTGCCATTTTTGGTAGTAAATACAACTCCAGTTAACAGCGACACAAACTGGGTCCCCAAAACCTGTGGCATCCTAAAGATGGACCCAACTCTTCCCAGTCCTCTGCTTTGGTTACCAGATACCTCAGCTCCTCCCATGCTCACTGCCATAAAATGTAGAGACGTTCGCACTTCGCACCCAGCAGAAGCCTGTGATGCTAAGACAGGAGTTTCCCTCTCTGCTAGTGGTCTGCCTGCAAACACAGGTCCTTTAAGAACATAGCAAGGCAGAGGAAATAAGGATTCTGTGATACATTTTGTAGATAGGCTGGGAAAGAAACAATGTAGTGAGCCAAATGATGCTGGAGATGAAAGTGCCAGTTTAATGTAGGGCATTGGTATTATTTATTAAACAGATCTCACCACACAGAGATGAAGAAACAGGCTCCATCAGAGAGCCAGGTGAGCTAGAGATCTCCCAGAACCCTATCCTGTGTTCAAGCCAAAGAAATTTCTGTTATATGAAAGTAACACAAGAAGAGAATCTGGCAGCATCAGACAGGATGCCTGGAGCCCAGACAAGCACATCCACAGCCATCCTAACGGGTAGATCCTGGGCTCCAAAGTAACTTCACCACCCCCCAAGAAGCAATAGCATCCACACCCTGAAGTCCAGGCAGAAAAATGATTCTTAGCTCTGACTCTCCCCCATAAAGAAGCAGAGAGTCAAGGCCAGCAGCAGTTTAAGAACCAGACGACTGCCAGTATGTCTTTCACTCCCTGCAAACGCATTGGCCTCTCCCCCTTCTCCACTATTTCTGTAAGATGAGCTGCCTTCCATTCAGGAGGAGCTGTTCTCTATTAACAGAGCTTGGCAAAGATCAGAAATGAACAGTGCCAGCTTTCAAGCCTGCTGCCTTAAGGCAGATGGCAGGGAAAGTATCCCAGCCTCCTTCCCCAGGCAAGCAGAGATAACTCAGAAAAAGGAGAAAAGGGTCAGGTAAAGTCCCGATTTCAGTGCAGGAGGCCTGGGTCTGCGTACCCTGCTCTGCTATGGGCAAGCAAAGACTGCTGCCCTGCCAGGATCTGCCGGCTGAGAGCAAGGGCACAGCTTTCCCTGGAAGCTTTGTACTTCCCAAGTCACAAGAAGAAAGGGGAGATGCTCTGTTCCTCCAACGCAGTGCTGCTGCTCTGGTCAAAAAACCCCTGCTGCCCTGGTGAGCACGGAGCTGCACCATCACGGGAGAGCAGCTGGAAGATCAGGATTCCCACACGGCATAAAACAAGAGCTGTGGCTGCAGACCATCCTCTGCTTCCATCAGCAGAAGACAGCTGCTTTGCTGTCCCCAGCACAGCAGGTCTCCAAGCAGCAGTTCCAGTGCCTGGGTTCAGTTCAGGGATCACACTCAGGCCCTGGCAGGAGTGGGCACAGGTGGACTCCTGAGCTGTGAAGTTCTGAGGGCTCAGGTTTGGTGAAATCCATCTGACACGCAAGTGCTCCACTCTTGCAAAAGGAGGGCAGCATTCCCAGCTCCAAGCAGCCAAAATTAAACCTCGGGAGCTTGTTTTGCCAAACTCTCTGGGTCTGTATGTTCTCCCACAATGGTGTGACAATCCACTTAGCAATCTTTTCTGGGTTTCAGTCCCACAAAAGCATCACTCAGCAGTAGTGCTGAGACCTCAGAAAACTTCTCTCACAGTGCTGCAGAGGACAGATAATGAGAGCATGACAGGCAAGAAGGTCATAAATAACACTCCTCTGGGTGCTAATTCAGACACTGTTGTAACTCAAGTCTGAAGCACACTGCCATCAATGGGACAATTTACAAACCCACAGCTAAACCCACACTGAAACTCATCCTGACTGAGGTCAACAGGAAGTCTCTTGCTGACTTCACCTAGAGCTGGATTAAGCACTTAACTCTTACATTGTCTCCTCCACACTCCTGAATTATTCATTAAAGGCCAGACACTGCAATCCATAGTCACCCTGTGCCTGATCTGTCCTTTAAATTGACTTGCATTAGTCTGAGTCACAGGCATCGCAGCACCTTACTCTTTAAACAGTCACAGCAGAGGTGTTCATGACATAAGCTGCTTCTCTGCAAGAGGACAGGAGGCAGGATCCAGCCCTCAGAACAGGCCAGAATTCAGAGAAAATTCACCCTGGTAAAGCTGCATCATGATGAACGAGCCCCAGTAAATCTGTGTGAAATCAATCATTTAAAGAGATAGCCTGGGCTGTGGTATCACAGGGGAGACATAAGGGAGTGCCTGAAACTAATCCTTCATTGTTCAGCTTCATCACAAAGTCTGGAAATACATTCCACTGCCTCTGGCCAGACATTCACAGAGCTGGATGGCACCTCCCGAGGACCCTTTTCTCTCTGTGTACAGAAGGAAACAGGGAGGTGCGTGGGGAGGCAAGCACAGGACTTGTTCTGCTCCTCTGGAAGGGCAGAGGCTGCACAGAAAGCATGCAGGACCTGTGTCACCCGGGGGTAACGCACCCACACCTACCAGCAGCTCCTTCCTCTGCCAGCCCTGCATCTTCCAACAAGCAAGCCTCCCAGATCACTTCCCTGGCTCTGATCCTGAAATCCCCTGAGGCTACTTAAACGGCAGATAAACTCACATCCCGGAGAGATGATTACTGAGCACCTTTCATTACTGAGCCCAAATCCACAGACAGATACTTTTAAACAAACAATGAGCTAAAAGATAAGTGAAAGGAGAAATCTTCTGCACAGCATT
>VWZI01008631.1:941957-1117745 GCA_013396835.1 Psilopogon haemacephalus | reverse complement strand
GGGTTGCGGGGCTGGGAGTGCGGCTCTGCAGCCACTGCCAGCACCTCGGTACCGGGCGGATCTTGGAACAGAAACTGCCGGAAACTTTTGCAGCATCTGGCCGGTGCCACAGTGCACCCCGGTAAGGGTCAGGGCTGGGGAAAGGACTCCGAGCTTCCTGCTGGTACTGCCGGTGCTGAACGCTCCGTACAGGAGCCATCTACGTGCACTGAGTGGCCGAGGGGTGCAGCAGCAACCCCTGAATTAGCTAGGAGGCACTAAATGGGAGGTGGCAAGGCTTGTCAAGTCGGGTGGTAGAGAAGATCTCTCCTGTATTCATGCTGGCCCCTCAGGAATGAGGCATTCTGGTCATCTAACATGACCATGGCCCCTTCCCTTGGCTTTCAGGAGCTGGAGGAGTCCTATTTATGATCAGGATAGCCCAGTGGCCAGGAGCTTGGCTCAGCGAGGATAGAAGGTCTCTAATGACTCTGGGATACAGCAGTCTCGTGGTATTTTTACTGCATGCTCTTCTGTGACTCAGTCTGGGTTTGGAGGCAGGGAGAGAACAATATCCCCTCGTTCTTGGCTTGGTTACTGGGGTAATGTGTTTGTTACTCCTGCAAAAGCAGGATTATATCAGTAAATTGCTGAACCTGTTGGGAATGGCTTTCAGTCAGGCTACATTACAGAGGTGACCTAAACATGTCTTGCCCACTCTTCTTGCCTATTTGAGCACTGATGATACCTAGGAAACACCTCAGATTCTGGATGGATTTGTCAAGTCAATAGCAACTAGAGAGCAGCACACTAAGACAGGTCCATCACCTGAGCCTGTCTCCAAGCAGGCAGCTGTGTCAGAGCCATTGGCTCTTTCTGATGCATCACCCAAAGTAAGGGGAAGCCAGGCAGACAAACCCAGACCATCGTCTTCCTCGTGGGGCTCCAAGGAACACAGATTTAATGAGTCTGCTGGAGTAATGCTGCATTACACCAGCTCTGTGCATTAATGCCAGTGATGGAGGTTTCCACAGAGAAGGTGATGGTGAGGGGCTGGCAATTTCGCTGAAAACTGCAAGAACAGGGTAACGCTGAGAATGGCTTTTCCTGCCTTGGCTGGTGGTGTGCGCAGAGCCCAGGCTGACGGGAGGGACGTGCTCCAAGACCACAGCAGCACAGCACAGCACAGCACAGCACAGCACAGCGAGGTATCAGTCAGCGCCACGTCCGAGCACGCAGGCAATGGCAGGGTTCTTCTCGGCAGCGTTTCTGACACCCCCCAGGGCGCCGCCAGCCTCACTTGGGCCAGCGCCTTCAGCCCCCCGCTCCCCTGCTCACACAGGAGTGCCGTGCACCAAGTCCTGAGAGGCAGAGGCAGAGGCAGGCAAGCAGGCAGCCAGCGATGCTGACACACCTGCTGATGGAAGAGCCCTTCCCATCTCCTCTCTGCACGCAGAAGTGCATCAACTTGACAGCTTTCGCTTCTAAAACTTGTCCGTGGCTTTCTGACAGCATAAAGACACCTGACACCTTTCTTCCGCACGCAGGCAGAGCTGCGCTAGCCCTTAGCTGAACTAGAAGTTTCTCTGTTGCTACCTAATTACAGATGTGTGGAACGTGCCCTTGCCCATCGCTGCGGACACACAGGCTGACACTCCTCGCCCAAGTATGGCCCCCTGAACACAGAGGGGTCTCTGTCACGGAGCACTCACCCGTGGTACTCGCACATACACATGCACAGAGGTCCCAGAGCTTCATTACAGACTCCACTAACGATGCAAATGTGCGCACGGGGGTCGAGTTTATTAACCCCCAGGGCACAGACAAAGCGAGTGGGGTGCCGCACGCCGCCGCTGTCCTCATTAACCAGGAGGGTACCCAAACACACGTGTGACACCAAGAGCCATCAGCGCTGTACTGCAGTCTTCTTAGCAAGCTGCCTGGCCACAGGCACACAGGCACAAGCAGGCAGGGGGAGGTTTGCTCCTGCACCTAAAGGACGCTTCCTGGAGCTGGGAAGCCGAAGCGAAACATCTTCCTCTTTATTCACATTTTCTAACCTTCTGAGAGCCTCAGCACCGCTGCCTTCCACACCCACACCAGGCATTCTGCTTGCTTGTGTTTATGGCCCCTCTTTGAAATTCCAACTGCTCATCTATGCAGAATAAAACTACCCAGGCAATCTTTCCTGCTCAGGTGCTCATTACTAAGGCATTAAATAATGCCAGGCAGGCTCTCTTAGGCCTTGTAGATTTTATCTGAGGGACTTTGGGTTTCCACAAGGTCTATTACTGCCTGATTGCCTGAAAGGCTTTCAAGTTTGTTCCAGCATTAGAGTAGAGAGAGCTGGGCAACGACTGAGCACTGGGCTTCTATTGACCACCACTGGTGGCTTGGGAGCCAGGTAGGGGAAGGTGAAATGTGTACATCTGAGAGTGAGCCACAAGGGCATGCAGAGCTGCCAGCCTGTCCTGGGCGTGTGCAGGAGGCTGCTGTGTGTGCCCTGATGTTAGAGCAGGGTCTGGCTCCAAAGATGATGGTGGACATGAGTACAAGACTATAGGTGCTTGTGTCTGTGAGACTGTCTCAGCCACACAAATGTCACTGTGGAGTAAGGGCTTAGGAGTTAGTGGAGTTTGTGGTGATGCAGCTGAGAACAGAATCAGGTTGTTCAGACCTTTCCTATTTGAGCAGCTTTCTCCAAGCATGTGCTGTTAGCCAGGGCTCAAAGCAAGGCTGCTTGGATAAGCTTCAGAAATGGAAAGAAAAGAATGCCCCAGAAAGGAAAGGCAGCAGTCCCCACAGCCAGAGTCTGTTTTCATCAGCTGCCAGCTAATTGTCCCAGGACAACCTGCAGGTACATCAAACACCCCTCAGCTCCTGGGGAAGTCCCCAAAGGATGCCAAGCCACAGCTAAAACATATTTTCAGAGGGAAAGAATGAGGAGTGGGGACAAAATGCTCTTTAGGAACATCCTGAAGCCTTTTTGAAGTTGTGCTCTTTTCCAGTCTCTTCCTGTCAGAGAACTGAGACCTTTTCACCTAAATTTTCCTGTCCCAAACATCCTGCTTCACAGAAGGTCAAGGAAAGGGATGTTTCTTATCTGTCCACAAGACTAACAAAGCTGCTTCTGTGTGCACTGACCTGATCAAGTGAAACAGCTTCTGGTTACCTCTGACTCGGATCAGAAGTCAGAGTGCCAGCCTATTATTTCTTACTCAGGCAACACTGGTGCTCAAAAATTATGTTAAACATTTCCCAGATGCAGAAACAATCGCTTCCCCAAAGAGCACAGAGGTGAAGGCATGCAGCCAGCCAGCCCCTTCTTTTATTGGATAACATTCCTCATATATTTCATGAGAGCCAGATGGCACCATCTGAACAGCAGTGAGCCTGTGAGCCTGCAGCCACGGCAGCGCCAGGCGAGCGTGACCCAGCCCTGCCGCACAGCAGCTCTCTGCTGGAGCTGTGGCCTGGCTGCCTCTGCCTGGCAAAGGACACAGGATGACACAGGACACTGGACAGCACAGGACACAGGGCAGCACAGGACAGCACAGGAGGAGGAGGCTTTTGTGCATTCAAGCCACAGGTAGATTTGCACGTGGAGACCTAAGCTGCCACTGATGCCAGGTACAATCCCACACTCTGAGGGCAGGAAGAGTTTCTTGTGTGGTGAGGCTCTCCGGGAAAGCAAAACCCATCTGCGGATTGCCTGAGCAAAAGAAACAGCTGTGAAGAGAGCCAGAGCGTGTTGTAAAGCCCTGCTGTGTGTGGGGGCCTTTTCCTTGCAATTAAGAGAAGTTAATGTTTGTTCAGAGGCCTTCACTGCACGGTTTCATGGAGTTGCACCAGCATTCCCCAAAGGCTCCCGGGCTGCATTAGCATCCCCCAGCTCCAGCCTACCCGAACCAGCCTCCTCACCCTGATGTCTATGCCCTGTGTGCATGGAGTGTGGCAGTGTCGGGGCTGCCATGCCTCCCGTGCTCCCCTTCCCACCCCAGTCTGGAAGCCCGGGGGTGTCATGAATATTCATGACATAAACATTAGCAATCGGTATTGTGCAATTTGGAAAAAATACATTGTAGGCAAAAAGAACTGGGAGAGAACAACTGAGAGAGAATCTTTACTCCTGAGCTCTGGGAACTACTGAATAGCATTTCCCTGAGTTGGAACTGGTAGTTTTAAAATGCAAATCAGTCTGGGGTTTTGGAGAGACATGGGCAAAAAAAAAAAAAAGGACCCATAGAGCAAAGCTTGATTGTATTGTAATGAGTGTGGGATTTGCAGAGCTGCTTCCTGCCAGTAAATGCACAATGGATGCAGGCTGGAGAGTCGAGAAGCCCCGAGGCTTGTCCCCAACTAGCAGTGTTACTGACTCACTCCCCACCCTTGAACAACACATCCTTTAGTGCAGCCTTCTCCTCAGAGGGCATCGGGGAGGGGAGAGACACGAGGCCATTTCTGTGCCTCCTGCTGAGGTCGAGCATTATTCTAGTTAGATAATGGGGGACTGGCTGGGCTGAAAGGGCTTTTCCAACCTGAGTGGTTGTATGATTGTAGGCCACTGAGGTGGAAGTCAGCAGAGCAAACCCGGCAGCTGTCTCCACACAGGGGCTAATGAGCTGGGGTAGTGTTGCCCTGCTCTTAATAGTCTTCTAGCAGGTATTGCTCAGCCTTTCCTACTTCTTTTCCTATTGCTATTCCCATTACTATTGCTAGTGCTATTTGTATTGCTATACCCGTTCCTGTTCCTGTTCCTAGTTAATCTTTAGCCCTGAGGGTTTGTCCCCTTCATGTTTTTCCATAGAGCTGCTCTGCTCCTTGAGCCCAAGAGTCTGTTAGAACCTCTTTAGGGGCTGTTCAGCTCTTCTTTTTCACATCCACTCATAGAACATCTCATACCATTTTACCTGCTGCCAATTAAAGTGCCATCCCAAAATAGACTCTACCCCACAGATCACAGTTGCCATTTATTTGTCCACTGTTACCTCTTCTTACCAGCTGCCTTCACCACACTCTGACCCCAGTGGAAGTGAACTGGGAAGGGTGAACTATTGCCCCTTCAAAGCCATCCTCTGCCACTCACAGCCTGCACATTCCTCTTGCCATTGCATCCAGCAGTGCTCCCTGCCTTGTGCAGCTTTGAAGGAAGGCTGCTGAATCTGGCATTTAGAAACAAAGTTGACTCCACAAGGTCACATCAAAGAGGCCAAAAATCACAGTCAGCTGGCACTAGCCTTCACTTATTACTCACCAGAGAGAATATTAACTGGTGAAGCAAAGGCAAAGAGTGCCATATTCCATTACCAGTCCCCTAAGCACCCCTGACACCACAGAGGGAAGGCTGTTAAGTGAGCTCCTCAGCTCCATTCTCACTGGCAGAAATGCCCTAGCATCTGCCTGACCTTCACACAGCAGACGTCTCAGGTCCTCGCAGCTGCTGTGTGTCACAGACAGAAATCACCTGGAGCCTTCTCTGTCCTGATGCACTTCAGAAATTGTCTCTGTGATGAAGCAAGTTCCCAAAGGAGAAATACACCACCAGGAGAGGGGGTCACAGTGGGGTAAGGTGAGAGCATTCCTCTAATAAAAAGTCAAGATACCCAAAGGAAGGTTTTCAAATCTATGTTTAAACCCCTAAGCACCAGACCTGAAGCTCCCCTTGCTTGGAAGAGAATTTGTGAGTGCTCAAAGCATTCCAGACTCAGCCATTTGTTTCCAAATATGCAAACAGGAATAAAAAGCTTCTCCAAAAATGCCCTACTGTACCAGCAGAAAAATTCAGTTCATCTATGGAAACACAGATCTTTAAGAGTCACTGTCTGGACCCAAAATATGCTAGTTGGAGCTGAACTATTTGGGGTTTCAGATACTTCTATTTGAAGAAATAAAATAAAGATATATTTAAGCAAAGCATCCTTTCTTAGCCCTTCCCCACCAGCTATGCAGAAGGGTTTGTATATTGGCAGTGACAGTAGAAAAGTGCTTCTGAGACTCAGGTGGGAGAAATGCCTGCTCCAGGAAGCCAGAACAGGATCCAGAATAAGAATCAGGAGAAAAAAAAGGAAGAGGACAAGAAAAGAATTCAGGCACTGAAACAAGATACCCACTGCCACTTTGGATACACTGGGAAATGTTACCAATCACTTCAAATGCTGGAGAACCAAGCTGTAGAAGTGATTCTAGGTCAGAAAATTACCAGGAAGCCAAAAATTCCTATAAACCAGAACATTCCTAGGGAGGTTCTAGGTCAGAAATTCTTAGCAAGCAAAGGGATTCCTCAAAACCAAACCTTCCTCTGCCGATGTCAATTGCCATGAGCAGCATGTGGGAAATGTTCTGGTGTGCACCTAACAAAGGCAGGGCACATTCTAGCTCAATGATTAATGCAGAAGATCTCATTCATATTCCACACACTGATACCAGGGTTTTTTTTTCCTGTTAATGTTACCACTGTGGGGAAGAAGAAAAAAAAAAAAAAAAAAGGAAGTATAGATGGAAAACATGTACCAAATTCCTGGCTATTATCAATCAGTCCTGCTCCATTTTGGCCTGAGAAAGGGTGGCCAGTTCCTAGCAATGGAGCATATGACTCATTACCTGTATACTCAAACACCCAGTAGAAGGGAGCTCTACATGGTTTCTGCTTGGCAAACAAATCCTTTGTCCCCCCTCTAAAATAGCACCCAGAGGTATCTCAGCAGCAGCTATTTATGTCTTGGGAAGCTAAGCAGCTAAATGTTCCTTTCATTTCTGGGTCCTTCCACCTAGCCAAGCAAAGCAACCTGCCTTAGATGATGAAACAGGATTAAAGGTTGTGCTGTTTTCACACCCCAAGCAAGTGGAATGCATTTGAAACCTTCCACCTATTCTCAGTGTAGAATTTAAGGAAGAATTTTTGACAGTGAGGGTGGCAAGACTCTGGCCCAGGTTACCCAGAGAGGTGGTAGAAAAATTCCAGGTCATATTATGTGGGGCACTGAGCAAGTCTCTCCAGTTACCGACTGCAGGGAGGTTGGACAAGATGACCTTTCCAACCCAGCTGAACACCAGCCAGCTTCAGCTGCTGGGTGGGAGGAAGGCTGCTCTAACTCATGGCTGAGGAAGCCAGCAGCTGCTTTGGTTCTCTCAGAGAGAGCAAGAGAAGAGGCCATGTGTGAGTCTGAGCAGCACAGCCTTGGCACACAGATGAAGATTGCCTTTTGCCAAAGGCTTCAGGCTCTGACAGCTCTGCTGGCTCCACATCATTCACCAGAGGCCCTCATACAGCTACCTGTGGGTTTGTGCCCATATCAAAGGCTGTGACCTGCAGCCAAAGCAGGGTGGGGACAGATCCAGCTGTGCTGCCTCCAAGGGAGGCTGTAGCTGAGAATGAGAACCATCACTGCAGAAGATTCCCTGGACTTTCAAAAGTGCTCCCTGGGAAGCAGGGCTGGAGAAATATCTTTTGCAGTTGCTTTTGGTGGTGTGCCCCTGTTTACCACCATAGTGCTATCAGTATAAAAGGGGAAGTGAGAAGGATAAATGTGGCAGCAGACAGAGAGAACAGCCATACAAAAAGCTAAAGTGTACATAAACCCAGCCTGGCAGACTGATAAAATATTCTTGGGCAAGAAACAGACAGCAAGAGAGACAGGAAGATGGAGAGAGAGATTTAGAAGTGGACTTAATACTTGTGTGATTTATTTGCATTAAGCTGAAGCAGTGTGTGCAGCTCGGGTTTTGCTTGTTTATTTTGCTTCCCAGACTGCCTCAGGTGCTGGCAGAGAATTGTTTAGTTGGAGCTGCAGTCGTGGGATGCTTTGGAAATTCATTGTCCCTGGGGAAAATTGAGGAGAGTTTCATTAAATTCTGTGAAAGTTCTGCAGGTTCTGAAACTCAGCAGTTACTGGTGAAGCAGTCTGGGTCTCCTCCCTGTAGTGAGAGCCCAGCTCTGCCTCCTCAGATCCAGAAGAGCAGAAGCTATCAGCAGCCTTCCTGCTGCGCCTCGCGCGAGGACATTCTGCACATTATGGAAATGTTGTCCACTCAGCCATCCCACAGCAGATGGCAGAGCAGTCAGAATGGCCAGAGCTGGTGGGTGGTGTGGATCTGTTTACTTTAATAAGGCCCAGAGATTAAAGTTCCACCAGTGCCCATCAGCAGTCTGCTACATTCATTCATTTATAATTCTTTCCTGTTTCCTCTGCAGTTACATTCTAGAGCTGTAGCTATTTGGGTCTCTATAACTGTCCAGTGTAGCTCACACGACCCAGCCCCAGAACAGGGCATCCAGGATCCTCCCCAGGATCTCTCTTGCAATCCAACTCCAGGCATCAATCTGTGGTGTGCTGAGCCCCTTTTGGCCCACAGAGATGGGAGTGTGGTCTTGCAGAACCTCTTTTGCTACGGTCAGGCTGGTCAAAAGAGCAGGAAGGGAAGTGGAAATGCTGAGGAGTATGTGGGAAGGAGAAGAGAAGAAGGAGAAAATAAGTGAAGGAGCAGAGGGATTAAACATTGTGCAACAGAAGAGGAGAACTGCAGCATCAGACTGGTGCCTGTAATTGCTGCTCCAGGATCTGTGCAAGGTGGATAAAAACGTTGCTTAGGAGGAACTTTCTTATGCCTAGCATGAAACTCCAGGAAAAAAAAAAATAAAGGGAGAAAGTTAAGAGGAATAGAGACAGTGACTGAAGTTGTGCAGTTAAAACCCCAGCAAGCCCAGCTTCATGAATGCTGGAGAAAGGGTATGGAGAGATAGCTCGTGGAGGAGCTTGCTGGAACACCATAAAAATCAGTTGTTCCCAGACTTAATGTGCTCCACAGCGCTGCAAAATCTGGGCTTGGTGCAGCATCCATTTCCTGGGCGCTGAAGCACCAGGGAGCTGCACTCTCTCAGGTGCTCTTTGCTTTTGATGAATGGTGCTGTGACAAGTGCATTAAACCCAGCAAAAGTGAGTTTTATTAGACTCTGAAAACTAGGGTCCATCACTGCTGAGACTGCTCATGAAACAGCCTGGCCTGAGAGTGATCCCTGGGCATGCAGGGAGGCACTGCTGGTGAGGCCTCGCACGACTCCTCCCACATCCACACTCCACATCTGTTCCAAGCCCTGCGACAGACCAAACTGTGTGGCTGCCACATCCCCTTTGTACGTTTAGCAGTGTTTTCTCTAGAGACTCAGTGGCAGGTTACCATGAAAGCCTGAGGTGGCCTTCAGGAAGTTCTGTGCCACCGCCACTGTGCAGGAGAGCTCTGTGGGTGCGGCACAAAGGAGACCAATTGTGGGTTTGGCTTGGGGGATTCAGATCTTCCCAAGAAAGGTCTATGTGTAAGCTGGGCCAGAGCACAGGATGTGTTCTGATCTGCTCTGTGCTTCACTGAAGCCACAGCCTCATTATCCAGCTCCTGTTTCCAGAGAGGCACAGGAGGGTGAGAGCTCTCCCTCATCCTGACTCCGGAGCTCAGCCAGAGACAGGTGGACAGGAGTGTCACTGCCTTCTGCTGCGCCTGTGACTTAGGACAACTCTCTGATGCTGTCTGAGCCAAGGATGCTGCCAACCCAGCCGTGACCTTCTGTGCCCCTGAGCCTGGACCCTTGAACACTGCCCATCTGCAAGCAGCTTTTGCAGGGAATCTCTCTCTGCTGCTGCGGTGAGTCGTGCAGTGCGATATGGAATTAGCAGAATGGAAGTTATTAATTGTCTGCAACAATTAGCCAGGACGCCTGGGCCTTCGGGCACCTTTGTAAGTGTGGGAGCCAATTACAGTCTCATACATATTCATGTCACTTCGTCTACAAAATGTGAGTGTTGCTTCCCCAGCTCTCCCCCCATCTCCTTCACTCACAGCCAGCCCATCCTGAGCCAGGAAGGAGAAGCAGTTTCCTTTCCTTTCACGTTTCACTGAAATCAAATATTTGCTGTGGCCATAATTGATGTACTGGAAATGCAGAACCAGCACATTTGACAGGCAAGAACAGAAATGGCCTGGCCAAACCTCAGTCATGTCTTACAAGAGGAGATGCAGAGTCTTGCTGGACTCCCTGCAGTCACCTGCTCTATCAATATACAACAATAAATCCAAGTGAGCTTGATGAGAGGCATCTTTCATAGTCAGCAACCACCTCAGCTCCATCTGAGACCACAATTACCAGCTCTCAGCATGTAGATCGGTGTGGTCAGTGTATTGCCAGTGAATCTGATGGATTTAGATGAGTTTATACCCAGTGAGGACCTTGCCAGCAAGTGCTGAGTGAGAGAGGGTGTCTTCACCTTTTGGATATCACTGAAACTATGCTTGACCCCAAAAGGGGATGGAGCTGGTCTTGGGCTGAGTGCATGGGGCTGCAAGTGAGCTCCACAGGAGTCTTCTAAGAGCCTTCACCACAGAGGGGTCAGAGTCTAACCAAGCAGGGGCATGTGTGCCTTGAGAATCCACTGATCCACCAGAGAGCCCATTTAATCTCTCTTTCACAGCAGCTATCCAGGAGCTAAAATGTTAAATCCATAACCTGCTCTCTAGATTTATTGTCCTGAAGGCCGTTATGACTCTTGTGAGCTTTGGAGTGCAAAATAATGTTAGAAACACAGGTTATTTATCTGCCACACTGGAGTGACTCCTCCTCAGCCATCACTGTCTGCTGCGGAAATAAATCCCTGCTTAGGAAACAAAGCTATTCCTGTCACACAGGAGGCCAGCTGAAGCTTTGGAAAGAATCTGATTTTAATATTGCTAATGTTTGCTCTTTGGGTTTGTGCACCCAAACAACTTTCTGAAGGGGCCTGATTGATTTTGCTTTTCCAGTCATTTTCAATCATCCTCTTCACCAGCTGGTAGGAGGCTGGTAAGAATACCGGGAAGTGGCTGCTGATTTGGGCTGCTTCACCTCCCTTATGGACACCAGCTCAGGAAAAATCAATAACAGATTAAATCACAGCAGGCAGTGTGACCAGTGAGAGAGTGGCTGGTGCTGGGAGAGGGAAAGGGTTTCTATTTCTTTAAATTAGAGATAAATTGGAAAAAAAGCTAAGTTGGTGGCTTTGTCAGGAGTAGCTGTGTTAGAAGGGTACTGGTATACGTGGGGCATACCTCAGCACCCTACATCATATTAGCTCGTGACCAGGACACAGTATTGGCCACTGCTGGGAAGTGAAACCCCTGTGTAGTACACTGCACAGCCTGGTTCTCCCCCATTACTCCTGATTTATGCCCTCTAACACCATTAACTTGAGGAAAGCTCCTCCTGACTTAACACCAGTACAAGATCAAAACCAGATTCCTCATTCCAAGAAACAGAAAGTGCCACATAGGCTTCTGCTCCAGCCTCCTGCAAACAGTTTCCAGTTCCTCTGAATCTGGAAGGAACAAACCTTTCTGCTTTGAATTCACAAACCCCTTAAATCCCCCAGGGCAGTGAGAGAGTCACCATGAAGAGATTTTAGGCGTCATGGAATTATGGAATGTCAGGGGATGGAAGGGACCTCGAAAGATCACCGGGTCCAGCCCCTGCCAGAGCAGGATCACCTGGAGCAGATCACACTGGAATGCATCCAGAGGGTTCTTGAATATCTCCAGAAAGGGAGACTCCACACCCCCCTGGGCAGCCTGTTCCCATGTCCCCCATGTGCTTTTCAGTGCCTGTTTTGGTTCCCATGTCCTGTGACAGGGCAAGAGGCAATGGATACTACAACAGCAGCAGCACTCAAGGTGCCCACAGTAAGTTCTAGACTCTGCTGATCTCAGTGTCTCAAGTTTTATTCAAAGGTTTCATTCAAAGATGCCTGCATGTTGCAGTCCGTGGCTGGTAAACGCAAACATTTTATCTCTGAACAGCTTAATTTCACCTCTCAGCTCTCTGCTGCTTTGCTTTCTTCCCCTTTGTTTCCTAGTTCATAATTTTCCCCCTTTTATTGCAGGGATTCTGCCTATGAGGGGAACTTTGCAGAAGGGAAAATAAACAGCACAGTAGTTGATGTTATGTTCTCTGTTTAGAAGTTTGTTTCTCTTTCTTCTTCCATTGCATCAATATTAAGATGTTGATTCATAAGCAAAATAAAGGCAGTATATAAATACACTCTTCTTTTTCTTGTGGAATCATAAAGCTCAAAGTTATGGTTCCCACAGCAACTATAACTCAACCTCAATGTGCAAATACATTAAAAGCAGGGAAATCATCACCCAAAGCAGCCATTGAATATGTGTGAGGGGATTACATTACTGATAGCAGGAGGACTGCAAAAGGTTGAAATCCCAGAGATGTGAAACTGTTCAGGTCTGCCTGTGCCAAGATGTCACACTATAAAAAGAAGAGACTTTGGAGATCTTGATCTTTATGGACATGAATGGGATTCAGCCTTGCAACATGCAGAGCAACCTGAGCGAGGCAGTGTTACCTTTACTGCTGGACTCCACTGGCCTCAAAGTGCTGAGACATGCCAGAGCCCAAGGCACAGCTACTGAGCACAGACATCTGGGCTGTGTCGAGCTGATGAGGTGACCCAGAACCACACAGAGTTGAAGGGTCCAACAAAAAGGCTCCAGACTCCCCAGAGCAGGGCATGCACTGTGTACCAGACCACAGCTAAAAGGGATGTTAGAGAATCTGCTGCTGTCATCCATCCTACCTCAGCCAAGCCTGCAACTTAGAATCACAGAAAGGCAGAGGTTGGGAGTGATCTCTGGAGATCATCTAGACCAATCCCCCTGCTAAAGCAGGATTGCCTAGGCCAAGTCACAAAGGGAGGTGTCCAGGTGGGCTTTGAAAGTCTTCAGGGAAGGAGAGTCCACAAGCTCCCTGGGCAGCCTGCTCCAGAGCTCAGGCCTTCTCTTCTCCAGCCCTGACAGCCGCAGGTCTCTCAGCCTTTCCTCATCAAATAGATGTTCTTGTCCCTTCCTCATAGCCTCTGCTGGACTCTCCCTAGTAGACCTCTGTCTCTGTTGAACTGGGGAGCCCAGAACTGGACACAGTGCTCCAGATGAGGCCTCACCAGGGCAGAGCAGATGGGTACTACAACCTCCCCTGAGCTGCTGGACACACTCTTCTATGTTACCTTTCTTTTCAGCTGCTCTCTAGGAGAGGCACAATTCTGCAATACAGCTTCTGAGAAAGGATTGGAGCCCTCGGGGACACTGATGAAAGACAAGAGGTCTTGGCCCCTCCAGCCCTTCCATGCCCTGTCTGTCAAAGTAGCCTGGCACTGAAGGGAGATGTTTTAAGCACAAACTGCATCCCCGGGGACTTTGGCCGAGTTATTCTAATTATTTGTACAATCAGATGAAAGAGTGTTCCTGTTTCATAACAGCTTAAGCAAACAGAGTCCACCAGGTGCCGAGGCTCCTTTGTGAGGCCTGAGAGCTGAGAACTAATTAGTCCTAAATGATAGCCCTGACAAAGGCACAGGGGGAAGCAGAAAGCATGGTACACATGCCAAACCAAGGCAGCTCCTTTCAAATAGCAGATCAAACAGGCACCACCACTTCAGAGGGCCCAAGACGCCTCCAGCAACCAGTTGGTATTTACCTTATACAGAAAGGAGAAAGACAGAGGAGGGGAGAAGAAGAACATTAAAAGGGCTGGCAGGACTGGCTCTCCTGAATCCTCCCTGTGCTGCTCCCATAGGAAAGGGCTTTCCCTTACATTCAGGCCTTTGGGATCTGCACGATTGCTCCCAGCACTGTCTGCTGTCATTTTCCATTGGATATGCTTTTAAAGAAGTTTTACAATCAGCTCTTTTAAATAAACATGAAGGCAGCAGCTTTGGAGAATACAGCTGGAGTCTGCAGAGCTGCTGTTTGATGTGCTGCATGATGCAGGAGATCGTGTGTGATCCTACAATTAAAGGCTGCATCACAGTCCAGCCTAGAAGGATTAATGCAACTTCTCCTTTCATGTTTCCCAGCTGCTCCCTTCACTCCTGCACAGCCTTTCCTAAATCTCCCATCAGTGTTGCAAAGAGATCTGACTCTCCTCTCATTTCCTTCCAAACCTTCAGAAGGGGAGATTCTACCAATAAGCTGCTGCAGGGCAGAGGTATCCTGGCCTCTTTACCAGCCAGAGCCAGTGCCAGTGCCAGTCAAGGGAATGCCTGAAAGGAGACACAAGCATGATGTGTTAGCCAAAGCAATTTCACACTGAGGGTGTTCCACAGGCATGCCTTTATAAGATGAATGCTCTGCAGTGCCCACGCTTTATGTTTCCTTCTGAAGTACACATCAAGCTCCTTTTCCAGTGGCACTCTCCTGGGTGGGACATGCTGGTAACCCCACAGCTGGACCAGTACACATTTGAAGGAATACCTCTGCTTGGATCTGAGTGGCTCTGACAGTGGCATGAAGGACACCACCACCTTCAGCTCAAGTAGTGACAGCCCACAAGAAGTTCCAAAGCTTATCCTGGAGCACAGGGCAGCAAAAAGACTAAAATCAACCCTTAGCCCTGCCACAAGGCATTATCAGGAAGTGCAGAAGCTGTGTAGTAGCTGAGCTACTCTTGGCCTGAGGTTGCATGCAGCAGCCTCTGGGGCAGCACCAGCTGGTGGGGGAACAGAGCTGGCTCCAGGGATCAGACAGACACCCAACATGTTCCTTCACAGCAACTCCTCTCTCCTTCTCTCCTTTTCTTTTCTCAGATCTGTGATCCACTGATCACGGCATAATCTGCTGCTCACATCTGGACAGTTGTCTGCTAAGAGGGGAGTTTTAGGTGCTGAGGGCAGCACCTTAGTAACAGCCAGATCTCTGTTTACCTCTCCCAAAGCTGTGTCCTCAGGAGCATGGTTTGCTCTGTGTCTCTAACTCAGGAGCAGCAATGTGGTGCTTAGTGCAGACAGTTACAAGGTGCAGGGACTCAGAGGCAGTGCAGAAGGCTCCTGCAGCCCACTGGCCAGAGCTGAAAGCCAAGGGCAGAGTTGCTGTGGGCTGTTGGCACCAAATCATGCAGGCATTCATGCAGCAAGACCCCAGCAAGCACCCAAAATGTTGAGTGACCCCTTCCTGTGCACAATCAGGCACCTCAGCTGCTCAGGGGCTTGCAACATTCTGCTGGATGTTTTTCTCTGTCTGTAGATGCCTCCATACCTTTGGACTTTGGTCACAAAACACTCAGTCAGGAATGCTGCAGACTTCCTCACCAGAGGGTGAAGCATTTGGGAGTATTGTTAAAAATCTGTGAGATGCAAGATTGGAAAAGCCTGGCACCTCTGCCAGCCCTTCCCTTCAGGATTTAACTAACCTGTCTGGGCACAGCTCTCTTCTCCTTCCCATCAAACACCTCATCCCCGGGAAAAGCAGGTTAAAGTTGCTCACCCCCTGAACAGGTCTTGTCCCAGCCATTCCCCTGATGTGCAGTACAGCCTCTAGGGCTGAATGCCACAGTGGTGTGAATCATGTTTATCATAACAAGAGATGGGGAAGGGAGAGAACAAAGGGAGAGGGAAAGAGGAGAGAAAACAAGAAAGGAAAAGACAAACAGAAGAGTGAAAGGGAGGGATATAGATAGACCCATTAATTTGTCTCTGTTTGCTCTGGGATTTAAACAACAAGCTGCTATGTCTCTGGTTTATCTTGGTTCCTCAGCTGTGAAACGTGCTGTGCTCCAGTGTCTTCTGAGCCTCAGAGATTTGCCGGGGAGGTAGGAATGAAGCAAGAGGCTCAGCAAACAGAGATAGCAGAGGCGGCTTCATACATCACACCCAGAGGAAATTCATTCCTTTCAGCTCTGCCCAGGGGTGAAATTACATTATACTCTGTTTGGATAATTGGATGTCATATACCACCCGACTTGTTACAGGGTGCCATTTCTGCCCCTAACGAGGCTCTTAGCAGCATCCCAGGGCAGACAACAAAAGGCACAGGTCCTATGAAGTACAGAGAAGAAAAGTAAGGACACAGAGGTGTTGGCCCTGAGCAGTGCTGGTTACAAACTGGGAAGTTCAGGATCGGGCTAGGAACAGAGAGGGTGAAGAACAGGACAAGGCAAAGCAGGTGGAACAAGAAAGACCTGAAGGGGAAGGGAGCAAATCTAAAGGAGGAGAGAAAAGGAGGAGGAGAAGGTAGCAGAAGGAATCTGATTTCAAAGTGTGCTTTCTGTTTTTATGAACATGCCTTTTAGCAGAAGAGCATCTCCAGGTGTCTCTGCAGAGCTAGGACTGGTGTGTGGGTCTCACAGGGCAAGTACTGGCACTGGTCTTCAGGCTCCAGCCGCCGTGTCTAAAGGGAGGGCTGATTTACTTGCAAGCTTTCCCCAGCACAAACAAAGCGTTTCCTTTTCAGAGCTGGGGAAAGGATGCAGAGGTCTTCCAGCTAGACCTTCACTGGGTGGAGAAGACTGTCCCACGGTGCAGGGGCAGGTCACAGCATGGAGGACTACAGCAGTTTTCTTTGATCTTGGTCACTGAGGATCACAGAGGACTTTGGGGCCTCCCAGCTATGCCTTGCTGTGTTTCATGCTCACTGCTTCTATACATTTTGTCTCTAATGCCCACAGTTTCCCTCTCATTTTGTCCGTCCTTGCAACTCCTCACTCTAGTTTGTTGGTGGCTTTTTAATAGCACAGTTAGGGTTGTCAGCACAAGCCAGAGGACAGTTTCACGTGTCACATTGTCCCAGTACATCCTGGGAAGTCCAGCTGGCTCAACCAAACTTATTGTACTGAAATAATCTCTCCTCCCTGATAGTTATTGAATCGTCTTGGCTCAGTGGCCTCGCTCAATATCAACTTTTCAGGCTTAATAATTAGCGCTGGAGAATAGACTTTCATTGAAGAAGTGTTTAATGTCACACGTGATTAGGAGATGAAGAGATGACCCAATGAGACAATTCAATCTGGGGGCTGCAACTGGGACAATTAGGAACATGTTCTGGGCTGTGGATGTGTGCTGGGCAGTGCCCACAGAGATACCTATGCAATAGGACCAGAGGAAATGGCCTCAAGCTGTGCCAGGGGAGGTTTAGGTTGGATATTAGGAAATATTTCTTTAATGAAAGAGTGGTCAGGCAGTGGAACAGGCTGCCCAGGGAGCTGGTGGAGTCACCCTCACTGGAGCTGTTAAAAGCAGATATAGATGTAGCACTTTGGGACGTGGTGGTGTTGAGCTGGCAGTTGGTCGTGATGATCTTAAAGGTCTTTTCCAACTGAAATGATTTTGTGATTCTATGATTCTTTTCCATCCCATGTGCTCTGCTTCAAGGTCTAGAAACAGATGCTAGCCATAATTTTTCACTTGAAGTGTGCTATTCCCCCACGGAATGTGCTGCTTCAGAACCCTACTTTGCTATCAGTTGATTGCAACGACTGCTGCAATTCTCCGTTTAACCTGATAGAGTCACCAGGGCTGGAAGGAACTTCCCCAAGCACAAACCAGAAAATGCCTGGCTTCACTGAAGCCTTCAAATGTCAGTGTGCCCACAGCTGGACCCCAAACCACAAGCTCATATCCTGATGAGAGCAGAAATTCAGAAAGGGACTTGCAAGAGTGAGTCTTAGATAAGCTCTAAAAGCAAAGCACACAGCACACAGAGATCTGTTTGCATGTCTGCTCCTCTCTATCTCTCGCTACCTGCTTACCTATTTGCCCACCCACTGCTGCCAGGATGTTTGTGAGCTGTGTCAATGGCTGATGGATTTGGTCCCCAAAGGCTCTCTGCTAATATCCCTTGTTCCACGTGTGGGAAAATGAAATTCAGATTAAAAAAACCACACACACACAAAACCCCAGACAACCCAGCAAATGCATTTAGAAGAGGAGATGAGAGACAGCAGCTGATTATTCTGGGTGGATCTTCTACACCATTTCCTCACAGCATTCTGAGAGCCAGTGCTCCCAGTTCTGGGATTACTGCCCTGACTGATGGACTGTCCTTCCCCTGCACCTTTAACTAATTACAAGCACTCTGCAAATGGCTGTGCTCTCCCTGCTCACACTGATTGAAATGCTGGCTTAAGGCATTTCCTATAAAAGTGATTTTTTCCCACTTAAGATTCCCTAAACCACCAACCTGCCACACCTTCATCCATATCACACACTGCTGGCAGGCCGATAACAAGAAAACTTGCTCAATGAAACCTACATCCCTCCCTTTTCCTGGCTGCCTCACCCCTCTGCTCACAGAACCTCCTGCCCCACAAACTCTTCTGTGGAATGTTTTTAATAGGATTTGGAGAGCAGATGACAGCAGCTCTCACTCCTTTCACCTGCACACAGTCCATGCTCTGCTCTTCCCCATTTATCTTCTGCAAGATGTATTTCATTCTCCTGGAACTCCTGATCTGCCTGTTTGTCCCAGGAGAAACAGTGACTAGATGAGAAATGTGTTCCCTGTTTATAGTGATATTTTATGTACAAGAGATTGATTTGCTAGGATAGCCACCAGTTTCCCTATCTGGAAACCCAGCAGTGCCCTGAACAGCCTCCTGTTTCTGCCTAGCAGATGTCTGCAAATAGAGAGCTCCGTTCCTCACCCTGGGGAAGCAGCAGCAGAAATCAGCTCAGCTCTGTGCCTGGAGTTGGGTGCAGCAGCACGGGGCCGGATAGGCTGAGGGGATGGATGCTTCTGGAAAGGGACAGGGATGGACAGGTAGAGAGGCACAAAGAGAGCAGCAGCTTCTGCTTTCTAAAAGACTGCAAGTCACCTTTTGAGAAATAAACATGGTTCCCACTTTGATATGCTGCAAGTCTTGAATCTGTGATGGAGCGATGGAGTCGGAGGCTGTCAGCAATGCTGCTGGAGCAGAGCAGTACCAGGCTGCCCTGAAAGCTCCAGAGGAGAGAGTGGAAGCTCCTCCTGACTTGAGGAGCAAGGCACTGTGTGTGCTAACAGGAACACTGCTTCCTGCAGCACAGCCACGTCCAAGAAGGAGTGCAGCTGCCACTTAACCTGCACGGAAGGCTGTGACACGCAGCCGTGTCTGGGCTGTGTGAGCCTGTCTCTGCTCCGCTGAAGCCAGACAAGGCTTTGCCACTGGGAGGAGAGGAGCCAGGAATGGGAATGCAACGGAAAGAACGGGAAAGCACAGACAGGCAGGAGGTAATTACAGGCTCTGAGATGATGAAAAACAATATGACAACTTTTCAGCAGCCGGTGATGATAGAGAGGTTGTCTGTCCTGGACATGTGCATTCTCCATAACCAAATGGCATGCTGGGCTTTCATTTCAAGCTGGCTTGGGCAGAGGAGTGCTACTGAGTTGCCTCCATGCCTGGAGCTATGGGCTACTCTTAGATCTAGTAAAAGAAACACTTCCTTTCCCTGAGATGCCGTGGAGAGCTTCCATCTGACAGCTTACCCTGCTTGGCTCCCTGAGGCTGATGACTGTCCAGGGTAGCCTGCCTGTAACCAAAAGCACAGCCAGACTAAAATCTTGGCTGCAAGAGGCTGCAACCAGCACGCTCAGGGAACACAGTCTCTAAATGAAAAGGCAGTGATGCATCAGATGGTGCTCCTTACTCTGGAAGTGGCAATCCTTGTGTCCCCCAAAGCACACACAAGAACACTTGCAGAGCAAGTTGGCCAATTTCAGGCCCGGATGGACTTCAGGATTGTTTTCACAGATCAAGTCTATTCCCAAAGCATGTCAGAAGGGAGAGATGACAAGGCCAGACTGTCAGAAGAGAAATAGCATTTTCAGTCACCTGCAGTTCTCCCATACCAATGACAATGCTGAGAGAAATCCCCAGCCTGTGATGTTTGTGTTTGTGGACACTGCCCTACACTGGCCTTCACCTGCTTGGCTGTTGTGGTATTTTCCCTTGGCAACTCTGCTTTCAAAGTGTTTCTATCAGAAAACTAGCAGGGATCTGGGCGCTCAGCACCATCCTCCATCGCCAGGAATAGTTCATTTGAATTAAACGATTTGGAGTGGGTTTATTTTGCTAATTCCCTCTCAGTCCCAGTGCTGTTGCAGCAGCAGGAGGGAGGTGAGGGGCAGCAGAATGCAGCAGGACTATCACAGACTATCAAAGTGAGACTCAGCTTCACAAGAACCCCAGGCAGCAGGGACTGCTCCAGAAAATTCTCAGCTGCTTTTGGGTCCTAGAATCTGCATCTCGAATAGGATCTTTTCAGACAGACTTTAGTCAGCTGTTTCCTCTCCGCTTCCTTTCCTCCTCCCGTATATTATTCATGGCAGGATGTGTCCAGCAAAGTAAGAGGGCTTCTTTCTTTCCAACCTGATCTGCACAGACACAATGGATAATTATGCATGCAGGCACTAAAAAGAAAACTCACTGGGTTGAATTAAGGACTTTGTTCCATTGTTTATTTGTGTGAATGAGAAACTTAGCCTGGATCAGACTGTATTGCACATGGTAATGAAACACAATTACTTATTCTTCTCCATCTCAGATGAGAACAAAGAAACCTGGAAGTCCTTGGAAAGTGAAGGAGAGAGAATTAAAACCAGATGCAAAGTGGAAAGAGAAAAAGACCTTTGAAAGAAGTGGAGGCACCAGGAGCTTATTTTGCTTGTGAGATCTCTATTAAAATCAGACATTATTTCAGAGGCTTCCAGTCCCAGCAGATAATTAATGAAATTAAGGTGAGGATTTGCTGCTAAATATTTGCTTACTCTACAGGGGAAAGAAATGGTGCCAAAAACACCTGGAATTTTATGGGCAAATAAATCAAGAAAGAGGTGGCTCAATTACTCAGAAGGGAAAAGAACCTCTCTGTACAACAGACAGATTTCAGCAAGGCTGGAAACGCTGCAGCTGTCCAAAGAAGGCCACTGCCGGGACCCAGCTTTGCAGTGGTTAAGATAGTGGGAGCATCCCTCACACACTCTAGGGCTGTGGGTAATGGCAAAGGTCTGGCACTTTCAGAGCTGCAAGTGGATTTGGGTACTGCAGCTCAGAAGGTGGTTATGGGAGCCTTAAACAACCTCCCTCCAAACCTCTACCAGGAAAAGATGAAGCCATTGTGACAATGGTGGTTTGGTTAGGGAGGACACTCTCAGTCACTCACTCATGATGTGACATGAGCTGTGCACATGTAGCTCCCTTACCCTGCTGAGCTGCCTGGGCAACTTACTTCTCTGATTAATCTGATTCATTTCAACTTGTACAAAAGACATCTCATAGATTTTCCAGCTCTGGCAGCTTCTGAACCCTAAATAAATATGAGTCAGTCCCAACTGAGGAGACAGGCAACCAGAGCTAGAGTCTTCTGCTTCTGTTAGGCAGAAGGCCAGAGCAGGGGATCAGAATGTTGCTTCCAGCTTTAATGTTCATGACTTTCTGCTGCTGAGGGTCAGTAGTCACTGAGGCAATGCTGTGCAGAGGCACAAATGTATGCTGGCTTTGGCCACTAAGGGGACATCCAAAAAATCAGTGACACCAAGCACTAGTACATTTAGAAACTAATCCACAGGATGCTTACAAGTAGGCTTAGCTTTTAGAAAGGATCTGAATCCATACTAAGCAAGGTACAGGAGGGATGAGTCTAGCCCTTATTATAATGCTCTCAAGCACAGAGTTAATTTAGGGGAAGTCAGACCAGCCTTAAGTGCTTTGACACTTTAGTCAGAGTGGGAAATGCCTGCCCTTCAGCTCCCAGCTATTTACACAGTGAGCAACTGTTCAACCTTTTGCTGCCTCAGGCAGCCACTTGCTGACAGAGGCTGCCCCAGGGCCCAACACAGCTGCAAGCTGGAAATGCAGGAGGGGCAGGGGCAATTAAACTAACTACTCTGCAGACAAAATTCAAGGCTGATCAGCTCCCACCCTGCAGGCCATGCTCCATCATCAAGGGAGATCATCCTTCAGACCACTCTTGCTCCTGCCATGGGCTGTACAGCAGTTAGTTAGGTACAGTGATCTTTTCTGATGACATATCACTAATCTGTGAGAGAGGAGAAGACAAAGCAGACCAGTCTGGTACGGCAGTTCCCAGGTGTGTGGGGAAGGATGACACACAGTAATAGCAGGGCATCACATCTGCACTGGCAGTGCAGAAATCTGGGGCCAGCAGAGAATCCAGAGGTTTTCCAGGGGTCTTGCACTCAGCCAGCAATTGCAGGTTAGTGTTTGACAGACTGAGAGGCCACGTCGAGGAGACAGTTAATAAAACAGGACTAGAAGAATCAATGTGCTCTGACACAGCAGTGACAGATTGGAGAGAGGGACAGATTTAATATCCTAGTGTTATCCTTTCCCAGCCTAAGGGCCCTGGAATTGATTGAATAAATTAAAGCATTGCTGTGGATGACACCAGATTTAAGGTCGTATCACCACTTTCATCTTAACTCCTGATATTCTTTCCTCTGACGTTTTCCTTTTCATGTCTTGGCACAGAAAGCTTCTTGGGCTGAGGAGATCTCAGCTCCCATGCAATTTTGCTGCAGTAATTTTCAGGAAGAGGGGAAAAATAATCAAGAAGAGGAGGGAACTACTGAAGGACGAGATAGATAGATCTATCCTGTGTGCTTCTGAAATTAAAGGATAAACAAGCCATGTCAGGCTACTCCTAAAACCACCCTGTGCTCATTCTCGTGTCATGGTCAATCCCTCTTTGCAAATAGAGAGCAGCAAAATAGACTTTGAAAAGAGAAATGTACAGAGAACTCACCAAAAAAAAATAAAGCTGGAGGCTAAATTAATCTCTGCGTGGCTTCACTCGCATGCTAAATTATTCATTCTTTTGTTACCAAAAGAGCCAAGGTAATTGCAGATGAACACTCTTCTACTTTTATTCTTTATTATCTCTTGGCAAGTCTCTCTCAGAGTCATCAATAGGATTTTATGTCACAACAAATCCAACAGCTTAAATAGAACGAGGTGCTGTAACAGAACTGGGCCCCTCGTCGAGCTGCTTTGATTATCAGCGCTCCCAGGGCACCTCTCGCCCACGTTCTGAAGAAACAGGTCTTGGGATATGCTCAGTGTTTTCTTTAAAGCACTAGGCACATCCATCCAAGGGGAAAACCTAACCTCTGCCCCTCTGAAACGGTGATGTGCCTCTTACAAAACGAGATTTAAAACTCTGCTCTATAATTTTCATTTTTATAGGCTGTGTCGTTGTCCAGACTCCTGTTCCAGCCACTGCTGGGTCGCTGGCACCTCAAACATCACCCAGCTGCTACCCAGGCACCTCTCTGCACCCAGCTGGCTAACAAATAAGGGGCCAGTAACCAGGCTGTGAAAGCTGTGCATTACCCACCATAAAGATTGTGCAGAACAAGTGGCCTCTGCTGTGCAGTCCTTTGCCTTAGTGCTAACGTCACAGCCTCAAGAACATCAACTCCAACAGCAACAACCAAAACTTGCCTTCTCTCATAGTCAAAACTCATTAAATTCACTCAGCACAAAGCTCCTGTGCTAAAAGAATGGGAACCCTTAGCACAGTGCTCATTCCAGCAATTACTCATTTCTCTTCTTAGCAGCATCTACAGGCACCAGGGAGCAGTTTCAACCTTCTCTCTTTGTGAAGAAGCAAGTGCTCAATGAACTTCACTAAGCAAGACACAGCACCAGTGAAGAAGCAAGTGCTCAACAAACTTCACAGAGCATAACACTGTGCCAGACAACATCAGAGGGAATTTCATCACCCTTCCCTGACTGACAGCTGCCAAGAAACACCGTGGCTCCTGAGAGCTGCAGCCCAAGATGCTCTGGGATCTGCTTGCACAGCAGAATGTGGTACGTGCCTGATGTTGACTCTGAGGGGAGTCACACGGCACAAGTCCCAAAAATCTGCTTGGAAAATGTTGAGGCTTGGTGCTTAAAACTGAGAAAAACGTACACAAAATGGTTGGGGTCAGCACTGGACTGAGATATGAAGCAAAACAAGTGAGGACATTCCAAACAGGCACACAAAGGTGTCCAGCCCATCTCTACGCCAGGCAAACGACATGAATTGAAGTCAGAGTATCTGAGTCACCCCTGTATTAATCTACATTTATGCCATCAGTTTATGGGGGCAAACATAGCAGTGAGTCAGGCTCTCACTACCAGCCTCCATGGGGACTTCAGTGACTGTCAGCTTCTATCTCAGTCCACAGGCTGTTTGCCCGTGAATTTAAATATAGATTGAACGTCAATGCCTCTTTCCACAAATCAAGGCTTCTCATTTAAAACATTGCACTTGCATGTTAAATAGGGACTAATTAGACACTCAAAGGGAGGACAAATCTAATTTGACTAGAAGGATATGGAGAAAATTAATGCAATGCTGTGGCAGCATGGAAAAAAGCCTTCCATGATGGAAAAAGTGGGAGCAGAGTAGGACCTGTGACTTCTGGTCCTGCCCCTTGTGCTTCCCTGCTCAAATCCTTAACACCCTCCTGGTTTCACTGCTCTTTGGGTCACCATTTCCATCAATATACAGGTGGCCACTCTGGTCCTTCAGCATCCTACACACATCATGGGTTTGTGGATTTCACATCCACTGTCACCGGATTCCTAGTACTTTAAATCACCTGCCAGAGCGGGAGGAGGGAGCTCAGTAGCCCTGCTCCCTCAGCAATGTAAATGATGGATTTAATCTACTACAACACAGCCATTACCCCCAGAAAAATCACACACCTTTTGGTGAATAATGGCAGCCTTCTGATGGGCTTCTCTAAAAGAAATGGAGCACAGTTGGCTAAGCAATCTTTGGAGGCTACTATTTAAACAGCAACAGCTCACGGCATCCTCCACCAGTGGAAGTTTATGAATCTCTCTCTGGAAGCTAATGAACTCATTAGTCCTAGGCTGAGAGAGCAGATGGACACAGACTTGCCTTGCCTTGGACACAGGTGCTACAGTCTGCACTGTCCTTCATTAAAGGTTTTCAGAGTGTTAAAGAAACTCATAATTAATCTAAAGATACATGTCAAAAGATTTCTTTCCTTCCACTAGCTCTGAGTTTCCCACCACATTCAGTATCACTGCTAAGTAGCCAGCACAGCACAGAGGCTGAGACAAAGAGAGGAGGAGGCAGGAGGAAACCCAAAATTCAGCTTCCTGGTTATGATTTTTATTAGCGCTGTGCAAAATGTAAATAATCACATCTCAAAATAGGAAGACTCACATATATTGGGGTACAACCTCAGGTTTAGAATCCATTCCAGGCTGAGCCAGAGGATTGCCAAGACCTGCAAAATTTTGAACTATGCTTAGGTCCAGTGCAACATTGTCCAAGACCCCATTCTAAACAGAAGGTGGCAAATTTAAAGCTGGATTCAGTTCCTATTGGACCTCTGAGAATTCCTGATTTGCCTTCAGAAGACTGGGAAGAAGCCACTGTTGCTGCTGTTGCTAAGCCAGGTGGAATTGGCAACCTCAGCTAATTATCAGTGTGGCTATTTCTGTTTCCACTCAGAAAGGGGGACTGCTCAGCAATGTACAGCTGGAGGAGAATTGAAGGAGAGTCACCTGTGCACACATGCCCTGACCTTGATGCTCTCCAGCCATGAACTAATCTAACCACACTGACCTTTGTCTAATACAGCATGAAAAACAGCCTCTGACCTGCACCTGATTTGGCTCTGTTTGAAGCCATCATCTGAAGCCTGCTAAGGATGAGAAACCATGACTGCTAGCCAAGGAAGTCCTCCAACACTCACTGGTTCTCAGGGCAAAACCTCGTTGAGTTCATACATCTCCTATGATGACTCTGGGAGCAAGAGCTTCTGTCAAGAGCAGCCTGTCTCCTCAACAACAGTTTGCACCCTGTTGCTGGGTGGTATCATCTCTTGGGACTCAAGAGGAATTCTCCTCCCCTCTCACCCAGCATACAGCTGTGAAGGCTACAGAGTCCTGATGCTGCCTCAGGTCAGGCCCTCAAAACACTGCTGTTTCTCCATCTGTGCAACACCTCAGTTTTATGAAGTCAGTACTTGGCTAAACTTACTGAACATTTAGATCTCTGTATAATGGTAAGCACAAAGAAATCTCAGCTGTCATTTAAAATCAGGCTTTAGGATTTAAAAGCTCACCAGACTTTCACAGCAGTATGGCTGTTACTACCATAGCCAAGGTCCTTTCCATCCTCTGTGCCCAAATCCTGTAGCCCTAATAACCAAGGGAATGCTTAGTCTTTGAGCTGTAATATTTCTTGCCGTTTAGGATTCATCCCTGACAATAATTAAGTCTCATAAGGATGAAACTTAAATGAGCAGTAGCCTTTGGGGACAGTATTAGCGTGCTAACTGTGTTTGTGGTTTAAATATTAATGTCAAAGTGTAATTACCATCCGCTAAGTTTCAGGCTAGTGTTTGAAAACACATTTAGCTAACAGGAAGAATGAGCTGTGCCAGTTGGAAGCTCCTGTAGGGAAAGGATTAAAAGTTAGAGCCAGAACAATTGCTCAACCAGCAAAGAGCTTCCAGAAGGAGACATGCTTGGTAGGTGTCCTTCATGCCGCCCCAGTGTGTGGTGGCTTCCCACTGCTGGCTGACTCCAGGCAGAACTCCCAGCTCCTTCACACAGCACGACAAGGCAGAAGCCTCAACAGCAGCAATCTCTCAACTCATCTCAGTGGGGGCTGTGGATGTTGTGTGTCTACCTTCCAACTGCAATGCACGCTACAGCTGTGTCCCAAAGGAAGAAGCCTCACCAGACTGGGTGCCACTGACCTTTCCTCCACATAGCCTCTTTGCTTATCCCCTAGAGTCTGGGCAAGGATCCCTCTGGGTCTGAGTGGGGGAGCACACGAGCATTAGTTCACTTATCACATCTGGGCTCCCTGTGCAGTCTTGTGCACTGCTGGAATTCTCAGGGAACATTCAACATCTGGCAGATTCGAGCCTGTGGAAGGAAACTGTACAAAGCACAGGAATAGCAGGATCCGAAAGGAGGGGAGGCTGCCTGCAAGTGGGGGTTTGGATGGGACAGAAGGATTCCGTGCACTTGCTGTAGAGCTACAACTGAGAGCCAGGCACAGTAACACTCTGTTCTCCCCCCAGGACTTGATCATGAAACAGGAAAAGACTCTGAGTTGTTTCACTTCATCTCTGTTCGTTTCAGACAAATAGAGCAGAAAAGTCAAGGCAGAGAAGGTGGAAAGAAGGCATGAAACAGAGCTGACTTTGTAATGGCTCAGTTAGCCTGGCCACTGCTTACAAGCATTAATAAACTCTAAGCTATTCCCTCTACTCCCAGACCTTTATGCCATGTTAGAAGTGTGATGAGGAGGAGAAAGCAAGAAAGTAGAGAGCTAATGCAGAAAAATCTTGCTGAGTGCTGCCCAGAATTCATTGCCTTTTTCCTACACAGGGCTGCCCTGCTTCTCCAGGGCCAGGCTTTGCACACAAATATCTCCCTTCTCCAAGAAAAGGCAGGGTCCCTGCTCAGGGCCTGCTTCCATTACAAATGATCTTTGTGTCCTGGGGAGGAGCAGCTGATCCCTACCTCTTCTCAAAGCTTTGCACAATGGCTGAGGGGTGAAAGATGCTGTTCCCTGCCTCTGGGGACAGCAGGGGTCTGAACGGCCACAGATAAATCTTTCATTTGGCATCTCTTGTAAATCCCAAGGAATCTAATGGGATTTGGCAGTTTACTCCAGCCAAGGTTGAGATGATCAAATGAATTTGTTCAAGTCAGCAGCACTTAAGGAGCAAGCTAGCCAAAATCTCCAAGTACAGTCCCTCGGCAGGATGAAGCCATTATTCTTTCTTGTTGAGTTTATGTGTCTTTATTTTTATCATCTCTGTGTGAGGAGGGGAAGGAAAGAAGGATAAGTAAAGTTTAGGGGCATGGATAAATTCTCCTTTGCTCAGCTTCTGCCCTGAAATGTGGCTCTCTCCCACCTCTCAGTGCCACATTAGCCTTCAGAGAGATTGATCGATAGGTGGATTGCTGGGAGAGACTCCTTGCCAGTGCCCTAACGACCAGAGGAACTGCAAAATTAACTCTGGGTCTAAATAATTAACAGTTAGGTGAATGTTTTCTTCCATTAACTGTTTCAGCTGGCAGCCCAGCTGCAGACTGCTCCCTGCCTTTGATTGTACCGTTGGGATGTGACTCTGCAGCCCCAGGTCAGGCAGCCTGTGCTCCTGGGCCTCTCTGCTCTGCCTCTCTTTTGACAAGATGCAGGACCTCAGTCAGACCTGGTGCATGTTTTAGGAGGGAACAGTCATCCAAGGCAGATAGCCTCAGCTGCAAACAGCCTTCCTCTCTCCCTGCCTCTGTTTCCCCTCCCGCGAAATGGCTTCCTGCTCTTTGGAGAGTGAAGAGGTCTTTGCTGATGTTTGGTATGGGGTCATGGAGCAAGAATAACAAATGATGAGTAGATTTCCTGCCTGTCCCCAGTCCCTGGCTCTTCTGCAACCCCTGAGCAGCACCCTTATTGTTCTTCCTCACCACAGGTCAGATCCAGCATGGTGCTAAGAATTTCCTGCCTCCATCCTAATCCTGTCTGTAGCTGTGAAGGGAGAATAATAAAAAAGTGATATAAATACTCAGTAAAAGCCACCTTTGCTGCAGTCTCTGTCAGCTGAGGACAGTTTATGCTTTTTAAAGGGAACTCCTAGGTCCTGTTTACTTTCCTGTCTCTAATTCTTTCTGCTGTCCTGTTTTCACCATGGCCAGTCTCCCTCTCTCTTTCCAGGTATCTTCCATAAGGTCCTTTCTGTTTAAACCCTGTACTCTCCCCAGCTGTGAGGGCAGACTTGGACACAGCATCACATTGCCAAGCAAAGTGTACATCATCTGTCTGCCCTGCTCCAACTTCATTCTGGATAAGGTACTGCTGGTCCTGCCACAGGCAGTGTGTGAGCTGACACAAAGAGTAAACTGGCTGCAAGCCTGAGCTATATTCATGGGCTAATCCAACACAAGTGCAGCCAAGTGTAGCAGAGTGCAAAAATCAAATTTGTCCTGCCAGAAGAACTGGGATTGGATTGATCTTGTGCAATGATTGTGGAATCACAGCTGCAGATAGCATCTGGAGCTGCTTGCAGAGAAGGCAGGGACGAAGGTCTTTTCCAACCTGGTTAATTCTGTGATTCTGTGACTAAGCATGGATTGGCAGGTCTGGTGTAAACCCTGAATCGATGCTGCTACAGGATATCTTTCCAGGGCAGAGGCAAGACCCAGTTAAGGAGCTACCCGCAGTGAAATGACTCTGCAGGAATGCAGAAATATTTGTTAAACACAAACAACATTGCTAAATTCACACACAAAACAAAGAACAAACAGAGTGAGCTTATAATAATAAACCAGGAATGAAGTATGGCTCAGCTCCCTTCCTAGCTAGGACAGAACTGAACAATCACCAGGGCAGTGGCTGACTCCAGACAGAGCTCCCAACTTCGGCCAGCAACAATATCCCTCCTTGCTATCACTCCTCTGTCTGGGAGAAAGACATAAGAGCATCAACAAAGCAGGGACGTGCTGATAACCTGCTGCAGGAATAGCTGGGGACGGGAGGTGTCTCACTGCCTGGCCTGGATGAGGAAGAAAAAGGCACTTCCAAGGCTGCTTGCTCTTGCCTGTCAGCCAACACACTAAGTGGAACAGGCATTTTTTGGCAGGGAGAAGGTTTTAATCCTTGAGCAGAACTGATGGTTTAGTAAAGCAGAGGTGTAGATAATGCCTTCTGAATTAGTGGTTAGCATTGCAGTTCATCCTCTCCTCAGCTCCATGAAGGAGAAAGAAGAAAAGAGAAAAAAATTGAATTGCTTCTCCATAGTGCTTGGTTACACTAACTTGAGGCCATGTAAGACTGCTGCCCCTAGGCTATGTGAGCATCCCTGCTCTTGTGTGCATTAGTGCCTACAGAATCCTTCTGACTCCACTCAGAGAAGACCAGCTCCAGTGAGACCAATGGAGCTAGAGACAAATCCTGTTTCTGAGGAGACACGAAAGGCATTGGACTCAGTGGAAACAGCTAACAGCATCTAACAGAGATCAGAATTTAGACCAACCCTTTCTGAGTCTGGAAAACAGGGGGAAAAAAGGCAGCACATAATTAAAACAAAACCTTCCATAATAAGAAGAGCTCATTTGTCTGTCAGTTCAGGTGGCAATCCATCAAGTTGTCACCTGCCTTGACAGCTGTCACCTCTCTGAGGCCAACACATTTAGAGAGCACAGTGTCTCCTGTGCTGCTCTCCCCTGTACTGCTCCCCATTGCTCATGTCCTCCTCATCACGTTTAGAGCCTTCTGCAGCTCCTATGTGCATTTGATATTCACATCTCTGCCTAGGTCTTCAGACTTCAGACCACAACATGCCTTTTGCTGCCAGTATTCACCTGAGATTGATTTGCTAGACAGATTTTAAATGCAACAGTTGCTGAGGTAGGAATTCTGAACAGGTCCTCTTCTGATGTGATTCAGAAGATCTCTCGGTGCCCACCTAATGCCCCACCCCTGTCACTTGGATTTTCCACTGCACCTCTCCTCTCTTCTTCTTCCTGCCTCTTCCATGCAAATTGCAACCCTCTCTCCACACTTCTACTTGTTTATTCCTTTTACAGCTTCTTCCTCTCAAATGCAAATGCCTGATCACTTCTGCCTCCAGCGGGAAATGGGGATACCAGGTCAGGCATAAAAGATGTTGCCTCCAACACTTGTGCTGGTGCTACTTCTACATGCACTAGAGCTGAACATAAAAATCAAGAATTCCAGTCAGGAAAGTGACTCCTATCTCTGAAGAGAAGGACAAAGTGTTTACCACTGGGCCAGGAAATTAAATCCCCAAGCCCCGTACTGAAGAAAAGAAGGACATCCCTCAGCCTGCAGAAATGGAAGCTGCAAGGCAGGGCTGCTTCAGTCATCAGGGTAAAGAAGGCCCTTGACATAAATCAGAGAGATTTGTTTTTCTTTGATCCTAGCACAAACCCAGGACAAACACCATGATTTCACTGGGACTCCTTCACTCCTGCTGATGCAAAGATTATGAAAATGTGGTATCTCACCAGTCAGATGAGTACCCTGCAGCACAACATACACTGTGCTCTGCTGCTGCAGCTCCCAATGAGAAAGAAGTTTATTGACCAAAGGTCAGTACAGCATTTTATCAGTTCCTTGTCCTTGTTCTCTCTGTACCTCTCTCCATGTTTCGTCTATAGCCAAGGGGAGGGGAAAAAACCCCAGCATAATCAATTTCTGCCTGCACTGCAATATAAACCCTTCTTCCCAAGCTTCCTTGTGAAGCAAACTCTGGCTAACTGGCTGCTTCCTCCCCTTCTCCTGAGAGTCACAAACATCTTCCTGACTATTGCATCAGGCAGAATACAAACTCTGCTGAAATTCATGAACTGGTGCATCGCTTTGGTGTCCCCAGAGCACAGGGGCTTGTGGTTGTAGCAGACACTCACTGGCCTTCAGTGTGGGCCCTGGAGTGAGTCCAAAAGCATCCCAGCTTCCTGCTGAAAAAAAATGTATGTGGTGCATACTGCAGAGTTACTGTACACATCACCCAGAGCAAAATCCAGAGTCCCAAGCCTTTCACTCCAAGAACACGACCTCTGCAGCTTAAGATAAAGCAAATTTTTCTGTCATAGTAATTCCTTTGCCCTGCCTGATTTGGTAGGGACAGATGGCCTGACCTATGCAAGGACACAGACACGCTGCTCTTCAGCTCTCTGCGTGTGACTCCTGAGCATCCCTATTGCTTTAGCAGATGTATCCGAGGGCAGACCAAGATTTTCCTTAATTATCAGTTTCCTATTATCACCCTTTTCTCCTGTGTTAGATCATTTGACACTCCTTCCCACTCTGTGGGATTCCCAGATATAATCTAGTGAGTACAAACAGCCAGAGCGACAACGTTAATTGGTATTTATGCTGCAAACACTGTGTAACTACACAGTCATTTGCAAGTTCCCTCAGATCAGTCATTGATGGTATTTAACATTGTCAAGTTATTACATCCCTAATTGTTACACGATTCAGACTGTTCGGGTCCCCTGATGGAGAAGCAACAAAGAAAATGTACACGGTCCTGCCTGTGTCTTGACATCATTCCGATTGGATGTGATCCTTGTGGAATTCTGCACTCCCTTCTGTAAAATGAGAGCTGGCAGCTGATTCATCCTCTTACCTTCACCTGCAATGCAACTGAGTCTGCCTGCAGTGTGAGCTCTTGAGCCAGCTTCACAGAGTGACAGAATCATTGCATTGTTTTGGTTGGAAAATCTCTTTTAGATCACTGAGTCCAACTATTCTCCAACTCTGCCAAGTCTGGTGCTGAACCATGGCCCTCAGCACCACATCTCTGGGACTTTTAAACACCATCAGAGATGGGGATTCAACCCCTCCTTGGGGAGCCTGTTCCAGTGTCCAAGAACCCTCTCAGTCAAGAATTTTCTTCTAATGTTCAGCCTAAACCTCCCCTGGTGTAACTTGAAGCCATTTCCTCTTGTTCTATCACTTGTTACTAGAAAGAAGAGACTGACCTCCACCGGGCTCCAAGTTGCAGAGAGTGAGAAGGTCTCTCCTGTGCCTCCTTTTCTCCAGAAGCACTCAGTAGCAGCAGCAGCACAAATTGCAGTGTGGGCTGCACACACTCTCCAGGTATCTGGGGTGCATTTGGCTCACCTGAGCTTGCAACCAACCCACTGCAGCTTCCTGTGGCTGCACTCCCACTGCATCCCACCTGCCATCATCACCTAGGAGAGCTACGGGAGGATGCAACTGGCAGGCTCACTGTGCTCTAATGCCAGCCCAACATTCATCTTTCTCTGCCCAAAGTCCTTTGGATGAGCAGCACTTCCATCAACACACTGCTCATTAGCTTCATTCTGCAGAACTGGAGACTTCACAAACCATGGTCAAAAGCAGAGCAGAAAGCTTCCATGCCTACTCCCTGCCACAGACAGAAGTGTTCTACTTCTCCAGCTCCTCGCCTACAACATACTTGGCTACCAGGATGTTTTTCACAGTATTATCTAATTGCCTCCCTAATTGTGTCTTAGGAACATCTTCTAAAGATGTGCCTTCAATTGCAGCAGTTGGAGATGGCAGTATTGCATCTTCCCTGCCAGCTCCCCCCTGCCTGCTCTCTCCACATTTGTCTCATCTGGAAGGATAAATGAGCATCTCCTATGCATCCAGTCACTTTGTGCCTGTGAGTGCTACCATCCCTTTAGAGATAATGAGAATACCAGATCCCCAGGGACATGGGGAAGGCAAAACTTTGTTAGAACAAGGCAGAATATGCTTTCTTTTGTTGCTTCTGACTCCGCAGCATTATTTGGGATTAGGAAAATGTATTTGGGGAGTCATTATTCCATTTTTTCAGGCCTGTAGTGAATTTGTACAGTCCCACCAGAGACTTACATGCCACTGTCAGTAACCAAGAGACACAACTCAATACCTCAGAGAGCTCAGAGCAGTGCATGGAACCACTCTGGCTGCCAGCCATGGTTTTGAAAGAATAATAATGGAAAAAATATGCTTACTACAGGACTGTGGGCCTAAGGAAATCAAAATGCTATTGATCCCAGCCCATCCTGCTCTCATTACAATCTGCTCTGCTAGTAGCATCAGGAGTTTTGATGATATCCATCATTACTTGCAGGCTAAATACATCTTTAGGTGGCGTAAATCAGCAGCACTTGCTATGCCTATTTATGCCAAGTTTGAATATAGCCCATTCTGGTATTTGTTATGTGCAGAGAAACAGTGTATGGGGTCAATACAGCAGGCTCCAGCAGGGCTGAGCCTTGCAGAGCATTTGTTTCACTAATCAGCTACACCATCCAATCAGTGTCTATTTTTCCTCTCATCAATAGGCACACACGAGGGAGGGGTGGAGGGGGGGAAGGACTGTTAGACACTCATGCAGTGGGTGTTAACAAACTACAGGCTGGAGAAGAAAAACACATGTACAAATAAAGCTTCCCAGATGCTGTCCCTTTTGATTCTCTTCAGTTGAATAAAGAATCGTCTTTGGCTAACTGAGTAAGAACTAAACTCCTTGGAAAGGGCAACTCCACAAAGCACCAAAGGAGCCCAGAACTTTTAGGAGGAATTGCCCAAGAGAAAACCATACGCAGGAGGTGATGTGAGAGGCCACTACAATTTGAAATAATGAAGTAAAGAAAGAAATCTTTAATTAATAAACTGAATAAAGAGCCAAGAGCATGGCAGAGGGAATGGCTTCCAGGTGCTTTGCCCTGAATAGTAAAGAAAAGATAAACAAACTGCCAGGCCTTACCCAATCATCTCCACGGTGGCTCAGGTTTTAAAGCAGGTCTGTGTGCAACAGATTGGCTAAAGCACGCTGAATAAAACGCCAGAACACCTTGGAGGGGGGATTACCACAGAGAAAGGGAAGGAAAAGGCAAAATGACATTGTTTATTCACGCACAGGGAAGCAAAACCACGTCAAGACACTGCACGGTTTGATGGTTGAGCTGGTGGCAACACTGGAGGCTGGTGCACTCACTATCAAATCACAGTGCCTTCCATTTTCACCTCTACTCTGGTTCCCTCCTCTGAAATATCAAGCTTGAAACCATTACCAGACTGGGAGTTGGGCTTACGAATCACAGAAAGGCTACGGCAGCATAATCTTTTTCAACCCATCTCCATGTAAGCTGCTTTCTATTCATTTAACATCCCTCCATGGTCTTTATTAGCAAACAAAATGTGAAGTGCTTCACATGCTCTGTGTGAATTCTTATGAAGGAGGAGTACAGCAGCATAAGATAGATGTGTCAGCTGGGAGGTCTGGGAGATAGGCTATAAGAATTTTAAGGAGCTAATTTCAAGAAAACAGTAATCAAGGGAAGCTGGAAGGGTGGGAGAATGTCATAAAAAGAAGCAAGCTGCCTCTCTCAGCAGAAGGGACCAGGGCAATGGGATTCTCCGAGGGTCCCAGACCACCTGCATCGATTCTATCAACCTTAGGTTACAGCAAGCCAGCCGGATGCTGAGGGTTTGGAGATTGTGACTGGCCCCAGACTAAGCACCCTTATAAATCCTATGAGATGGAAAATGGTTGGTTTGTTTTAAAAGAAAATCGTGTAACCAAGCAAAGCCTGGCCTTTCCTTTCGCCAGCTTTTCAGCTCCATTTTAACAAGGAAGCTGAGTTTTACAAGGAGCCTAACAGGCAGGCCAAAATGAGTAAATTCTGCTAACATTAAAGCTGTAAAGGGATCAGACTATCCCCAAAGACTGACTTCTCCATTACAGCAAAATCCAGAGAGCCTTTGTACCTCCATCATTCTGGGATAACAGAGCAGTAGATACCACCTGGCACTCACATCACTTCTCAGAAGATTCGTGTCCTCAGCAAAGTTCATTTGTGCTCCAGCTCCAGTGGCCTCATTAATCTGCCTCCTGTCCAGGCACAAAGTCCCTTTGTTTCTGTACCTGGTGCTAATAGCTCAAACTGATGAACAGAGAAAATGAGCAAAGCTTGCCTTAAATAAAGGTGAGGAAGCTGAACGCTGTAATTCAGCTCTCTTAGCCTCCCCAAAACAGGAAGCAAAATGTGAAGGTTTGGTTGAGAAGAATGAGGCTCTGCTCAGCATGTTCTGGCTTCCAGCCATAGCAAGAGTTAAAAGAGACAGGTACAGAGAGTTAGGGATGGAAATAAATCCTGGGGCCCGTCTGATGGTGCAGTGTAACTCACGTTGCACTTCGGAATTCACTGGCACAAATACTCGAAAATAATGAGGTTACATTTTGATGAAAAGGAAGAGGGTATCAAAAGGATGAAGGAATGGTCTTCTGGATGACTTTGAGACGCTATCAGCTCTAAAAGTCCTGCAGTAATCTAGCCTGCTAGGACAGCGTGCAGCATTTCAGCCAGACATTGCTTCACAGAGCCCCAGAGCCTGTGGTTAGCTTTAAGTGTGCCTTTCAGAGAGACTGCTAAGGTGAAACCCTGATTCTATTGAATCTGCTGCCAAAAATGTTCAGTAATTTCGGTGGAAAACTTCCACCTGAGTCTTGATTTACTGAGTCAAAGTAAAACAATTTACCCTAGTTCTCAGCTCGGCTAACTCTGGGCTGTATTCTGCGTACTGAGATCAGTAAGGACAGCTCACCAGGGTGAGCAGTGGGCAGATCAAAGCTTCAGGTTTTCTCATATCCTTGACAAAAAGACCCTGTAGAAAAAGAAATGCCTCACTGCTCTGTTGAAGATGCACAAAGGGGGAACAAAGCTCATCCCATTCATTTTCTTGCCCGCATGTCAAAATTGGTAGTTCTCTCATCAGACATCTGTGTGTGTTGTTAAACAAGCCCCGCAAGCTCCCCTTAGGTGCCAGCACAATGCTGAAGGGCCATTGTGCTCTCATCTCCACTGCTCTGCAATTGTGAAGGTGCCCTTAGAAGAAGCAACTTAATGTCTGTTAATATAGAATTGAAATCACAGGAAACCTTCCCTTTCCCCACTCTATTTTCCGTCCACTCTCCTCCTGCTCATCCATCAGCCTCTGTATCTCTCTCTGTTATTCTGCCTTTTTTTGGGTGCATAAAGGCTTTGCTCAGATGTCAAAAACCTATGTTCTTCTTCCAGTCTCTGGAACGAAAGTCAATATAAAACAGCTCCTTATCTCCAGCTTCGGCTTTTTTTATACCTTCAAAGGTCTTTATTTTATTCCAGCAGCAAATTTTAACTGACAATTACAGCCACTGATGCGCATGCAAGGCGCTTAAAGCCCCTGTTACCACCGCAGGAATGCAGGCAAAGGCTGCCAAAGAAGGTTCCTGTTGACGAATTCAAAGGAGGAGGCTGGGGAGAGCAGGCAGAGAAGTGCCAGTGATTCCCTTTGCTTCCTGTCCCCCCATGCCAGAGCTCCAGATTTACCAGCCAGAGCTGAGAACAACCACATACAGGATGTAAAACACGGGCGAACAGCTGCAGAGGTTAAACTTGTCACAGTTGTGACGTGAAACGGAGCTGCCTTTACAAAGGGAAAGGCATTTACAGACAAACAGCAAATCTTCTCTGCTAAACTAAAACTAAATCTGATTTCCTGACAGTCTATTTGAAAACAGATGGTGATGATAGCAAAAGGAGGCTTCTCCTCCAAGGCAGGCAAAATTCTGCTGTTCGGAACTGTAGAAGATGAAGGCCTTTATTTTGCCTTGTGACACGGAAATTAATAAGAGTGGATGAAGATTGCTGAATGTAAATTCCTCACAGGGGGAGAATCACTTATCTCCAAGAATATGTTCTGCTCAACATCCTCTGGCAAGAGACATCTTTGGAGAAATGCCAGAGGAATCGGGGGAATAGCAATGAGGGGAAAGCCTCTCTTTCAGGTAATGGTCCTAGTCAGCCAGCAGTGATCACTGCCCCAAGGTCTGCTGATGGTCTCAGATCAGACAAATTGGTGGTCTCAGTCCTGCCTCATTCTGCAGAGCTACAGAAAACCACAGAAACAAGAGCACATGAATCATTCCAGAGATGTTCCTTCTCAGAGCACTTCTGGAGTTCTGAGTCAAGAGAAGGGTGATGGAGATCTGCAGGGAGTGATCTCTGCATTACAGCAGCCTGGTGCTGGCACACAGGGGTGCAAACACCAACCCAGCAGCTCTGCTCTTCTCAGAAGAAAATGTTGGTTGATGGCAAGGTGAGGGACAGGCTGTGTCCAGCCCGCCCAGATCCGGCACGTCACACACCATGAGTATGTTCTTCTCGTGGCCCAATATAAATGTTCAAGGGCTCTGGCACACCTATACCCCAGAATCACCCTGCATGATGCTAAGGAGCATTGCAGAGTATGTGTCCCCCTCTCTGATGGCAGCTGGCTGCAGTGGCACTTGATCAAAGGCTGTTCACACACACATGCACTCTGCAATTAAATCAAGTCACCAGTTGCTGACTTAACTGAATCACCATCGTGAGGCTGAATTAGCCACATGCTGGCACTGTAATTCTAATTGTTTTCAAATACACATTGTAATAAAAGTCTAATTAGCTCACATCTCCAAATGGGAGCTGATGGCACTAGGATGGCTTCGCCTTGGTGACACCAGGAATGCAGGATTACATACAGTCACCGTCTACCTCTGGGACATGTCCTCACACCAAGTTTTGTTGGTTTTGTGGTTTTAAACACATGCAGGAAAACGAGAAGGAAAAGAGCAGGCTGATGGATTGCATGAGAACTAATGTATAGATCAGAACCTTGGCAGTGCAAGCCAGCAGAGAACATTTAAATAACACACAAACACAAAGACCTGAGTCAAAGCTGATCCCCCTGTGCTAACTACAAGTGTGCAGTCATGCACTTGCTCAGCAGTGTGGCTGCATGCAGCAGCCCAGTAACACACAAATACTTCACCCCCAGCATAGTCCAGCAACCAGGCATATTTCCCTAACACTACATAAGATGTTGNGATGTGCCAAGCACCATAGAACATCACTCAGAAGGTTATTATGGGCTGCAGAGCTGCAATGGGAGAGAGTCAGGCACCACCATCCTTCTCCCAGCTCAGGAAATACTGCCCAGTGGAAGGCAGAACATCATCACACCAAGGGATGCCTGGAATTGTGGATACACTGCTCCTTCCAGTCCTACCGAGCACAAGAGCCAGCGAGCCCATGAACTACTGAGCTTGTGTGGTGACCTCTGCAATGTGCAGCAGCCACTGCATACATTATTCATGTCAATGTCTGTGCCAAGACCTGACCCTGCTCCCAACCAGGTCCATTAATTATGAACTGTGAATTAGCCCAAACTGGGTGAACACAGAAACAAAATAATTTGCCACTGGGCCAGTGCTCAGATGCCCTGAAAATGGAGTAAATTGTGGAAACAGGAGCATAGAAGAGCCTCACCCCACACAGCACATGAATAAAGGTGAAGCTCTTGCTAGAGCACTCATCTCCATTTCACCTGCAATCCAAATCGTTATGGTGAAGGCAAACAGGGCAGACAGGGTATGAAAGGGAGCACAGCCTCTGGTGCCCCTGCCCCTGGCAGGGGGTTGTAACAAGATGATCAGTCAGGTTGCTTCCAACCCATTCCAGGATCCTATGATTCCCAAACCTACCTGCCATTCCCTTGCCACATTTGTCTGAGCCAGACAGATCTCTGTAAACAGAAGGCAGCCAATTAGCAGCTGGTGCGAATGGTTCAGTGGAAAGTTATTATTTAAAAGCTAGTTAAGATAATTAGGGGGCAGTTTAATTAAAACATCAACTTAAACACAAAATGAATGCAGTAGCTTTCAAGCCCAGCAGGATGCACAGCTAGATTCCCCTGGGAGGCTGCTAATTAGTGTTTGTAGAGACTGCAAATAATAAATAAAAACAATAATATTCCTGTAAGCTGCAGAAATATTAGGAGCTTGGTTCCTTTCTGCCCAGTGCATGCCTGCTGCTCAATCCCTACTTTGTGTGCAGACAGTTTGAATCAGAGTCTCTGCAGGGGATTAGGTTTGGAAGCTGCAGTAACTCAGCCCAAGTTTTCAAAGGTCTTTGTTTCCATTCAATCCAAGTGTCCCAGGCAGCAGAAAGAACATGCCTGGAATTCCCAAGAACCACCCCACCCAGCTGGCCACAGTGCAGGGTCACTCCTTTTTGCTGCTTGTCTGTTCTCATACACTGCCACGGCCAAGCTCTTTCTGGTCAGGAATTGAAAGCAAGCCTCACTTGTTCCTACTCTGCAGTCAGAAGAGGCACAGCCCAGGAAAAGTTCTTCCTGAGTACATAGCTGCAGAGTCCTGGAGCTCCACTAAGAGCAAAGAGAAACCTCTACAGAACTGAAGGGCTCCCCAGGCAGGTGCCCCAGCCTTTGCTCCCTTCCTAAAGTTGTGCAAAGCTTTTGCTGCAGCGTTGCAAAGGATCTGGTTCTGGTCTCGGTGACACTGGTGTTGATCAGAAGCACCTCTCGCTTTCACTCTGCCCATGACAGGCAGCAATAGTGACAGTGGCATTACTAGGCAGACAAGGGCAAGGTGAGACAGCCACAGCACTTGGAGGGCATTCAGGTGATTCCTCCATTTAAGCAGCTAAACTCAGAACTCTCCAGCAACTACAGCAGGAGATGCTCCATTTGCCACAGAGGACAATTGCCAGGGCTGCCAGCACACGAGAGGAAGGTCTCTGCAGCAGGAGAGCATGTGCAGGGCCAGGAGGAACACAAGTGCCAATGTTTTCTCAGCTGAACAGAGCTGAGCTGTGTTGTCTGATTCCTATAGATTCTGAGTTGCTCAAGGGGAAGGGGACTGCATTAATTACTTATGAATTAATTGATCTGCTGCTATTTCAGGAACATCTATCTACTGGCTCTGTAATGGAGATGATTCCCAAGCAGCAGCTCCTCCACTTAACACAAGTCTTCCCTCACCACTGTCCCTGGATAAAGGCAGAGCAAGGGTCTGCAGAGCACTGAACTGTCCGGATGCAGGCAGACTGCCACCGGGTACCCACCTTGGCTGCTCTTCACCTTGTCGCTGTAGTTCAGCTCACGTCAGTGCAGAGCAGTTGTGGTCTCTCACCACTGGGAGTCAGACTGCACTGCAGCTCTCGCCCTGCTAAAAATGGTGGGGACGAGTGAAGAGCACTAAAGAAACGGGTCCAGGGGCTGGTCGGCTTGGAGGGTTATATTCCAGAGTGCCATCATCAAAATCACAGGGAAGGCAAGTTGCAGGATGAGAAGGAACGGATTTAAGCTTCAGAAGGTAGATTTAGGCTGGATATTAGGAAGAAATAGAAAAAGCCTGGAAAAAGGAGGACTTCTTGAACTGAGGGGCCCAGAACTGGACCCAGAACTCCAGATGAGGCCTCACCAGGGCAGTGTAGAGGGGAAGGAGAACCTCCCTCGATCTGCTGGGCACACTCTTCTTCATGCAGCCCAGGATGCCACAAGCCTTCCTGGCCACAAGAGCAGGTTGCTGGCTCCTGCTCATCCTGTTGTCTCCCTGAACTCCCAGGTCTTTCTCCACAGAGCTGCTTTCCAACAGGTCAGCACTTTCAGACTTGTATCTCATCTGCATTGTCTTTTATTTTAGCAGAACATCACTTTAAAGGATATTAAAGAAGATAGCTGCTCTCACAGAGACCTTTTCAGCAGAAGGCACTGAAGCTTTTTCGGCAGAAAGGATGCATCATTAGAGCCACTTGATAAACAGGAAAATGAAAGCACAGAGAGATTAAATGACTTGCTTAAGGTATCAGAGCAGATTACTGGCCAAGCCAGCAACAAACTCAAGTGCCTTGAGTGCTGCTTCAATGGCACCAGGTAAAGATCAGCTCATTGACTGGTGAACACAACCATTTCTTAGCTGAGCCTGTGTTATGAGCAGCGCATGGTACCTGGCAATTTAGGACAACTCTTGTCTCTAATTTGTGTCATCACTTCAAAATCCTGTCCTGCAGTACACAGCTGGTAAATGGCCATACTGAGAAGTGTTCAGGACAACAGCATTATCTGATTGCTAGCAAAGCCTGTTGCACCAAGTTGCTGGGTTTCTAGTTTACTCTCACCCTTCCATGAGGGATCCCAGCAACACAGGAGCTCCTGCCCAGGAGCTGCTTTAATCCATCCTTGTGCTTGGTGAGCAGCAATGTTCACAAAGCTCAGTTTGGAGGGGCAGGCAGAGGAGCAGCTGCAACAGGAGAGAACAGAACCACAGGGCAAACAGCTAGCACATAGACAGCAGCTGTGGCTGCAGCTGCTAACCAGTTGGGCACAGAGTGGTGGCAAAGCACAGATCAGAGGGATGGAGGCAGAGGCTGGAACCAGCCAGAGTCTGGGGCAAAGACAGAAGCTACAGCACTGGTGGCAAGGACTGAAAGGAAAGGGCTGGCTGTGATCTCTGTGCTCTCTGAAGTGCCCCTATAGGAAAGCATCAGGATTAGAGGGTTAATAAAAGCACTGAGCCTTGTGGCCTACAGCTGCTGACTGAATTGATCCAGCTTTGCCCACAGTGACTTGCTGTGCAAGCAGCAGGCATGCGTAGGACCTGGTTCACCTCTACCCTAGAAGGCAGCACATCACATTTTGTATCTGGTGACAGCTTGCTGGAGGAGCAGTGGCTGAAGGGGAAGCAAAGGAACTCATCACTGGGGATCTAAATTAATCTGAATTGCATTTGCATTTCATTTAGATTTAATAAGATAGTTATTGTTTGTTAATTATGTGCCAATTGATTACTGCAGCAACATATTTGTTGAAGAGGAATAATTCATCTGAAGATGCATATCCTACTCATCTAAATTGATTTAAGCAGATTCAAAGTGTTGTAGTGTCATGGAGCACACAGCTCGGGTTTGATACAAGCACTTTGGAAGAATGTCTACAATCTGGAGGACAAGCTGCTCTGTTCCACAGCAACCTGTGCCCAGGAGGAAGTATCACCCATGAAGGACTTGTGTGTAAGATGCTGGAAGTCTCTGTACGAGCCTGCAGAGCCTGAAAGCCACAAAGCTGTGCTCTGCAAGGAGTCCTTGTGGTGCCATACAGCAGCTTTGCCAAGAGAGGCAAAGAGAAATGCACAGAAACTCGCTTCCAAAGTGGGAAGCTGAGATGATGACAGCTGTCGTTCCCATCCCATCCATCCTTTCAGTAAAAACCAAGCCCTGGCTTCTGCAAAACTCCATGGAAAGCTGAAAAAGCAGCTCTGGCAAAGGTCACCCCTACAAAAGGTGAAGGAAAGGCAGGGTTTGCAGCCCGTGGCAGTTTTGGAGAGGGGATGGGGGGCATGTGGGGATGGGGGAAAATTAAACCCATTTGATGAATATGAGAAACTAAATGATCCTCCTCTTGATGGTCTTTGCACACAAGCAGCTGCAAATCAGAGGACTGCTCCAGCCAGGAAATGTCAATTGTATGGAAATGTCATCTTCATTGCAGAGCTCTCCTGGGGCTGCTGGAAGCTGCAACTCAACTGCATTAATTTCCATCCCTCTTCCCTTATCTCATTTTCTCTTTTAGTTTTCAATCTTTTAACCTTTATTAAACAAAAAAAAAAATTAAAAATAAATTACAAAACAAGCATCTTTTCTGCATTCAGTAAAATTCTGTGGTTATAATTGTGCAGAAAGGTTAAAGAGCTTCAGTTAGAAAGGTCACTCCAGGACCATTGTGCAGCTGGATTCACACGCTGCCTGCTGTTTAGAAAGTTAAAGACAGCACTAAGAAGCTTCCTGTGCCAGGGCTGACACCTCCAGCTGTTTCAGTCCCAACAAAAAAGAACTTTCAGCCCTTACTTTTCAGGCAGTGCAAAGGCTCAGAGATCTCAGGAGATTTTCAATAGGGAAAATTGTCACTTGAGTTCAAACTGAAGACCAGATGAAGAGGAAGACAAGATACATACAGACAAAGGCAACATCCAAAGGGAGGTCACTGCACTGTTGGAGGTAAGTTTCCAAACTAAGGAACCTGTCAATCTGGAGCTCATAGCATCTCTGAAGGACCCACAGCCTGAGACTAGAGTTCACTTGTAGGCTTATCTAACCTTGTTGTCCAGAGTCCCATCTCCCACTTCCTGCAACCCCCAGTTCTTGTTTCACAGGAAAACAGACAAATGTAATCCCCAGTGCTGAAATGAGGGAAGAACAACAAGGTGCCAGGGGGCACAAAAGTATGGCTGGTCAGGAGAGAGGGGTTACGTGAATTACAATTGATTTTCCACCCTTAATGAACCATGAAGTGCTTGTGATTGCATCTTGAAGAGATTTATAATTATTCATTGAATCTCAGAAGATAATTAAGCTTCGTTAAACACAGACATGACAAGCTTGTGTGGCAAAGAATAAACCCCTGAGCAGGTTCCTGAGGGAGAGACAGTGTTGGGTGAGGATAAGGAGAACAATGGGAAATAAAAGAGGAGTTCTTCTCTAAAGCCAGGCTTTGTCCAAAAAAGAAACTCTTTTCCCTTATTTTTAAGGGTTCTTTGCTTTGTCTTTCACAAATCATAATGACACCACCACTCCTGCCTGACATTAAGAGTGCCTTATGTAATGCACTTACCTGTTCTGCAGCAGTTGTGGTGGGAAAATGTCACAGTGTTTTAGAGCCGGTGGGGACTGCTCTTTTTGTGTGTTTACCAAAGTGATGGACAAAATCCAGACTGTTGAAGGGGCTGGGGAGAAGCAAGGGGAGGCTGTAGCAGGGAGATGCAGTTCATCATCATGTGGATCAGAATTCCCAAACATTCAGCATTTCAGATGTCAAGGGAGCGCTTCTCTCTTTCAAAAAGATTCATAGATTCACAGAATGGGCTGGGTTGGAAGGGACCTTAAAGATCATCTAGTTCCAACCCCACTGCCATGGGCAAGGACACCTCCCACTAGCCCAGGTTGCTCAGGGCCTCATCCAACCCAGCTGGCACAGGCCAGTGTCTCTCCACTTTCACTGTAAAAATTTCTCCCTAATTTCTGGTCCAAATCTGCCTTCCTCAAGCTTCAGTCCATTGCCTCTCATCCTATCACTATAAGCCCTTTTACAAAGTCCCTTCTCAGTTTTCTATAGGCCCCTTTCAGGGTACTGGAAGTCTGCCACAAGGTCTCCCTGGAGCCTTCTCTGTCCTTAGTCTGCAATCTTGATAGTCTGGCCTTAGCCTGTGGCCATGTGAAAATTTAGGCCATACAATCCACATTCTGGGGATTTATTAGGATGAAATAGGACACACTGTAGAGGCCACATGGTGGATATTCAATACTGAGGTAAATCGTGCCCTGGTTGGATACAAAACATTTAACACCCAGGAGAAGCAAGAATATTTCAGAAAAGAAACTTATTCATCAAAGAAGGAACCTGCTGGAGAAAGAAAAAGCTAACAATGTGCACTGCTGGGGATCAAAGGAATCTCGGCCAGCTAGCAGTGGTACCCAAAGCCATTCATCCAGAAGAGCATTTCTGCAACATTTCAGTCCTGTGCTTGCAGTGCCTCAGCTCAGGTAAACATCTGCATCCACAAATGCAGTCCAAGTAAGCACTCAGTGGAGTACTCTGCCTTCTGCTTGTGCGAGTTATGCCCTTGATGAGCCAAAAAGCATTCACACTGCATTTCCTGAGATACACAGAATGAAGGACAGCTCCAGCTTCTGTTTCCTCCAGCCTTCTTTATAGTATCATTGCCTGTCTGGCAAGGGTCATGCAGCACCAGGCTCAGCCAAGCAGAAGGCTGTTGGGACACCACTGCATTTGCATTTGCAGGCAGTGCTCCCAAGGCAGGGTGCTTTTCCAGCAGGACTCAGCCCAGAGAAAAGGACAGAAATCTCAGACCTGCTCAGTAGATTTTTTTTTTCTTCCTCTCAAAGAGCTCTTTTCATTATTGCCCTCCCAGAACTGAACATCAGGAGTCTTCAGTCCTGAGGCAATTTGATTTTATTACGAATTGGCAATGTTGACACGAAGTTAAAAGGACTCAGAGAAGGTGCTGCTCCCACCAGGCTGACATAACTTTGCTGAGCACACAGGCTCTGCAGAGCACAGTGCATAGGGGATGAGCCAATGCACTTTGCAGTGTATTTCTGGCATGAACATCTCTTTCCCGTTCACACACAGGGGAACGACTGAGCCCTACAGCTACATCTCTCTCATCTCTCCTTCATTTTCCATTCCTTCCTCACATAACACACTCTCTTTCCCTCGCCTCAGAGATTTTAGAAAGAAAGCTCTTCCCTAGAATACTCTAACTTAAATCAAAAGGTGATAGCCAGCATTCCACTCCAGTAACATTGCCAGACATGCACAGTATATCCAGAGCAGCACAGTAGTAGGTACAGACAAAATGAAGGCTAAAGAGGCAGACATAGAGCTGGCAATTCATCAGCTGAAGGCTGCAGTTTATTTTCTCCACCAGACAGTCTTTGCACAAAGTCTTTGCACAAAGCCCAGAGTCACTGGCACAAAGAGGATTCAGGTCTACCAAGGCTGATTCCTAATTGGTCCAGTTTATCTAGTGAAACTCCTTCAGACAGCTCCAGCAGCTTAATCATTCAGTGAGGCAGCTATGCTAAACTGATTTAATAAAGGAGCAACCCTTACTGTAACACCTTCAGTACTCATTCCAATGTAACTGAACAATGTGAACTCAGTTTCAGAAAATCTGTGCAAAGCTTGCAGAGGGATTTAGGTTTTTCCAGAGAAGAGCAAGGCTGAAGGGGGACTGTCTCCACCCCAGACCCTTCCTGTCCTGTTTTGCACTGCACCACACATCCCAGCTTTGCTAAGAAGGAGGTTTCTGAAGGCAGCCTTTACTCTGGCTCCCACTCCTGTGCTGTAGCACCATGTGTTTTACAGCATTGTCAAACATAATGATTCCTACCCTGGAGAGAAATTGGGTCCTGTTTTATATTTTATTGCCTCAGAAAGGACATTTTTTACTTTCCACAGTCCACAGTTGGCAGCAACAGCCCCATAAATCTTGCCAAATGCTTTTTGTTGATATATTGTCCGGTGAGAAGTCTGTGAGGCTGGGGCCAGCACGAAGTAAACAAGGTAATGGCCTCCTGATCCATGTCTGAAGAGGCAGAGCAGCAGGGATAAAGAGGGCTGCACAGTCACTGCAGACAGCCTAGCAGCTGGCAGGTGAGCTTAGAGTCCACTGGGAGTTTGTTTCTCAAGTTTCACCCAGAAAAGCGTACAAGTTGCAGTGCTTCCTAGCCCCAGGAAAGGAGGCCTGACACCAGAAAGATCACCTTGCCATGGTGCCAGCTCACTCTGCCACCAGCTCATGCTGCCAGTCTTCATGTCTGCTGCCAAAGCTCTGGCTGGGTCTGACAGGGAATGATTGCATGGAAACCTGTGGAACTCAGTGCATGGCAGCAGAACTCCTGGATAAAGGAAAAGTGGAAGGAAGGGAAACAAAAGAACACACCTGTGCTGGTGAATGCATTTGTGTAGCAGTGGATTTCCAAGCTAAAGGGACAGCACACGCTGGAGTGCACAAAATAGGCACAGAGGAAGCAACTGGGGGAGACACAACTCCCCGTCCAGAGGGAGCTGGGTTGGTGCACTTGCTGCACATGCTCTGTGTGACTCTTAGATGGAACTGTGTTGGACTCTGTTAGCAGTGCCTGTAAAGCAGATGAACATGTTTGTAGATGCCAGAGCATGTTCTGGTCCATGTGTTTCTAAATTTAAGTAGACAGGGATGGAAGAGAAGATGCTTGTCCTTGCATTAAGGGAGTGTGCAAGATGTGTGTGAGCTGGCAGGTGCAGGGGAAGGGCTCTGCTTGTCTCTTAGCTCATGCCCATTCTGATTCAGCTGCCCTTGAGCCCAGCTCTCCTTTCTAATAGACTTGTCCTTTGCAGGTGATGGCAGAGCCTCTGCCTAGGCGAAAGAGCTGTTCAGTTGCATTCCTCTGGGCAGCTAATGATCTGCTTCCCTCCTCTCTGTCTTTGTCCCTGTGCTCCTCCCCGAGCTCCGACAGCACTTTGTGTGTAATGAAGAGATAATGCCATAATGACTTGATATGCTACACTCAGCCCAGTTGTAATGCCTTGGAAAAACTAACTGCCACTGTGTGAGGGCTCCAGCAACTCAGCTGGTCATGCCCAGTTAATGCAAAGCCCTGTATGCCTCTCTGGGCACAGGGCCCATTCCAAGGACCATCACAAGAAGAGAAACAAATCTCCCAGTGCCAGATGTACCAAGCTTCCCCTGGCCATGGGGTGCAGATGCATTGTAGAAGCATAGCAGCATAGAATGGTTTGCATGGGAAGGGACCTTAAAGATCATCTAGTTCCAAGTCCCTGCCATGGGCAGGGAAATCCTACAGACACAGCTTGTACCAGCCACTGTGGCTGGCTGTGATTCCTTATGAGCTGAAAATTCTCCTGAGGCCTCAGGAATAAAAATACTGCTAACCCTGGCTGGAAGCATAATGAACAGGAAGAAAGGTTGATTGCTGTGGCTGTAATTAAGTGAGAGGCTTTGATAGCCTCATAAGCCACAAAGCCAAAGCAGAGCCCTGATGTGGCAGTAGAGTGGCAAGGCCTCCCTCTGGTCACCACTCCACCTTCTGCTGGGGACAGCACCTCAGGATGCTGAGCACGCAGATGCCCTGCTTCAGGCTTTCTAGGCTGCAAGTCATTTAAAGGGGAAATGGAAGGAATGAGCTCCTCACAGGTGAGCGTGACAGAAGGCTCAGGGACTGGTGACACATGAGGAGCAGCAGGGCTTGGCAGGCTCCTCTCACCCTGTGCCTCACCTGATCAGAAGGTGTCTCTCCACATTAGGCACAGCTTGGGAACGGTGCCTCCTACCCAGGGCAGGAAGGTCTGGGGAGTGGGAGCTGAAGGAGAGAATAATTATCCACCAAGGACTAGAATCCAAAGAGATTTACACCCTTCCTCAGCCACAAACATTGCTGAGAGCTCCAGAAATAAACACACTTGCTCAGTAGAGGCAAGTGCTGCCTGTCAGCCTGCAGATGCTCAGCCTCCCCTGCATGCCAGTTATTCCCTATGGACAGGGACACAGCTCTTTCCATCCCACTCCTCTCCCATTTGCACACTGCAGTGATGTCTTCATCTGATATTTCTCACAGTATCAGGGGGTCCCCAAGGGCCCAAGGCATGAGGTTTTCCCCTTCATATAGCAAGTCAAGGCTTGTGCTCTGCCTGTCAGCCTCCTCCACTTGCAGCACAACCACACCAGTAGGTCCCCAGGTGCTGGAACAGGACACCACACCATCCCTGGCCCTGTCACTGAGCTCCTCCTCCCAGCACAGCTTGTTTCTGTGCAGAGGTGGTGCAGAAAACCAGGATTCACACACACATGTCAAAAGGCAGCTTGACAAAGATCTCAAAGATCATCACAGCAACCTCCTTTAAGAGCCTCTCTCTCCTCTCCCCGGGGCCCGAGGTTCTGGCTCCAGTGCACAGCCCTTGCAGCAAACTCTCTGTTGTAAGCTGTAACCCTGCAGCTTTTGGGAAACACATGGGCCATGGGCAACAAAACTTGAGCCAGCCCTTCAGCTTCCCCTGAGCTCAGGATAAATTCCAGACAGACAGAGCCTTTCCTATCCTCTCTGGGCCTCATTTTGCTGTTTGTGCACCCTGTCCTCCCTCTCTGCTTCAATCCCACCCAGAAATGGAAAACTCTTCACCCCATCCCACCCTCACCTCACAGCACAGTTCCTTTTCTGCAGATCTGTCCACATCACTGTCCTCTCTTCCTCTAGAACATTTTCACCTACCATTCTCAGTATGTGTGTGTTTAATGTGTTTTTCTTCTTAAAAGTGCTTCAAGACATAACCAGGAATATCCTCCCACTTCACAAGTTTCATGAGAATGACAGGTCCACAAAGTGAGGTGAAGGAACAGAGGAGATCCTGCTCCTAGCTCTGGCAGTGCATATTCTTTCTGCCAAGCTGCTTCCTAGGGCTGCCTCAGTTTGCCCACAGAGTCACTGTGAGACTTAATCCTCTGACACATACAAACCCCTGAGCTCTTCAGAAGAATGGAGTTAGGTAAGGACACAACCAAGTTGTGGCAGGATGCCTTTGGGCTTCCTAGTACTACCAGACAAGAGCTCAGCCAGGTCTTTCACTGCAACTGATGCCAGAGCCAGCCCTGCAGATCTGCCTGTAGCATCCTCCCTTCTCAGTGTGTGTGCAGTGCATTCCCTCGGCCAGGGTGTCCGAGCCCAGCACAACCCCACTTCAGTCTTTGCCCATCACACATTGTTGGCCTTGGAACGCAGCGCTCCAGGGGTGACAGACACATCTGCAGAGTGACAGACTCCCAGAGTCAGCAGAACGCAGCCTGTTGCCATGGCAACTCCAGCCTCCTTTCCACGCATCTGTGCAGCTCAGGGGAACGTGGCCAGCTCCCACTGTGAAAAATCTCTGTAAAGAGTCCTGTGGAGAGTTGGTTTTGTATCCCACAATTGCTCTTTGCTCCCCAGCCCAATTATGTCTTCTAGCAGGAAGCGATGAACTGCAGCTTGGCTCAGGATGGATGACATCAAGGAGCATTGTCTAACAGATGTGCCTGCAACCAAGGACAGGAGTTTCTACTGCAAGAACTCTGCAGTCAGGTTTCAGATGCTTTTTAAATCTTAGAAGAGATCCATTTTCCTTGCTATGCCAGAGGGCAGCACCAGATGATGCCCCTCCAAAGTATGGTTTTGAGAGTTCTGCTTGTCTAAAGGGGCACAAGTTTAGATACATCCCATGGAAAAGAGAAGGAGTGATGAGTACAAGTTACTCCTGGGGGGATTCTGTTTGACTCACAATGAGAACTGAAAGACGTTGGAATCACCTCCCAGGGGATGCAGTGGATTCCCCTCCACTGAACAGTTTTAAGACCCATCTTGACAGGGTGCTGGGTCACCTCATTTTAACTTTACTATTACCTAAGAAGGTTGGACCAGATGATCCTTGAGGTCCCTTCCAATTTGGCATTCTATGGCTCCATGATAATTTTATAATTCCAGAAGTAAGATTTCGGAGGCTTATTTATTTATCCACTACAGTGACAGACTTCCCTTTGGATGTTGACAAAGGCATCATCACAGGTGCAGCACATGAACGAACCCTAGCACTAGACAGATGGGTGCTGATGGTAAATTCCAGCAAATCCAACATCATTGTTGGCTGCAGCAGATTTTGTAACTGCAGAAAATGTGAGCAGAGCATGGGAGTTGTTAACTATTTCTCATTGCCAAGCTTCTGTAGCGAGTGCACATCACCACTTACACACACGTGGGGGGTATTGTGCATTATCATCACAAAGAATTTCTTCACATGCACATGTCTAGGTGTCAAAGTTCAAGGTGTCACATACCAGCTGTGTGTACCCCGTGTGCTCAAAGCCAAATTCCATGTTTGCCTGCCCCTGTGTCTCTATATGCACGTGTGGTACTCACCAGGGTATAGAGAGGATGCCCATGGAAGGAGATTTACCTCCCCTACAAGGCTGTAGTCCCTCAGCACAATGTTTTGTCAGGTGGAATTACCTGTGCTGTTCTCCCCACGAAGTGGCTTTGCACCTCCAAGCTTCACTTTCTTGGTTGCTTTGAGCTTTTTGGCTCTTAGGAAAGAGCAAGTATTTAAGTGAGGCTGCTGCCGGTGAGGGCTGATGCTGTAGGAGCCAGGTAATGAGCCCAGGAGCAGGCTTGGGCTTTCAAAGCTCTGACTGCTTTATTAGCCAAACAAAGGCCACAAAGGCTGTACAAAGAGGTAGGGGGTGTGATGGAGGAGAGCCCCAGCCTGGGACGGGAGGACAGAGTTGCTCATTGTTGCACACAGGGCCCCTCTGGGAGCGGCTGTGTTCAAAGAGTTGTGTAATAAGCTCTCCCAGGATGCCAGCTTTGTGAAGTCCAAAGCAGACATTTGAGATCCTGCCCCAACAAAAGCCCACGACAAAACACCCGCAAGACTTTCCTTTTAGGCTTCATTCCGGCAGCCTTGAAAGACTTAAAAGTCCAGCTCAACACGCCTGCTTTCTCAAACCACAGTCGAGCAACTGTCAAACACTGCTGGAAAGGATGACCGAGGCCTTTGCATCGGCAGTGACCCAAAAGCTCTCCCCAAGGGCACTGCACCCAAGAGATACATCACCCTGAAATCCACGGTTTATGCTATAAAATTCCCCTGCCTCGCAGTTCAAAAAGTTCCTCCTGAACTTAGCCAAGGAAATCTCTCACAATCCAAGCAGCATCTCCAGAGAAGAAAGAGATTTACTTCCTGTTTGCTTTCCTGAAGTCTTTTTCCAGTGAACTTGGATGGTGATAAACATGACAGGCACTGTAAAAGCCAGCAAGGGCACTATTTCTTTTTCTCTTCCTACCACTGCCAGTATAAATATCACCCTGAGTCCTGGGGGCTAAATGCCAAGTTAAAATTATGCTTTCTTTGGGCTGGGGATTTGGGTTCTGTGATGGTGGGTGAGAAGGAGCAAGGGAGGGACACCAACAGGAAATATTTTCACACTAAATTCCACACCCCCTCCCATGGATTTCCGTCAGCAGTTACTGTGCTGCTCCCCACAGGGTCACCATAAAGACATTATCACATCCCACTCCCCTGAATATCTCTGGAGCTCTCAAGGCTGTACATCAGAAGGAACCTTGTTTATTCTTCCTTCCCTCACTCCCACTCCTCTCTGCTGCAGTGCTTTTCTGGGAAGTTCTGGGGGAAACTGTAAGGGCTTGCAGTGATAGAACAGAGGGCAATGGCCTTGAGCTGGAAGGAGGGAGAGTTAGACTGGAGATTAGGAAGACATTCTTCAGACTGAAGGTGGATGTCCCTGCCCTGGAGGTGTTCAAGGCCAGGCTGGATCTAGTGGAGGGTGTCCCTGCCCATGGCAAGGGACTTGGAAGTGGATGATCTTTAATCACTGAACCATCCTGGGAATGAAACTGCTAGCAGGCTGTTTTGTACAACCATCTCAGCACAGTGACTTACCAGTGGAGAGAAGACAAAAGAAAGGGGAAAAAAAGGAAAGTCAAGGCTGTGAGCAAAGCAATAAGAGAGGAGCCCAGTAATGAGCAGTTCACACAGGAGGTGATTGACTGATCCATGTGGTATCTATAGGGAAAGAGCAGGAAGAGATTAATTGCTGACTCTGAAATGCTATTTCCAGCTGACATTTATCTCTGCTTCAGTATTCCTGGTTGGAGAGAAGAGGTGGCAACAAACAGGAGAAATTTACACTGGCCACTTTATGCAAATCTAACCTTTCTGCACCTGCCAGGTGGGGAGCATTTATTTACTTTCTGGCTGCCGGGCTGAACTGGCAGGAGCGAATCCAAGCAGAATATGGAGAAGGTCAAAGAAATATGGCTCACGACTGTAATTTCAGGCCCTGTTACAGGCATTATCATTTTAATGTGGCAGCTGAGAGATATACACCCTAGGCAAATGAACTGGCAGAGACGTGCATGTGCCAGGGCATTCTACCACATGAGCACTTCAGTGTCCTCCGATGGGCAGATTCAGAGATGCTAGGGCTGTGTTGCACTCTGTACCTCTGTCTTGCTTGTAAATGACCTCAGCAAATTCCTTTAGCTCAGAATCTGAAGAGATTAATTTTGGACCAGGCAGATGTGGGTTCAATTGCCTTTGTGGCAGTGACTTTTCAAGATGCAAAGACGTGAGGCTGAGCAATAATAGTCACAGTCGTAAAGACAAAGATAGCCCTTAAATACACACTATCAAATTAACGACTTCATCAGGCACTCTAACATGGCAAAACAAATTGCTGCCAGCCCAGAATAAAGCTAAACAACATCTCTTTGCAATATGTAGTCATGGTCAGCTTTTTACATGAAAAACTCTCTTTTGGTCCATGTCAATAAAATGCAACCGCTTCTTCAGCAGGAAACAGCACAAGAGCTCTTGGCTCAAAAGACAGGAGAAAAGTAAAGACCCACACCCCTGGCTAAAAAGTACAGGGGAAGCCTTCAGATGGCTTCCTGTGACCACGGTTACAACACAAGACGTTAAAATCAGTGCCCTAAAAGTGAGAATGCCCTGAGTTGTTGCAGGTGAAGAAAGCAAAGCCCTGCTAGCAGTACGCTCCAGATGTAGCTGCCTCCAACACCCTGCTGGGCCATTGCTTCAGTCTAGGCACAAAGGAGCATGCTGCATTTTTGAGTTGTGTTTGTATTAGCCCTCCTGGCATCCTCCAAACCCCCCTGGCACTAGCACTCGTGCAGTCAGCACCGAGCCTGATATTTCAAACACAAGTGACAGTTCAGGATCCTACCGGCAAATGCCTTCAAGGGATTCATTTCTGGGAGCGCTCAGATCTCTCTGTGCTATCCGTGTTTGGGCACACAAGATCACTGCACACACACAGGCAAGAGAGCTGCTGGCAGACAACATTTTTAAGAACTGCAATCCCTTGAGTTCAAATCTAAGTGAGACACTTCATAACTCATCAGGCTGGCTTATCAAACAGGACACTTTCACAAATAGGTGCTCTCTTTTGCTTTCCGCCTTCTGAGTCTTTAGGTCACACCTGGGTCAACTGTTCCAGCTTTTCACTGCAGCTGTGATTGACTGGATTTGAGTTCTGAACACAACAAAATACCTTGTTCCTCTAGGATCTCCAGGGCTGAAAAAAGGAGATGAAATAATGCCAGCTTCACAGTAAATACCGTGGAAATGGGCAGCATTTGAAGCAAAATCACTGGTGCCTCCGCTGACTTCCCACACCCCATGGCAACCTTTGGACTAAACCATTTGGTGCCACTCTTAAGGGCCTTGTGCAGACAAAGCCAACAGGTTCCCAACACTGTCTCCTACAAAATCCAGCATCTATCACCCAGCCCGATTTTGCTTAGGATGCAAAAACTGCCAAGAGCCTGAGGTGATCTGGCTGCAGGGTATGTCAGGGGCAGAGTTCTGAACCAGGCATGCCTTTACATTGCCCCTGCCCTGCATCTCCATCTGGTTTAGTGCAAGAAGGAGAAAAATAAAGGATTTACGAAGGGTCAGAGAAAAAAGGCAAAGAGAGAAAAATCCCATAGGATAAAAGAGATGAGAAATCCAAGGTAGTTTTAAAGCAGTTAGTGAAGTCAAGAGCCCAAGCTGACCTGAAGTCACAGCAGTGAGAAAGTAAATGGACTTTTAAGGACTTAGGCTGAGATTTTCAAAGCCTTTTCAACAACTTGGATGTTCATTTCCATTTATTTTTTTGGATTGTTGCCAAGAAAACCCTGTGAGCTGCTCTGATTCTGGAGGTCTGAATTTGGAAAAGAAGGGCCAGGCTTTGCTTTCTTCTTTATCTTTTATATATATATACATATATATAAATAGATCTATATAAAGAGTCAGCAAAAAAACATTTCCCTCACCATCAGAGAGCCTGAAGGGTCAAGAATTACAGGGTACAGAGGAATCATTGCAGGGTACAAGAAGAGTTACAAAGAGCCTGCAGAACATCCCCAAGGGCTGCTGACATTCATGGTTGTGTGGCTCCATTGCTTTCCCATCTTTTTTATCATCAAATGAAGAGCTAGAACAGATTTCCCCTAACTTACCAGAGTCAGTGCAGCACTGGAGGGGAACCAGAGGATTATGCTGTCCTGTGAATCTTCCATTCCATCCCTTTCACATCATTACCTGACAACCTTTGTCTGCTCTGCAGTGAGAGGCTCTAGAGGCAGCATCCAGCTTCAGACAGACCGCACAGGGCAGGACTGGCAACTCCACCATGGGACTGCATGCTGAGAACTGCCTGTCAGGTAAGCCCTTGGCATTTTTTAGGGTTTCCATAGCCTTATGGATTTCTCCCACCCCAATTCCAGACACCAGAGAAAGCCCACATAGGAGCCAGGGGGGGTCGTTTCTCTTTCCAGTAGGAAAGGGCAGTAGTGGAAATTAGCTCTAGGTTAAGGAGACTTGTGGCTTCAGCTCTGTCAGGCTATGGACTGCCCAGCAGGTAAAGAAAGCAATAAGTGGAAAGTAATTGATAGCAGCAGGTAGCTCCTACTAGTTTCTTAATCAATACAATTTATAGCAGAGACAGGTCCAAACACTGAAGTAGGGAAGCCCAGCCTAATGTGTTTATAACCTTTCTCATTTCATTTTGCTCATTTTTCCTTCCCTACCTCTTTCAGAAGTGTTCTTTCAAGAAGCAATCTCTCCATCGACATAACAAGCTCCTGCTTCCTTCGCTATTATCTGGCAACCTCCTTGCAAATTGAATTACCTGGGTGGCAAAGGGGAGCTGCCCCAGCTCTCCAGGACAGAGTGAAGCTCGGACACGTGGCCTTGTTCTTAGCAGAAAGTCATTTAAATTTTTCTCTTATTGGATTTACAGTGAGGCTAAATGAGTGGAAAGCAAATAAAAAAGGCTTCATCACCAAAGGAGCAATAGAGAGGAAATGGGCATTAAAACAAAGGGTTTTCATCAATAGCTGCCTCCATAATCTCCAGAATGCAGGGAGGGAAGGATGACTTTGGCATTTATGATGTCAGGGGACTGTACACAGATTTCTCACACGTATCTTGCATACCTTTCCTTGCCTTAATTTCCCCATTACAAACCTGGGCTGAAAGATACAATTCCCTCACAGTGGAGGGTTTATTTACCTCGGCACACTGAGGTCACGCAACAGAAAGTGCTCATTATTAAAAGATGTGCTCTCTCTGTGCTAGGAAACAACCCTTGCAACTGTTCTGACAGGTGACAGTTCTACCTCAAGCAGTCATGGCTTTCTGACAATAACCAAAGAGCGCATCAAGAAAGATGGGAGACCTTTCCAAGTGTTCCTGGTGGAGCCAAGTTTAAATAGTTTACTGCTCTGAACTAAATATTTCAGCTGAGTGTGCCAAGGACCCTTCAGCTACCCTGCCAGTATTGTTACTGCATGGGCACACACTGACAGCCTTCTGTCACCATTTGTGTGTGTGGCAATGAACACGGTAAGAGGAGCCTCAAGAAGGTAGATTTGAAAGGCAGGTAGGCAAGGCTGCTCTAGATGTTAGGAGAGTGTTTCTAACGGGTTTAGGATGCAGTGAAAAATCAACCTGCATTTCCCCACGGCACAGCACAAACCAAACCACCAAGCAGCCCCAGAAGCACGTATGCTATGTATTGTGTCTCCTACCTGAACACCACTGGAGTATGTGGAGGTTCTTTTCCACTGCCTTCTTCAGTAATACAGGTAGAGAATCTTCCTCTTCCTCAGTAGCTTCTGCTTCCTGATATCATTCCTCTGGAAAAAGATGAGCATCAGATTGGTTAGATGCAGAAAGTGGATACAGAGGAATTTTCTCTCTGTCAAGAGCATTTTTTTTCATCCTTGTTAGCAGAGATGGGAAATGGAAGAGCTGATTTTCAGTGCTTTCAAAACTAGGCACAGAATCATGATCAATATTTTTCAATATACTGATAAACAAAATCATCTTTTAACCTGAAAAGGTCTGTTTTGGTAAATATAAATAGCTGATTATTACTCCAAATAACCAGAAGTAAACCGCTACAGAATGACGAAAAGTCCACAGCGCTCAATTATCACCTTTTGCAGGGAAGTTTTAATTAAAGTCATTTGCCAGTGGGGAAAACTCCCCCTCCACCTTTCAGCAAAATGCTAGAAATACTAAGGAAGTCTCAGATTAAATTCTTGGCAATCAAATAAACTTTAGTAGAAAGCCTGTTCCATGGGAGATGTCTAATTCTGCTCCAGTGATTCAGCAGCCTCAGACATGCTTCCAAGCTGCTAGATGTTATTCCAGGACTATTATATAAACTTTTCCTTCTTCAAGAAACCTTTTACTGTAGAAGATGGCTTAGGGAAAAACAACCAAAGTTCAGTCAGTTCCAGATGAGGAATCCAACCCAAGGATGTTAGAATTCAAGGTATCAACAACTTCTTGCATACAGACTAGAAAGCAGCAAGTGAAAAAGTGGATTCCCTGCTCCTGCAGGATAGAGACACAGCTGTGGTTAGATGATTGCTTCTGAAGCTCTTCCAGGAGAGGTGACCTCACTGTTTTTTCTCTGACAACTGTGGCCTTCTTGAATTCACTGGGAGGAGATTTACTTGGCGGAGGAGACAACCTTCATGGGACAGATCCTTCTAGGGGGATGAAAGTGAGAAGCCTTCAGCGAAGATGCCAGAGAGGAGTTACAGTTCTCCCATATGCAAAGATCCAGCCTGGAAGGGCCTAGGGCAACTCAAAGCTCCTTTGACAAGCCCTCAGGAGGATGGTGAGAGGCATTTGAGTCCGTTCCCAAATCTTCTTCCTCAGGAGCTGTGGAAAGTGCCCTGTCAGCCATCAGAGAGCTGCAGAAGGTCCTGGGACCCTGGTAGGGAACAGTCTGTGGTCATTCTTCAGGCTATGCATCAGAACAGGACACTTTAAGCAGTGCCCAACTGCAGCACTGCCAGGAGGAGACACTGTACCAGGGAGCCAATTTCCTTTTCTTTTAAAGACATTTTAAGCGAATGAATAATTCATCCTGACTGACTTTGAGCCGAGGCAACTCTCCATGTTACCACCTGATTATATGTTCCATAAAAAGAGATGACAGCAATTTATCTCTTTTCTCTTGCCGGGTGGGCTGGGGGGAAAGGATAAATATGCTGCCACCAAACTGGAGTGATGAATCATCCCTCGGAGCAGCCAATGACACTTTTACAGATTTGGCATTTAGTGCTTCTCAGTGGGACCAGCAGGGAGAGGGACATCAGCATAGCCTTTAGGAAAGGAGGGAAGACCATGGGCTCCGTTCATCCCCAGAGGAAGGGTAGGCAGCAAAGCAACTGGGCAGAGAGCTTTTCTCCTGGAAGCAGTGCAGTTTGAAGAAATCAAGTACTCGGGTTGCTGGGTGGTGACAAGAAAAGCAGAATCCAGTCTTATTCTGCTTTCTTAGTGACTGAGCAGGGTTAGGCTGGAGGAGAGGAACTGCTTTAGACATTTCCCAGAATCATGCTTCTTTCCTATATAACAAGCTGCACAGCACATGCCAGTTGTTCAGCTGGGAAATGGGAGTGTGAGAGATTTGTCCTGGGAATTAAATCATTAAAGGAGAGAGGACTGCAAGTGAGTGGTGCCCCGGCTGGAGGGAAAGCCTACTGCCCTCTCCTTTGCCTGGAGCTATCCAGGCAAAGCTCAGCCTTTCCTAAAACCTTTTTCTTTCCTTTCTCTGATGGATGATCTGAAGCCACCAAGCATGGGCCAGTTAGGGCCAAGTCAGAGCAGTGAAGGCCTCCTTTCCCCAGCCAGCTCGATGCCCTGCTGTTACTGCAGCCCATTAGGAGGACACCGCATCCGTTTATGGCCACAGAGACAGCTGCTGTCAAGCTGCACCAAGCTAAAGGCAGCCAAGTACTTGAGCTCGCCCACAAGCAACATGTCCTCGCTGCAGTCCCTCTGCAGGTGCTCCCACCTCTGCCCTCAGAAAACACATCAGCCTCATCTTCCACCAGAAGTCCTCTGCAGCCAGATGCACCCACAAGCACCGGAGCAAAAGAAACATTTCCTTGGGCACATACTGTGCTGTGCACGCCCACAGCTCCGGTGCCTTCACCTGCACACTTTGTTCTGCTACCTCTGTCCTGCTAGGCTGCAAGGGGCTGAGACAGCATGGAAATGTGCTACACAGACACATCCTCCCCACCCCCGTGCTGGCTATGGGGAACATAAAACACAGCGGAGATCGCTGCTATTTTATTATTTATGAAGCTTTGGTTATTTCATATATAAATAATCCATGACTGCAAAGTGTTGCTGGCACTGTAATTGAATATTCATGAGGTATTTTTGTTGAGAATTTTCACCATCATTTCAAACCCAGACACAAAAATAAAAACCATCATAATAAAAATTTCATCTGTCATTTCACAGTTTCAACCTCTGAGAAACAAAATCTCTCTCCTTCTCCCACCCACGGGGCTTTCTGTGCAGGAGGGAACAAAAGAGTAGGGTTAATGTGGAAGGCAGGTTCATGCTGCACTGGAAAGAAGCAGGAACATCCTGCAGATAGCTCTGCCTGCTGTCTCTTAACACTGTCAGGCTGCTTCATCGGGGGATATATGCTGTCTGCATGGAGTACATGCAAATTCCCTCTCTCCCTCCTAGAAACAGTTCTCTTTTCAGGTTTAATCCTAGCCAGAACCTTGACAGAGAAGCACCCAAGTGGGATCACTCAGCATGGAAAATGGAAGCATGTTGCTGCCACCCTGTGGAAAATGGTGGCCCCCAATTGCTGGGGACCAACCTGGACAACTTCGGCAAATTCCTGGACATATGTAATGATGAAGCATCTCTTGTATCCTGGGGTAGGTGAATGTACAGCTTCACCTGCTTGCCTTGCTGGGATTACTCTTTTTTTCCTTCCCATGCCCTTCAGATCCTTCTATGCCACAGAAAAACGCAAGGGAGGAATAAGCAGAGGACAGCAGCACGATCTGAACTCTCCTTCCTACTTTCTACCCACATGTTCTGCGAGGAGGCTCTGCAGCTGCATGGTGCATCCTTTTCAACTCTGTCCCAATTCCCCTCTACAGTATTTTCAGATCACAGCTCCTTCCTTTCTCAGTTCTGCGAAGCACTGTGTGCACATACAGGGAACAGCCATAGGAGAAACAGCACATCCCAAGCCCTTCTAATCCAACCTTCTCAAACCCAAAGAGAGGTATATGAGAACCTAGCAGTCAGGTTTGAGGTCCACATCCACCCCAGGGTGCCACCGTCCACGTGCAAGTGGTGCATACGTGAGGCTGTGTCACATCAGCAGCTCCCAAATGGGGCTGGAGCTCTCAGAGCACCTCGCCTTGCAGGAGTGATTTATGGGCCCTGCCAATCCAGCAGACTGAGCTGCAGAGACAGCTGGAGCGTGCAGCAAAGAGAGCAGTAATCCATCACCACCGGCTGGGAGTCACCCCAGAATCCATCAAGAGCTTCATCATTGTGACATCCTTGCAGAGAAACAAAGGGAAAAGATGGAGCCAGAGAGTGAGTCGAGTGAAAAATCCACCCAGGATTGCTCACAACTTCAGGGCCACAGAAGTAAAACAAGGTGACAGATATGAACAATGATTTTTGTGATTCAGGTGGTCTGGCTTTAAAGCCAGAAATTACACCACCTCAGCCAGCTGAGCAGGGCTTTCTGGAGGCAGCCAGACCAGCAGCAATCAGGAATTGCTTTCCCATTTGCTAGCTGCAGAGCACTGTGGTAGGTGTTAATCACCTCCAGGCATGATGGTTTTGATGGCGAGGGCATTTTATTGGTAGGGAGCTGCCACTGACAGAAGGAATCAACCCCAGCTCCACTGCAGAGAAGAAAGGTGATGCCCTGTGCTTGAAGAAATATAAAGCAAGCTGCAGCATTTTGCTGTAGAGCGCTGAAGTTTGTACTCTAACCTAATGCAGCTCCTAGCAGGAGCCAGCCTGCTCCTCCCAGACATGCAGGCACAGACACACACCCCGGCCCGACAAGGACACGGGCACATACTGAGTCACAGGGACACACGAGACACACGAGACCGTTACAGACACCCAAGACCAGAAAAAATACATGTCCAAGAGCATAGCAGACAGGAAGGAAGGGGGCACATACAGCCAGAAGAGTGTCTGGAAGCTACAGGTAGAGCAGGAATGCAGAAGGTAACCTCAAAAGATGCAGAGACACAGGCTCCCCTGTGCAGTGCCACGAGGAGTACAAGAGTCTGCGCTGCCTGTCTTTGATCCACAGCTTAATATGAAGAGATCTGTCAAGTTCCTCAGTAACACAACTTCATCCCCTAACTCCATAACAAAACACAGGATGTGATTTCTCCTGAATCTGTGCTAGACACCAGGGAAAGGAGTAAAGAAATGAGCATCTGCTCTTGGTGGAATGAAAAGCAATTTCCCCTTGAATAGGGAGCAGCAGAACAAAGCAGATTATTTCTTTTTGCTCCATGGACAGACACTGATGTTGTTCTGAGTTGTGTGGCTTACAGGTTAAGCATGTGCTCCCAAAGCTCAGGAAAGATGGAGGATGTGTTGGGACCTCTCAGAACAGTATAAAGCAGCTGAAAAGTTAGCCCTCAAAAAACTAATCAAGAATTCAAAAGCTGGGAGTAAGGGCAATGAATGTGTTTGGGCATCACAAGATGACTTAGCAGGTGCAAGAGAGATGGGGGTGCAGGTCAGCCCCTGAGGGAGGAAATGAAAGGTGGGCATGAGCTGGAGCAGCCAGAAAGACTGCACAGGAGAAGAGTGAGTACCTGGGGCTGTGAAGGAGGGCTCAGAGACTTTGTGACCCAGGTATATTGCCGATGTGTGTCTCTTTACTTGCCTCCAGAAGACACTTTCCCCAGCTAAGACATCCACACAGTCTGCATCCTCCTGCCCAGAAGACATGAAAGTATGGGGACAACATGATTTCCAGTGTCACAGGAGCTGCTTTTACAGCACAAGGCAGGCTGAGTTGTATCTAGCTTGCCTCCAGCAGGTCCTCTGGTGCAGTCTGAGTCACATGGAATATGTGGAGCCGTTTGAGTTTACGATCCTTTTATCTCTCTGACCAAGGGATCGTACATTGCTTCTCCCAAGAAGAATAATGAAGCCTCGTACGTTACACATCCCCCAAAGGACTTAATTTCTCTTAATCTAAGGGGAGGATTTGCTTCCAGTCTCCAGCCCTTTTATTATCCATTTGTTGCTCCACCTGCAGCACAGATCATAAAGGAATTTTTTATTTTTTAAGTCAACCTTTGCCTCATTAGGCCTCACACAAAGTCCCAGGCTGCTCACAGCTCAGAGAACAGAACGAGACAGTGGCAGAGGAGGCTGGCCCTGTCCTCCCTCTTCACACTGCACTGCAAGGACAAGGAGATGTCTGGCTCCTAGCCAGAAAAATGAAATGATGGGTCAAGAGAAATGCAGCATTGCCACTTACCCTTCCCTCTGACCCACGCTGGCTCTCAAATAGGATGTTCTGACACACACGAATCATTCTGGCTTGGTCAAACGCTGCTGTCCACACTGTGGCAGCAGCAGGAGCATTAACCAGGGAGCTAAGACTCCCCTGTGCTACACAAGGTGCAAAGGGGTACCAAGATTGTCCCTGTCCCAGAGGACACATCCACTGCTCCCAGCTTGGTTTGGTGATGTGAGGCACAGGCAGTCTGTTTCTGTGGTGGGCTGGGGCTACTGAATTCTGCTCCTGGCTCCTTCACTGACCCAGAGCCTGGCTTTGAGCACATTTCTGCACTTGTCTTTGCCTCGCTTTCCTTATCTGCAAATGTGGAGTCGTAGAATTATTTGCAAGGGTCTAGGTGTCAGCACCTAGCAGGTCAAGGTGGCTGTAGAGGGTTAAACCAAACACTGCTTTCTCTGCTTTTGCAACACCTAGGTGCTAGCAGGAGGGAACACTTCTCCAGGAAAGCATAAAACCCTTTTGCAGCAGTTGCCCCAACTCCTTTCCCATATACACGTATACCTGTGTATGGTGTTGCTGCCTAAACAGCTGCTGCTCATTTTCCTCCCCTTGCTGTTCTCGCTGGGCTAGAACCTGGCACTGAACTCAAAGTAATTTCCTTTCATTTTAAATAAATAATAATTTAACAATGTATGCTGCTGAATTCATTCTTGCATCAAAAGGAAGATGATTGCACTTCCCAGGCCGGAAAGACAGAGAGGGGAGGAAGACAGGCTTTATAATTAAATTTGCTTTTCCTCCTTTTATTGTGCATCTCATTAAAAGAAAAAAGAAAAAAGAAAAAAATTAAAAAGAGAAAAGGAAAGAAAAGCAAAACACACTGAGGCCTGTGTCTCAGCCCCAGCCACAAGGAAGAGCTCTTTCTTGGCTCGTGTGAGCCCATGGGTAACACACAGGTAAGGACTCAGCTCTGTGGCCAGCACAGCAGGGAAAGGCTGAGTCATTTCAGTTGCTGCCCAGGAAAAGAACAGAAAGGCAAAACCTTAAGAAGCTGCTGGGTGTTTTCTTCAACATCTCACACAGGTAATACACTGTCAGGGGCACTATTCACACATGGCACAGCCAAGGTCCCACATAAAGAGCACTGTGACACACTTAGGCATTCACCAGCTGGCTGTGCTGGTGTGGCAGCAGCTGTCCCTGTCTGCTCTCTGCCCGGGGACTGTTTCATTGCTGAGCAGAAACCCTCCCTTCACAGAAACTCGAGTGCCAACGAGTTTGGCACTGATTTCCACTGCCCTGTGAGATCTCTAAAGCCAGGCACTGGCACTGCTTGTAAGCTCTGACACTGACAGAGTGGTAGCAGCACCCCTGCAGCTCTCACCAGTCCCTCCAAGTTCTGGTCCAGTGTGCACTGGGGCTGGGGCCTTGGAAACTGGCCTGAATCCTGCCCTGTCATCCTCAGGGACTGGAGATCACTCACCTTTAGAGAAACCCACTGATCAGGGGAGAGCAGGAAATACTCTCATCTGATCAATGCAAGCAAGCACCTTACAACTCTCTCCATGATGAGCCTACACTCACAGCCATCTTTGCCTGTGGCAAAATAACTGACTCAGTGTAAGGAGGCTTTGCTGAGTGCATTTTATAGGAACAACAACAATGTTTTCTTTAATAAAAGACCTGTTGAAGCTATAGAACTTTGAGAGTGCCCAGGTTAACTCCTTCAGGACATCCTGTGATCTCTGCTCAGGGTGAGCTCCTCTTTGCCCGAGTGCTGCACAGGCTCACATTCTCTTTAATCCCATGAGTGGACATCCCTTGATCTTGCAGACAGATCACTTCCAGCACAAACTTTAATTCAAGACCTCTCTGAATCCTGTGAATTTCCCTTCCCTTACCCCTTCTCCCTTTGTAAAGGGAAGGTTTCCTCTCTGCACCTTCACTGTTTAGTATGGCAGAAGGGGAGGAGGAAATCACCTTCAGCTTTCCTCACCATCTGCATCCCAATTGCTCCGGTGGGATTCAGGCTGCATTCCAAATTGTTCCATTTGCAGTGGATCTGGGGCAGAGGGAGGACAAGCTGACCGAGCCACGCCTCAGAGGAGAAGGCTCCACAGCAGCTAGTTCCTGAGACTTTTCTAGTTACAGCCGTCTAGAGCTGCTGAGCACTGTCACAAAGCACCCCGATTCTCCTGCCAGTCTGCAGGGGCAAAAAAACCCAAGCAGAGGGGGCAGAAAAAACCCAAGCAGCTCTTCCGCAGACCAAACTCAAACAGGAGGAAATGATGAAAGATACCGAGCTGGCATTACTGTGCATTATTAAATAATGAAAGTGGTTTTTCAATTTGTTTCTAGCCTGGCTAGTGGCAGTGATCAGCACTTTACAAAAGATGCTTCTTCCCCAGCCTGGCACATGTTATTACTGTTATTAATAGCAAGCCATCCCCGGGGGCAGCTCTCTGCACAGGTACATTCATTTCCCTCACAGCCCTGTCACCCCCCGGCTGCTGCTCAGCTCCCTGCAGCACACCCCTCTAAGAGGCAAGGGAGGCAGATGGAAAGTTAGGCACTGCTCTGCTGTGCTCCAGACACAGCTTAGCCTCGTTCTGTCACTCAGGATGTGCCTGCTGTTAGTTTGAGATCATCCTAATTGCGTTACCTGTGTTTCATGCCACAGTTTTTCCCTGTTCCATTCTTCTAAATCAAAACTGCCTTTAGGAGAGAGAAATATTTGGACGCTGCCTCCTTCCCTCTGAGCCAGGACATATGGGACTTACCAGCACCTTGCTACTCAGTAATGAGGAAAACTTTCTCCCAGCTTGTTTTTCTGTTTCCAAGTGCTGACTCAAAACTTCTGCCCCCTGAACAGGACTGGACATGTCCCTTTCATGGCACAATGGCTAATTCTCTGGAGGGCTGCATAAAACAGGTACATGATTGAGTGTTACTCTGACCACATCATCAGCCTCAAGTTCCCACTCCCTCACAGCAAGCCCTGGCATTCAGACACTTGAGCAAGTCATGAACTGGGGCTTAACAGTATAACCTGCAACAGCTGAGCAGGAGTAGCCACCCCCTAGCCAACCAGGGTGAGATAAAATGCAAGGCAGTGTATGGCTCTGTTTCTCCACTTGTTCACTGTCTCACCCACCTCAACCACAAGCTCTTTGGGGAAGAGATAATCTGTCTCAGCAGCTAGGAGCAGGAGCCTGCCCTTTGGGATTTCATGTACTGGCACAGCAGAAAACCCAGTGATAGCCCAGCCTCAAATCCTGGCAAAACAAGAGCAAGGGAAGCATCTTCAGAGGAACTCCCCACCTCAGGTTGTTGTTAGGCTGGATTCAAAATGTACAAGGTAGATGATCCTGAGGCTGATGTCGTGCTGTATTTCCTCCTTCAACTAACTGGTAGAAGCTTCTGCAGGTCACATTTACCTTCCCTGGGTGGAATGAAGCTATGGGGAGTCACTAAAAGTGCTAAACCCACTCTTTGTCAGCAATGCAATCCAGAATTTGTGAGCACTGGAGAAATCAATGCAGCTGGGAAGCTTAGCTCCTCTTTGCCCACTGGCCATGTTTGTCACTAGCACAAGGTAACAATGTAGAGCCATTTAATGACACAGCTCATTAGGCTTCTGACAAGAGGAGGTGATGGAACTAAGGTCTCCAACATACAGCCTTGTGAGTCTTTCTGTGTGTGCACTTCCAGGCTGGGCATGTTATACCTCCCACTAAGTGAGGAATGCACAAGATTCAGAGGAAAATTCCTTGGGAAATTCATGTAAGAATCCTCCTGAGGGAGCATGATAATCTTCCAAAAGTGTTCAGTGAGAAACAGAGCTGTAACAGACAGTGCACAAAGGCTGGAGGAGCCAAAGTCACCAATAAAAGGACAAGGAGGAAAATCTTCATCCTTTTGGAGTCAGTGACCAAGCCACCACTGAGCTGAATGAGCTGTGGAGCCTCTCTAAATGCTTTACCAAGCTGCAAGAAGGCAGGTGTGACTGGAAGCAAGAGCAAGGCTCCTAACTGTTACAGCCAAAAGGAAGCAATTTGAGCATTAACCTTTCTAGCAAATCTCTTACCTAGCAAGCCACCTCATTTCTGCACCAGGCACAGCCACCTAAGATGTCCTACACTTTTTGGAAAGAGAGCCAGCCTGATTCAAAGGCTTCTACTAACAGACAATCCACCACAATCCAAGGCAGGCTGCTCCAACTCCCAATTACTGCATTGTTTAAGTTGCATTTCCAGCGTGAGTCAGAGCAGACACTGCCACCTACTCAGCTTGCAGACTCTGGATCTCACTGTGGGCACTCTCTGCTAGATTAATGAGCCTCCCATTATCAGAAATCTTTTCCTTGTACTTAAAGACTGTGATCAAGTCATCTCTTTAGCTTCCTTTGTATAAACCAGATGCAACTTCTTGGCACTGACACATTTCCCAGAGTTGTGTAAGGATAAGTAAACACAAGTTGTGATTCTACCATGATGGGGAAGAGAATTTCCCAAAGTGCTGTCATTATTCAGAGGTGTTTGCTGAGTTCATCTGCACTGGATATAAAATTTTCATAAAATTTCCTTTGCTGTTGGCCAGGTAACTCAGCTAGAAAAGCTTCAGCTGAAGAGCACAGAAGAGCGTTGATGTTCCTGTTGACTCCAAGTGCTTGTGCATGCAGCTTCAAATTACTTCCAAAAAACCTCTGTAGCAGCAAAATGCACCTGCTTAACCAGTTGCAAAAGAAGCATCAGGTGCAAGATGACAGTCAGGCTTCCTCTAACATTCTTGTAATAGAAGGGGCAATATGGTTTTGGCAGAACATGCAAACAGACTCGGTGCTCACAATAGCTTTGTATTTTCAACAGAGATCAGCCCCAGGGTGAACCCAGGCTGCTCTCTAGAAACCCATGCATTAGCTGGAATCACACAGTTTAATCCCACTGCCTGTTTGCAATATGCAGCCTGCTCTTCCATTCTCATTCCAGCTCTTTGGCTGCACCCACAGCTTTCATTTTATTAGTCACTTTTTCTCCTTGACATCCTTTAAGAATGTGGTGAGTTACTTCTCTTCTCCCTCCACCTCATAAGAGTCGATAAAGCAGCAGAAGGGGTAGAAGACCTGAAGTATGTGAACACAGCGATGCAGCTGAACCAGAAGAATCAGAATTAACTCTGGCTGGTTCTTGCCTGGGCACTCCTGGCTTTCTTATGCTCTACACAAGCACACTTCCCTCGGCTGGAAATTAGCATTCCTTTTAAATGTTTTCACACTCTGAAATTGTTTCCAAATGTGCGTATTAGGTGGTGAAACAACTTCCTAAGTAATCTAGGCAGGCTGACATTCATCTCAGCAAAGCCCATTAGACTTCTTATGCCTTTTCCCTCACTCCGCAGGATCATAAAACTCAGAAGTGCTAATGAAAGCAGCACAGTCCTTACCCAGATCTAGAGAGACCAGGGTGTCAAAGGCAGGGAAAGAAGCGTGCATTTGCTTTGTAGAAGCACTTGGGCAAGAGCCCTTTCTGTGAGTTTAGCAAGACTTCTATGTCCAGGCTCTTCTCCTGGCTCAAACCATTGCTGGTGTGACCTGTGGTGTAAAACATGGCTTTGGATCCAGGGCAGCACACAAAGTCACTTCCACTGCGTCTCTGTCAAGGACATGGACTATGAGAGGCAGGAGTTTGAAAGCACTCAGCTGCAAAATGGGCATGGGGGTGAGTTTTGTCATTAGTTTAATCCACATCTACGACAGAACTGGGTCAGACTCCCGGGAAGCTGCGTAGAGCACTGGCCAGGGAGGAGGGAGCCGCTAGCCCTTGTCTTGCTCCCTTACCAGCACCCACACTTCCCACAGCAAAGAGGCTTTGCTCAGGCTATGTTCTGTGTGCAGTCCCACCAGGAAATGTCTGGCAGGCTGAAATGTGCTCTTGCCTTGGCCCCAGACTGGAACTGCTAAGCAAGGAATAAAGTCATTTTGGTGGTTTCATTTGGGCAAAGAAAGGAGAGGGCAGGTTCCCAAAGGGTTTGGACAGGGTAGGGTAGGTGTGCTTGGGATACTTTTGGGATGCTAGGGATTGGTGTGGAGGTATATTCTAGGCTGGATATGCATATATTGTGGATTGCTGCAGGGCTGCTGCCTCTGTGGTGGCAATGAGACAGCATGAAGTGTGGAGGAGCCCAGCCAGCAGCCTCCATGGGGTGCTCCCCGTGGGATGTGTAGCACTACAACCGTGTGTATTCTACTCAGATCACTGCTGCTACTCCATGGGAGAGAAGGGTCTAGTGGAAAGCTCCAGTCCACACCTCTGCATTGCAGTAAGTATGCAGAGCCCAACACGCTGCAGAAGGGGGAAGGAATGAATGTACCTGTCCTACCCATGATCCCCAAACCCAAAGCTCAGAAATCTGATCTGGCTGGCAACTCTCTCCCTTCCTCATCTCCTCTTTCTACCTCCATGTTTGCCAGGGATGGCATAACAGGGGCAGAGAATAAATCAGGTGCTATATCAGAGTATTCTATCCCTGACTGTGTAAAGAGCAGCTTTTGTGACTTCCTGATGTGATTTACCACACAATGACAACCTTTAATGTCCACTGGTGTTATAATCTACTTTATCTTAATACAATCTTCCCCTGCTGAACCCTCCAGAGTCTTAACAGCTATTTTCAATGGAGTTTTTTTTATTATTATGACTTGATACCATGATTACTGTCGCACTCCTGCTCTTTGTGGAAGGGGAAATTAATAAGTTTTTCCTTAAGCACTTTGCACCAGAGCTGAATACCAATCAGCCCCCAAGCTGGGTTCTTGTGCCTGCTGGATTCAATTATGAACCTTTGCTCCCACTTTCCAAGACACAGCAGTTCTCAGACCAACAGCATGGCAGCACATAAGGCCCTGTTCAGCTTCCCATTGTGGGATGGAAGGAAAAGCTCTGAGTGGGACAATATGTGGCTTTTCCTCTCCTCTGCTATGGCTCTTCTGTCCCTAGTTGCCTCCACAGACATGTTCCTGCATCAAGGCATTGAGATTCATCCTGCCTTAGGAGAGTTACAGCACTGCCATTTCTATGCATTACTTTGCTCCTTTGCCATCCTTGCTCAATCTCCTCACCTCCTCTCAGGGTTCTCTGCATCTTCTTTTCTCTCCAAGAAATCACTGCACGAGGCTACACCACATCTCTACTGCTCAAAGTGACAACATTGCACTCCCCCCTTAGTGCCTAAACCATTCCACTCGATGAGTGCCAGGCCACACAATTCTTACCTCTTGCTGAGCATTGCCAGTTACATTCTAACAGACAGAAGAGTTTGTCTCTGCACCTGGAAATTGTTTCTGTTCGGGGGAAATCATTTAGTTCAATGTCTGCTCCTTTCTTTCCCCTTCTGCTCTCACCAGACGAGGAGGCAGAACCTCATCCCTTAACTTCATGCCCTTCTGCTGAACAAGGTCTGCCAGATAGGATCTTCTGCCTTTCCTGGTCTCCACAAGCTAGCAGGCACCCACTCCAGAGCATTTATGTAAAGAAGCCATTAAAGGAGAGCCTACCCACACGGTGCCACTTCTGCCATGGTGATGTCTACCTCTCTCATTACTAAGGATGTGTTTGGTCTGTCAGTGAAGTACTTAAATGCAGGAGAGGGCTGGCTGGCACAGTTCCTCAGCAGTACAGAGACAGAGAGTGGATCAGTGCCTTGGGTTAGGCTGTTCCCATTTTGTATCTTACCTTGCTAACAGATTGCCTGCTAGGTAGCATTTCACACCTTATTTGGACACATAATTGAGCACAAAAGGGTAAGGATATGAAAAGGAATACATCTGAGCTCTCTCTTTTTTATTTCTTTAGTCTAAACATAAGCCTGTGAGACAGGAGCTGGGTCAGTAGAGCCAGGCCCCTGCCAGAGAGGATGCACATGGAACAGATGTTCAACACAGAAGGCTCCAGAGAACAGACACCCAACTGGGATAAACACAGCCGGCCACAGGCACTGCCCACCTCCCTGAATAAAACACCTAAGCTACAGAAGCCTGGATTCAACTAGCTGCAAAACAGCACAGAAAGAGAGCAGGGCACAGTGTGCCCATTGCCTGTGCCTTGGCTGGTGGGGATGTGATGTCCTTTTCCTGCTCTTCCAGCACTATAGAGCCCTCATCCTCTCCCAGCTAGCTGACTGCTAAGGCAGCAAGATAAGCAGTGTCTGCATGAGCAGCCAGGCTGGGAGCCCAAGCTGCAGAGCTAGTGCCAGTATTGATCAGGGAAACTGAAAAAGTAAACAAATTGTCTGTAATTACTCAACTTGATGGATGCCAGTAGGTTTGTTTGCTTCCTGCAAAGATGCCAATAGCCTAACAGAGCAAACATTGCCATTTTGTAATAAAACCATACAGGTAACTAAAAAACTCCTGGCAGCACTACAAACAAGAACATTATCTGTTAACTGTTTCAGTGGAGCAAGAGAGAATGGCTACTGAAGATGCTGCTTCATTTGAGGGGAGACACATTTAATGGATACTTGAATTAGAGCTGAGCTATTAAGGATTCACATCCAGCCACAAAATATCCCCTTGGATATTATAGCAATCTTAAAGATCTCAAGTGAAATAAGGACCCCTCTGCACTGGGTGCATGTTCTATATCAGAGACTATCTAATACCAGAAAAAATGGGGTGGAAATGTGGCTTGTCCTATTCTGATTATAAGAACTGAAAAATATTCCTGAGAGATTCTGACTGAGTTCCAGAGGAAAACTTTTCTCCATGAGAACAGTATGGCACTGGAATCATCTCCAAGGGAAGCACTCCCCTGCACAGGATGGTTTCAAGACCCAGCTTGAGAGGCTGCTTGGCCAGCTCATTTCAGCTCTACTATTACCTAGAAAGGTTGGGCCAGATGATTCTTGAAGTCCCTTCCAATCTGGCATTATGTGATTCTATGATTCTAAGTGGAGTTGCAGAAGCTGCCTTGTGTCTCACCAGTCACATCCTGAAGCACACAAAAACTTGTCCTCCCTAGTGTCTGATCCAACACCCTGCCAGCCAAAGAGTGGAGACCACATCTGAACACTACAACAGATAAAAGTCTTGTAGAGAAAGCAGACACAGAAGACAGTGGCAGGCTTTGCTGACTCTCAGGTTTACCCATCTTGGAGTTACTCAGGAGAGAAGGGGCAGTGATGGAATAAATCATCTAAAACCGTGGACTAAGCACAAGATGCAGTGAGGATCTTGCAGCACCTCCTCTACTGCACACACCAGTAGCAAAGAGCCCACTCAAAAGCAAGGGCAGCAAATGGAGGCAAAGCAGGGCAGTGCACAAGGTGAGATACAGACTGCAAGAGCTGCCTGTCACAATGGCCCGGAGGTGGTTTCACACTCCCTTTGCTACAGCTGGAGCCAGCAGCCCTGCTCATGACTAATACAGAACCTTCAGTTGAGGAGGCCTCTGAGAGCAGTGCACTGGCAGGGGCAGGAAGCAGGGAAGAGCCTATGCTATTGAAATACACTGAGCACCTCAGCACACCAGCAGCTGGCAGCCAAACGGCTTCATTCAATTGCTGAAGCAGAAAAACCCAGGTGTAGGCTTCAGTGAGACTTGGTTTGGCTGGAAAAATCACAGATTTCTGACAACTCCTTGCTAAATATTGTAAATAACTCAGATTTCCTTCCTCTAGTGCCTGAAAAATATAATTTTTCTATCAAGAATCATGAGCAGGCAGCTGTGACCTTCACGTGCATCAACATTAAAGGGCAACTGCTCCGGCCAGGAGCTTAAGAGGAGGTTTTGGAAGAAAGGTTGAACACCTTTGCCACGTGCAGCACAGATTAGACAAGATTTGAGTTAGAGAGCTGCACTCAGTAGCTAAGGGGTATAGCTACACCCTGCCATTCCTGTCTGACAAGAAGCAGTTGGGAGGCCTCAGATGACCTTTCCTTGCCTCAGTTTCCCTCAATTAATTTGTTCATGCTCCTGAGCATTAATGTTTAACAGTCAGTGCTATAGGCTTGTGAGCTATTTCTCTGCCAGACACAGACACTGCTGCAAAGTAGTGACACGAACACAGATCACAACAAAATGTGATGCTGGATAAGTAATGGGAAGAGGCAGAGATACACAGATTAAAGCTGTGTCAACTGGCTGACTCACTGGAATCATAACAGTCACTAGGGTTTAAGCACAGTGTATTTATAGCTGCTGTGAGCACTGAGTTGCTAGATCTCAGAATGACAGCTGGGAGAGGAAAGGGGGATTTTTTGATTATTCTGTCTCTGGGGAATGTTTCTTGCCTACAGGAAAAGACAATTAAATCAACAATTAAAGCCATAAAGATTCCAAATCACAGACAATGGCACATTGTACCTGACCTTTCTGCCTTGCTTACAGAGCCAGCTCTGAGGAAGATCTAAGCACAGAGCAGAGTGCTGATCTGAGAAACCTAATTGCCTGCTGCATGGGAGTCACAGCCAGACAAACCTGGGTGGTGGCAACGAATCAGACAAGCAGCCAGGCTGTCCCAGAGAGATATGGGCTGTAGCAGGAACTTCACCACCTTTGAATCAGCCCAACTAGGGCTCTGCTCTGGTGACATCCTACCCTGAACACTGCTGGACAAGGGGGAACGGTTTGAAGCTGAGGGAGAGCAGGTTTAGACTGAATCTTAGGAAGAAGCTCCTCAGTATGAGAGTGGTGAGACTCCAGAATAGGGTGCCCAGAGAGGTTGTAGATGTCCCCTTCCTGGGAGTGTTCAAGGCCAGGTTGGATGAGGCCTTGAGCACCCAAGCCTAGCTGTGAGGCACTCCTGCCCATGGCAGAGAGGTTGGAGTAGATGACCTCCAGGGTCCTTTCCAGTCTCAGGCATTCTCTGATGAGTCTATGATTCAAAAACCTTTGGTGGCTTTGACACTGCAAAACATGGTAATGATTCTTTCCAAGTGCAGATGGACAGGAAGAGGATGCAGCTGCCCTGAAGTAAGCAATTTGTTCTAATACTGCTCCTTTAAGCTTCAGAGCCAGGCTGGGCAGTTGGCCTAGGAGCCAGAAAGCACAGCATCACAGGGCCTGTCACAGCAGCCTCAAAGGGAATAACACTGTTCATAATCTTACCACCAAGAGCTACCTCTCATCTACCATGAAAAAAAAAAAAGTAGCAGACTCCTCTAGCTCCACACAGCAGGTAATAAATATTTCTTATTGTTTATAAAAGCACCATTAAAGAAAACGTTAAGCACAGGAGAGAAAAGGAAAAGCAGATTTTCTCCTAACAGCCTTTCTGGTGGCAAAGCAGCCTTATCAGTGGATAGGAAAATTCCCAGAGCAGCTTGTATTCTAAAACATGTGGGAAATAACATCTCTCAATGACTTTTCTCCAACACAAAAGGGTTTGTAACAACAGAGCTGACAGGATCTGAAGCTGGAACTCCAGATTTTCAGCTTCGACAATGGAATTATTGCACATTATTCTTTCTGAGTAAATTAAAGTCATTAATCATCATAATTAGTAATGCTCTGTGTCAGTGATATGGTAACACAGCTAGTCATTACACTGTGCTAGAAGAAACTAAAGAATGATACAGCCACTGCAAGCTGCTGCTGTTGCTGGCTGGCTGCAGGGGAATATGTTAATGCCCAGGGCTTAAGAAGGACTTATGAGGGCAGCAAGAGATACCATCTCTTCCATGATGGCTTTAATGCCCTGAAACATGGCAGAAGAGAGAAAAATAATCTTTAGTATCATTCTGTTTGGGCCATTTCAAGCACAGCAGAAATCATTTTGGTCCCTGGGTTTTCCCTCTTGATTTATACCTAAAAAAAACCATGATCATTTATGTGAAGACAGCTCCAGCCATGGAAACTCCAGGATCAGGATGCTGAGCTTTGACACAATTACCCTGGTGCTGCTCTCATCAACATTCCATCACCGTGTAGGTTGGAACTGCATTAATGATGTGGTTACCAAACAGTCCAGACCGACCCATGAAGAAATGAATGTCAGATTTTGATAAACATCTGTCCTGATGCAGGTGCCTTACACCAACACCTAAGGTGTAATGCTCAGACACTAGACAGGTGTTGAACCTTCACAACCTATTTCTGAAGTGATTAATCTGGCTGTAGCACTCTTTTACTTATTTGAACTTAGTTGCATGCACAGGCCACAAATGGCAGAGGGTAGCCTATATGCTAGGTGCAACATAACCCCCCAAAACCAGCCCCTCAGTGGTCCCTGCCCCCCAAGAACTTACGAGAAATCACACATAACTTCCTCAACAAGTTCTGCTTCCTTCTTCTGCAAATGTCTCTGGAGGGAGGGAGATTTAATTTTTTTTACCTAAGAGAATTATTATTTGAAATCAGTTACCAAAACGTTTCATTGATTTCATTTTCTATACTACTCACTAGTCAGGCTGGGTTGCTTAGTTACAATTGTCATTTGGAATTATTTTTGCTCCATGACTCGACAAATGATGAGTTCCTTGATTGATTCTGATGTTGATGCTGACGGAAACAGAATTCAGAATTTCTTTCCCTCCTGCCTAGGGTGATTGGATGGCAGGAGAGTCATAGAAAGGGAGCACAAAGGAATCCATCTGGAGCCCTGTACAGAAAATATGTCCCTCCCAGTGATGTCAGTGAGACAACCCACCTGGAGCGTGAGGAAGGCTGAAACTGATGCAAAGAGATGACTCTCTGTACGTGCCCACGTCCACCTGTGCTCCAGGAGATGCCACTGCCCCCAGTAAATACCACTCATACTTCTGCAACATGTGCTTAGGACAGGTGCCCAAACTATCCACAACTGTGGGATACAGCAGACCACAGGCTCACAGGACGTCAGGGGTTGGAAGGGACTAAGAGCTCACAGAGTCCAACCTCCCTGCCAGCGCAGGACCATCCGATCTAGCTCAGGGCACACAGGAACACATCCAGACAGGCCTTGAAAGGCTCCAGAGAAGGAGACTCCACAACCTCGCTGGGCAGCCTGTGCCAGTGCTCTGGGACCCTTCCAGTCAAGAAGTTGCCCCTTGTGTTGAGCAGCAGCTTCCATCCATTGCTCCTTGTCCTATCCCAGGGAGCAATGAGCAGAGCCTGTCCCCCCACCCTCAGAGATTGATAAACATTGATTCAATCCCCTCTCAGTCTTCTCTTCTGCAGACTAAGCAGCCCCAGGTCCCACAGCCTCTTCTCCCCAGGCAGTGCTGCAGTCCCCTCAGCATCCTCACAGCCCTGCCCTGGACCTTCTCCAGCAGATCTCTGTCTCTTTGAAACTGGGGAGCCCAAAACTGAAGGCAGTGCTCAAGATGGGGTCTCACCAAGGAGAGATCCTCAAAGAATTCAGCTTAAATCTTCACCCCACAGCTCTCAACTTCACACTTCCTCACCCCCAGCCCCCACTCTCGAGGACCCCCCTTCCTTTGAGACTCTGCATTACATCTTTTCCCACAGCAGCCGCTTCTACACTCCCCAGTCAGCAGCACAGCACTTGGCGCTTCTCAGCCGAGAGTTTCTCACGTAGTGAGCTCCATCTAGCGATGTCACTGAATCCTCCTCTTCAGCCCATCTTGCTGCGTGCAAGGTATTTCTTTTGTGCTGGACACAAGGGACCTGGGAGCGAACAGCACTGGGATAAAAGCCTTTCTGCCTGTTGGCTTTCTCTGAAGACATCACTGAGTGACCACAGCACATCAACATCTAGCAGCTGCTGTGTGCCACAGGCAATGCAGTCAGCTGGGGAGCTGGGGGAAAACGGTGAAACATGGCCCAGCAGCTTCAAAGAGGATTGCCTCTGTGTCATCAGAGACAGGTTCTGGCAGACAGATCTGCAATCACACCGCCTCAGCTTCCTCCTACAGCTGTCAGTAGCTGCTGCTGTGGCAGCAATGCCTTTCCAGTGGTCACACAGAGAAAGGGCTGGACTGTGGTGCTGCAGGATGGTGCTTGTGTGTTGGGTTGAATCACTCTGCTCAGCCTGAGGCAAACAGGGCTACTTCTAACATCTGCTCAAGCAGCAGAGCACTTCGGCTTCCTACATGCCAGCACAAAGCTTTCCATCAGCACTTGTATAATGTTGAGCAAGAGGCCAATAAAAATATACCAGATAAAAATAAAGAGAAGCAGAGAGAGCCCCAGTTTCTCACTCAAAGAGTAATTTCTTCAGCTGTGAGTTGTCTCTTCCTAGAGAGGTTATCATATTTTCTGCAAAGCATCTCCACTCTTCTAGACAGATACCCCAAAGAAGTTCCACAGTTAGAAGGATGCTAAGAGCTTTCTCAGCCTCCAGAGCCCTCACAGAGCAGGCTGCTCATAGCATTCTGTAGAGCAACTGGAGAACCCAAGGCTCCAAACAGAGAAGAAAACATTGCCTACAGAAGGAATGGCCATAAGATCTTACTGCTTGGGCTTTCAAGTACCCACACCAACCACTGAACTTGGCTGTATTTCAGAGGCAATGAAGATGGATAGGTTTTGAGGGGCTTCCTGTGGAGGGAATGGGCACAAAAATGGTATGGATGTTAGGGAAGAGAATGAGGATGCTTGATATGGATCCTCAGATCTTTTGTAATTTCAGCACAGCATCTCTGGACACAAGGCCAAGAAGTCATCCCTAGCATATTTCTCTCTCCTTACATGCTCTGAAAGCATTTCAGAGCTGTATCATATTTCATTCTGATTTTTGACCTCTTGCCCCCACACACTACTAACAAGCTGGCATTGAGGCTGACACACTTTTGGAATCACAGGCAAAGCTCAGAAGATCAAGGAGGATTAGATTCCCAGCAGGGGATGAAATATAGCTACTAGGAATAAGACAGAAATTTTCGTAAGCCTGCAAATCTCCAAATTGCCTCCTTTCCTCAGTGGCTCTGCACTAAAGCCTCAGCCTGCAGTTTCCACTAAGTTATCCTGTGCTGCTTAGGTGCCTCTTCTCCCTATCTGAACCTTCTGAGTGGACTTCTAGGATAGAGTGTGCTTTACCTCTTGCTTAATCCCCTGTTAGCACTGCAGAGTATAGGCGAGGCAACACAGAACAGGCTGTGCTGTGCCATTCCTCAGCATTCCAGGGCACATGTGGCTCCCTAAGGCTGTTGGCCAGGTTCCACTCCATCAGCACAGACTTCAGTGAGCTCTGGCTCAGGCCCCTCTACAATGACAAGTGTAACATAAGAATGCAGGTGCAAAGAGAAATGCATATTACACATCCTCCAGCTGTTCTGCCCAGGTCTCTCCCTCCCGGGGAGCCTGACACACTTGCTTTCCTGGAGCCATTTCCTGGGCCCTCAGCAGCAAGCGAGGGGCACAGATGACTTTATTTCCGCCAGCAGCAGTCGCAGAGGCTCCACAGGAAATTGGAGTGCAATCTCATTTACCTGCTTCATCCCATTCCTGCTTTGGAGTAACAATTTCACAGCCAGACCTGTTGTTTAAAATTTAAAATGCTCTGCCTCCCCATTCCCTCTATCCAGGGGGATGACAATGCTCTGAGACAGAGCATTCGGTAGCTTCTCAGAGCTGGGAATATAAACCCAACCCAGATATTTTCTTAATTTCAAAAGATGATAATTTACCAAGATATTCTCAGGTAATAGAAATCTGTGTCTCTATGTATCTTATCTACAGTGTTTAGAATTTCATCCCTCATTTTTGCCAAATTCATGAAAGATTTATGAGTTATTCAGCTACTCTGAGTTCCTGGGATATTGCTAATAAACCTTCCCCTCGTTCCTATTGTTACATCTCATCAGCCCCTCAGCCATTTCAGGCTTTTGAAGCATACAGAGATTCTTTTTTTGTTGTTGTTGAAGTATTTTAATATCTGCTTCCCTGAGATGAACATCAAGTTTTGCTGCTCTGTCAAATCCATCATTTTCCACTCTTCCATCATAACTCAGAAGCCAGGCAGATGACACATTAATCCCTTGTTAAGATAGGAGTGGAGTTGGATGAGAGGAACCCCTGAAACTAGATAATGAATCTTTAGAATTGCTCCAGCCCTTAAAGAATTAAGCAAAAGTAGCTTTCCCTGAAAGCAAATTCAGGGCTATTATCACTGCAAAGGACTTAGTGATACACTGGCAGCATTCAGCTCTGCCAAATAGAAATCTTCAAAGGCCTTTGAGGGCTCATCCAAGTGTAAGTCTTGTGCAGAAAGAAGAATGATGAGATTTTTATTCGTTGACACTTCCCCAAGAGCCAGTTCTCTTCCTAGGCCTATTTCCATACCCCCCTTGTCCCCTGCCACCACTTATCCTCAATTCCTTAGCAAATCATACCATTCATTTCAAAGAAATCTCTCAACAACTGTGGATAAGACACCAGCTCCATCCTTGGCAGACCACAGGTGGGATCTCTTCTGCAGACGCTCAGGGCTGAGACAAAGTGCTTGGTGAAGTCCTACTCACTTGCCAAAGGTCAGCCGGCATAAGAGGGACGCATCTGGCAGCACTCAGCCACAAGATCTCTCCTGATCAGTCCACAGTGTTTAAGACATTTTCAAAAGAAAGCCAACAACTAATCAGAGAAACTCTTGTCTTGGTTTCCCCAGGAAAGAAAACTAAGTAATCCCCATCAAATAGACTCTGCTACCCAGGCCCTAGATCTTGCAGTTTAGCCTTCCAGCACTCCATGCCATATCTTCAGAGATCCACTCCAGGCTACGGTCTGAAGACACCAGTGGCTAAGTGCTGTTGGAGGCCTAGAAGCACAGCTGCTCAGCCTTAGTAACAGAGACAGAGACATCCTCCTTGGCAGAACCAATATAGAGATATATGCAGCTTCTCCAAGAGGCTTCCGTCTGAGCAGCTTCTCCAGAGCACACCGTGTGGATGAGCTCTTCAGATTTTAATCCTTCTGCTTTTTGCATCTTTTTTTTTTTTTCTTTACAGTCTTATCATGCACTGCAGAGTTGTCAGTGATTAAGCCCACAACAGAAGGAGGTAAATTTCCCCTGTAGGCAAGAGCGGAACAGAAGAAAGGAAGTCCTGATTCAGCCTCTTGTCAGCAAGCCCTCCCCCAAGAGAAGGCCTAGGGAGATCACCTAGAAAAACATCTCAACTTCTATCTTAATTACTGACAAAGCTTTCACCAGAATAGCTTCTGTGTGCCCCAGAGTCGTAGCAGATGTGTCCTGACAGAGCTCTGGCAAGATGAGAACAATTATCCCTATTTACAGATGAGGAACTGGTCCAGGAATGGGAAGCATCTGATCCACTATCAGACCCAAAACCTGTTACAGAGCATGAGCCTGCAAGCTGCAGACTAATGCCTTAAGCACGAGCTGCTGTTATCGTTTACCTCCACACCATAAAATTCAGCATGAAGCAAGACCTTCTCTCAGTAACACTTTGTCCCTCTTCCCAGGACAGATCACAGGATCACAGGGTTGGAAGGGACCTCCAGAGATCATCAAGTCCAACTGCCCTGCTGGAGCAGGCCCATAATCTAGTGCAGGAATCACTGCATCACAGGATCACTGTGGTGGGCACAGACTTGCACTGGGTTTTACTCTTTGAGGCTCTCAGTGCTGAGAATCCTCTACTGCAAAGATACCAGTGTAGTTTTTTACCAGTGGTAGAAGCACTCAGAGCATCAGCCAAGCAAACTATACAGCATTACACTTACTCATCATTCCTGTCTTCTCTGCACCCAAGGGATCCTGTTTGGGGCCACTCAAGTCTGTGTTTCTGCACCGTGAGACAGCAGAGCTGTGTGTGGGAACATGGAGGCTCAGCACAGGCTGCTGATTGATCTTCCTGCCCGGGGTGTGTGTGAGACACAGCCACAACAGGAGTCCATGAAAGCAGAGGGACCCCAAGCAGAACAGAGCCTGGGATTAAGGAGCCAGCTTTCCACAAACCTGTCAGACATCATGAGAATTAAGAACGCTTGGGATTTCCCTTTCTTTTTGCTCAGAGAGCATTCTGTTCTTAATTACAACTGGCAGCCACAGCAGCCACCTCATTTGGCTTTGTCAGGGTTGGATTGAGTTACATTCCAAGGAGGAAGCAGCAGGAATTCCTTAGGTCCCACTCACCTGAGGCACTGCACTCACAGCAACTCTGGACAGGTGCTTCCCTGCTGAGCAGCTCCAAGGAACAGCAGCAGTGCAGCAGCAAACTTCTTTGGGCTTACAGATTTCTCAGTGTATTTTGACAGGTTCACAGCACAGTTTGGGCTGGAAGGGACCTTGAACATCATCCAGTTCCAATCCAGTTGCTCAAGGGCTCATCCAGCCCATCCAGGGAGGGGGCATCCATGACCTCTCTGGGCAACCTGTTCCAGAGTCTCACCACCCTCGTACTGAAGAACCTCATCCTAAAACACAACCTAAACCTACTCTCCCTCAGCTTCAGACCATCCCCCTTGTTCTGTCTCTAAACACCCTCAGAAAAAGTCACTCTGCAGCCTTCCTGTAAGATCCTTTCAGGTACTGGAAGGCAGCTCTAAGGCCCCCCCCAGTATCTTCTGTTCTCCAGGCTGAAGGCCCCCAGATCCCACAGCCTATCCTCATAGCAGAGGTGCTCCAGCCCTTGGACTATCTTTGTGGCCCTCCTTTGGACTCACTCCAACAGTTGTGTCCTTATGATGGAGACACCAGAACCAGGCACAGGAAGATGGAAACTCAAACCTTCCAAACATTCTAAACAGCCACCTAGAATCCGCTGCACCTCAAGATGAGAGGCCTCCCTGCTGTCCCTAGAGGGAAGGGTTCCCAGGGGCCATGGTGTTTGCCACACACAGTATGAACCACCAAACACCAATGTCTCAGCCCCTGCAGTAAGTTCCTAAGCCTACCACACAAGAAGCAAAACCTGATGCCTGCTTGTTTTCTCTTCAGCCCTCCCAGCCGGTCTGTGTCATCACTTGTTTGCTGTTTGTGAAGGGAGTTTTTGTGCTTGTGGATTTCTGTTCCTGCCTCTGAATCTACAATAAACCCATAATTGTGATGCCAGGCAGGGCCTGAAGACAATTTTCTCACAGTCTGTATAATGTGTAAATACCATTAAGTTAGAAGGATTTTCTCATTAATTCTCCATCCCAGTGACAAGCCAGGAATTAACACAATTGATTTTCCAGTCCCCGCTCATTATCAATCATCCCAGAACTTAGTCACATCTCATCTCTTCCACCTGAGTCCCAGCATTTATTTGTAGATTTCAATAGATATTAATTTTTTTTTAATGGCCATAGTGACCCCTGTGCTCAGAATCCAGACAAGAACAAGCTCTTACCTCCTTTGGTGGGACAGATCCCGCAGCGTACCCCTGTCCCCCAGAGAACAGGAGTAGGCAGGTGAAGAAACAGCCTGTTGCATGCTGCCTCTTGCTCTAACATTTTCTTTCTTGCAAACAAATCAAAAGCACGTGTCTGTGTTGCTCCCTGAAAACTAAAGGAAAACAACAATTCAGAAAGTGTTTGTTTCCTGAGGCCTCCATTTGAAATCAACAGAAGCTGTATAGTGTATGCAAGGGTTCTGCACAATTCAGCCCAAATTCTCCCCATTATCCTTCCTGAAATAATTCTGACTTCACCACCTGCCTCCCCTGACTGCAGTGGGAATGCTGCCCTGTCCTTCAGCCAGGGGAAGGACATGGATAATCTGATTTGACAGCTTAAGAGAAGAAAGTGAAATCCTGGGGAAAAAAGTGTTAGGCCAAAATAGAAAAACAGCAAACACAGCATAAAACTCTTTTTTACTCTAGAAAAGGCTCTATAAGGCTGCAGGTGGAGAGGACTCCTAAGCAGTGGTGATGAAAGGATTAATCTCAGTATCCCACAGGTCTTCTGTTCCTGTGGTTCCCACCATGTCTGTCTCACTGTCAGACCAAACAGGTGGAAGCAGCATTTCCATGGCACACACACTGTAATTTTGCACTTTTGAGCTTTCCTGGTCACCTTCACTAACATCTCTTGGGCTAGGAGTGGAAGTTGTCTCATGCAGGATTTTCTGCAGAAACCCACAGATAAGGCAGCTACTAAACAGCAGCCTGGCAAACGTGAGCCCTCTGTTAGGAAACTGAGGTGCTCCCAGAACACAAAATCCTCCCTGGGCCTCTACATCAAGCAGACAGTCTGGGATCACATCTTACACGTCTTACCCCTACCCCATGCTCAGTCTCTCAAGAGTTCTCTTGCTTGTTCCATGCCCTTGGCCCCGCTCTGTTACACACTGTAAACTCTTTCTTCTGCCTGTGCCTCACCCAAGGAACAGCAAAGCCAGACAGCCACACTGGCAACATGACCAAGCAGATTGCTGTAGATAGGAACCAGTTGTGTACCCACCTTACTGAGGGGATCTGTTCTGCCATATGCAGTCAGAAGGGGACTCATAGGCCAAAATCATCTCTCTCATTCACTGCAGAAAGAGACATTCACTCTGGCTGCTGCAGGTCGGTAGAGATGAGTGCTGGGTGCCACGGAAGCAAACTTCTCTTTGACCCAATAATCATTTTAAAGCTCACAAGGCAAGCACTTACTCAGGTGCTTACTAAGATCATTATTCAATAGTCATTAGTTAATGAAGCAGCTGCCTTTCTTCTGCACCTGCAACCCCATCTCCAGCTTTGTTCTCGTAGCTCCCAGTCCTGGCTTGCAGCAGTGAGCTTCAGAAATCGATCAAACAAGAAGGAGTGGGAAGGAAAGAGGAAAACCTTCTCCCAGGCAGGGTTAGTCCCACAAGCTCTCAGCCTCTCCCTAGAGGGTCTGTAAATTAGTGTTGCCTTTTAAAGCCATCAGCTCTCTTTGGTTCATCTGGATCCAGAAAGTACTTGAGACAGGCTCAGAGATGGAATTATTGGTAGGTAATAATAAGCTTTATGGAAGCTATTTAAGGGTAATTCTAATCTTTTTTATTAGGTGACTTCTGAAACTTTCAGTGCAGAGAGATGGTACAGGTTTGGAATACTAAGCAAGAAGAGGTTAGAAGGGATATTTCAATCTGGTGGCTGTTTCTCCAGATAATTGGATTCCTAATCCCTGTAAGGTTATGATCTCAGTTTACTCTGGTGGGATAGAAGGTGCCCAATTAGACTTTTATCAGATGATCTAGAGCAGGCTTCAGCGTGGCCTGTAAGACACAGGTAGCAATTTGCAAATCACCATGGCAGGAAGAAAATAAAGATACTATACACAGAAGTCAGGTTCTGATAGATCAGCTTCTGTCTTGTGTTTCTCACTGGAACACAGCATGAGATACACCTTCCTCCCAGTGGCTGTAAAGCAGCAGCTCACAACACCCACAAAGATGATAAAGTCCATTCTCTGGGGGTGCTGGCTGGCTAACTTGTATGCAAGAGCCTGCTCCTCTCCAGAGCCAGATAAAGACCTCTCCAGGCCAGGCTTAGCAGCCCACTGTGAAGCACTCACAAGGTTCCTAATCCACCTCACTGCCTGCTCTTCCATCCCACACTTCCTGAGCTTGCTCACTAGGATGACAGTGTCAAAGGCCTTGCTAAGGTGAAGGCAGACTACATCCACTGCCCTCCCTGAATCTACCCATCATAGAATGCTATCATGTTAGTCAAGCCTGATTTCCCCTTGGTAAATCCATGCTGACTACTCCTGATAACCTTCTTCTCTTCCAAGTGCCTTGAGATGCCCTCCAGCAGAAGCTGCTCCATCATTTTTCCAGGGATGGAGGTGAGTCTGACTGGTCAAGAGTTCCCTGGAACCTCTTTCTTGCCCTCTTTGAAGAGTGGAGTGTCACTGGCTCTCTTCCAGCTCTCAGGCACCTCTTCTGTCTGCCATGATTTGGCAAAAATGGTAGAGTGGCAGAGCTACCACATCAGGCAGTTCTCTCAGCACTCTTGGTTCTTTATAAAGAACCCATATTAAATCACAAAATAATCTCTCAAGGACTGTGAAATGTTTGGCTGCAACACAGAGGAGCTTGTAAATACAGTGGAACCAAGCTAGCTCTTGTAAAACAATTTCACAAGTACAGAACAAAACACAGAGAGCAAGTCAAACACTATCCCCTTCTCAGCAGGAAATAAACAGAAAATATCAATGGGCTTAAATCTGGTCCTACACAAAAAGAACCCAAAACAATGACTAAGGAAGTCACAGCCCAAGTTATGTCTGGTGTCTTCTTGGTAGCATTACTGCTAACAATGACCACAGAATGCCTCATGCAAGGATTCTGCCAGTGAATAAGGGGAATGAATGTGTCTCTGGAAAAGGAAGCATCTTCAAGGAGCTGCTCATTTCTCAATGAGATGCTGGGCAAAGACTGGTGCCAAGCAGGAATAAAGACCAGGGACAATCAGACAAAATGACATCACCTTCCAGGTGCCTAAGGGGTTGAGGCAGCATAAGGAGCATTGCAAAAAGAAAATGCAACCCTCCTGGCTGCTGCAGATAAATCAGACCTGTTGGTTTGTTAATATGGGTAAGGTTTACTGTACACAGAGGATTCTGCAAGTTGTTAGCTACAGCTTTTGAGCGGTCAGAAGGAAGAAAGTCTGAATCTTCCCACACACCACTGCTGTCTGGTGATGACATTTTGCTGGTTTTCCCCAATCCACTGCAGATCACAAAGGTGAGCAATATATCAGGTAAAAAGAATTTCTAATAAGTGTGCTAACAGCTTGCATGAGAAAATTATGGAAACTTTGTAAGGTTATACAGAAAATAAGCCACAAAGTCTGTCAGGAACCAAGACTTTCTCCTTTAGCACTGCCTGAGCTCATGTCCCCTGCAGCCTCATAACTACATCCATTCACCTGTAACAGTTTTATGGCAGATTTCAGGCTGGAACAGATTTTTATAGCTCAACCTTGAACTCCAGCAAGCACAGAATCCCAATTGGAGAGGCAATAAGATGAGCTGAGCAGTGGCTGCAGATCCCTGCTCCAGGACAAAGCAGAGGGACTAACATTAGGTGATGCAGAGAGCTAACAGGCATCAGACAGGGGCTGAGCACAGTGGTGTGCTGCTAGTCAGTTCCCACATGAACAGAAGGACTCCTGACACATCCCAGCAAGTCCTAGACAGCTCTTCCAGGTCTAGGACTATACAAAGCTCTCCAGATCCCTTCAGCCCTATTCTGTCTCCAGTCTTGGGCTTCCCATACCCATCTCTTCCATCTTGCTTCAGTCCTGCCTCACAACCACAGACACATGCCTGTCCAGGAGGTGAACAGTGAGCACTGACTGAAATGATATTCATGGGCAAGGCAACAAGCCAGGGGACTGGTTTTGCTGTCACTCACTTGGCAGTGACTGGAGCAATTTATAGCAAATTGAAGTGAAAGGGCTTGATAATGAAACTATTTCATTTTGATCTCCGATTCAGCTGCCACCTATAAAACTGCAGCCAGGAAAGGGCTCTGGAAATGCACTGTAAGACCATTAGGCTTCCACCAGGCACTGCCTTCATCTTTTTGCCTTTACTTCCGTGCCCACCCACATCAGCTTTGCTATTGTAAATGATTCCTCCTCTAGCTGGTCCCTGGAGAGATCAAGGACCCCAGACTGATTTATTAGCACAAGGACAGAGAATGATGCAGCTCTCTGCATCTTTTACAGACAGGCATCACGTGCAGAGTTCAGAGCTCCCAGCACTCAAATGTCCTTTCCTGTCCACATGGGCTGTCACCCCAGCAAAGGCAAGCAGTGCTTGCTGGAACACCATATTCTCTCTGGACAGCTGTTCCACACCAAGGACAAAAAATGGGGCATGGGGGTTTTACAAATGGGGCACTGCCATGTTACAAATGCCTGTGCTAGGACTGTGACCAGCTCTTCTGTCACAGGACTCTGGTCCTGACATTCACACCTGGATTGGCACCATTTGCTGGTGGCCCTTTCCATCAGTGTCAGCTCCATCCCTAAGGTGCTTTATGCTATTGCAGCCCAACTGTTCCAAGCCACCTACATTGCAACACAACACTTCTATGTACACCACTCCAGCCTGACAGTCTGGGACACTTTTATTGCTACAACTTGTTTGGTAGATGAGAATGGCAGAGCCTGTTCCCTGCCCATCACAGGACAGATATTTCTACTGCACTACCTCTCTGGGACTCCAACTAGTCCCTGTCCCCTCCCAGCCTGCCCCAGACAAGGCCTCACAGAATTTCAATTTCCCCTCCCAAACTGTTAGCAGGAAAGTGGTGAGTAGCATGGTCGGGTTTTGAGAAAAAATCTACATCAAATTCAGTTTTCCTGAGGAAGTGCAAAGCCTTGCTGAAAACTTCCCTTCAACTTTTCCTCCATGAGAGGCGTTTCACACAAGTTGGAATGCCACACGCATCCTCTCCCCTACAAAAAAAAAGCACACAGATTTCTGGAAAACAATTATTCTTCTCTCCTGTGGGTTAGCTTGCTAGAGAGATTGATACTCTTCTTTTTATGTCTCGGCTCTCAGGAGACATTCAGAGCCCCTAAATTACTTAGCTGCGCTTCCTCACCATCTGGAGATGAGTTTAGTCTCAGTGGGAGCATGCATCACTCTCACAAATGAACAGGCATTCAGCCCTTCCTGCTCATGGAAAACAGAAACACCTTGGTGCTGCTGCCCTCAGCCCAGCACTCCTCTGCTGGTGCATCTCATGTGTGCCATCCTCTGGCCAGAGGCTGCAGAAAGGGGCAGAGGAATTTAGAAGTTGGCCACTTCTGACCATGAGCATTGTTCAAGTCTGGAGCCCCCTGTAGACACAAATACACTGGGAACAGGCCAATGTCCTCCTTAGTGGTTTCCCACCTTAAGAGAAAAGCAGGAAAGATGACTCTAACCTTTATTGAAATTGTTGGGCTAGTGAGTATTCCCCAGTTAAACTGGGAAACTGACCTGGCACTACAGCTACAGGCAGATGCCAGATCTCCCACATATCAGCACCTAAAACCACTGCCAGAGCAGCAGAGCTGCCCAGTACCAGCCCAGCACAAGCCACGGGAAAGGTGCCAGCCAAGTCAGACTGTAGCAGACAGACCCTCACCTCTTCTCCTGTTGCTAAGCTCTCATCATTGCCAAGCTCCTGGAGCAAGATGCCAGACCCTGTGTTTTCAGTGAGGTTCTCACAGCTTCCCTTGCTCCCTGACAAGCTGCCTAGGTGACGTCTCTCAGCCAGCACGTTCAGCTGGATTCCTTATTGACAGAGCCATCTGATTAATGAGCAGCTTCTCCTCTGGTGTTTTCATGAGAAAGCAGCACAATCATGCTATAGATTTTTAATTCTTCAAGCCACTCTGGCCTTGGCAGCTTGAGAAGTCATCTGAGGGCACTCAGTGGTTTTTGGATGTTGGTTTTTAAAAGTATTTAGGGTTTCATATGCAGAGGTTGTGAACTTCTCTCTCAAGACAGTGGCTGTGACAGATGCCCAAGCAGAGGTTTCCTTCCCAAGGGAACAGACACACTTGGCTGGTGACTCCTGTCCCTGCAGATCACTGCCACTTGGCTGTTGAAGCAAGCTGCACCCTCAGCTGACCCCAAAGGAGTGCTGAACTCTGTGCTTCAAGTCTTTCTCATTCAGACAAATCCCTGTGGCCACTGAAACAGCAGGGTTAGAGCTTGGCCTTCCCCATGCTCTAACTAGAGGAAGGATAAGCACTGACACTATTGAGTTATCACCAAGAGAAGGTGTAAAAGAAAATGTGACAAGTTTTCATTTTGGGTCCTACTCTGAGTTACACAGAAGAGCAAAAACCTTATTTCAGAGAGTAAAGCAGGGGCATTATTCTATCCAGTGCTGGGCATGTTTCCTCTAGACACAGCTGCAATAAGCCACTGTGCTGAGTTTTAATAAAACTTAGGAATTTTTGAGCAGTTCTGGGAGCTATAGATTTTAACTTGGCTAGATATTTAGCTCCACCTTAACATGAAAAATAGCTTTTAAAAGCCAAAGCAGCATTTCATCCCTTAAATATGTAATTTGGTGGGCACAAAACTCCAAGTATAAAGCAACCAAAGGTGATTTTAATAAAAGTAATTTACCAGTGACCTAAAAGACAAACCAATACGTGAGGGGAAAGGTCTACTTGTTAACAAGGTACCAGATAGGAAAGGAGAACCCTTATGTACTCTTCTCCAAGGAGCATGACCTTGATTAAGCAGCAATGGCTCAGGCTACTCACCCAAGAAATGGGGAGAATACAAATTCCAAGCTGCTAACACCACTATAAAAGCACAAAGATTTTCCAACGGTGATTCAAGGTGTGTTAAAAGCACTTGACTGAGCAGAAGTTCATCTCACAGAGCGTGCAGATGCTGCATTTGCCCCTCACGAGTGTAATCCCCATGATGCAGAGCTTGCCCACACTCTTTTGAAAGCTCAGCCCTTGGCATCTGACCACAATAAGACCATTAAGGCATCAGCAAAGGCCTTACAAATGTGAGACAGATCTGATCAGCTTTCTTCAGATGCCTCTTTCTGCCACTACCTGCCTGGGCCACCAGCATCTCTCCAGACAGAATCTGCACATCAGAAATTCCTCTGCAGTCATAGAATCATCTGGGTTGGAAAAGGCCTTTAAGATCACCAAGTCCAACCATTATGTAGCTCAACCAAGTCTGATGCTAAACCAAGTCCCACAGCACCACATCTCTGTGTCTTGACACCAGAGGAGACCCAGTGAGGTGCAACCAGACAAATACTAAACAGTCTTGCAAACACAAGTAGCATGAATTCCTGCAGAGACAAAAAATCAGGTAGTTTTAAGCCAGTATTGGGAAAGCTTTCTTTCACCCTGAAGACTTTTGATCTGCAGAGGTAAAACCACCAAAGAAGAATCTAGCTGTCATGGCAGTAAAAAAACCCTCCCAAATATGAAAGATGTGCTGGCCAATGCAGTGCCCTAGGCTTGCACAGCCTCTAAACCATGCATGCAGGAGGGATACCTTCCCTTCCTCCTCCAACACCACCACAGTCTGCTGCAGAAAATGTTTTGCCACTCGATAAAAAGTGGAACTAGGATTCTGGATTAGCCTTGCAGAATAGCAGAGGAGCAGCAATACCAGGATTTGCCCCACCGCTTCTCTCGCAGGGAACCAGTTCCTGTGGCACAAGGGATGGGGACAGCCCCAGCCGGTGCGGTGCCCTTGCCTGCCTGGCCTGGGATCTCTCAGCCAAGGCAGGGGCAGCTCAGGCTGCTGCAGTGCTGCTGCAAGAGCAAGGCTGCCACCTGCGGACCTGCAGAATTACAGCCTCTGCCCGCAGAGCTGCTGCACAGCTGTTCAATGCTGCATCGACTTCCCATCTCCAACCATCTCCAACCAGGGCTCAGTTCCTTTCAAATGAGTTTAAGCTGTCTACTAATAGACTGCCTGGTACCAGGACAAAACACTGGAGTGCTTTAAGGACACGGAGCAGTCACAGTGGGAACAAAGCAGGCACCAGTTCTCTGGCTCTAGGGCGCTCAGCAGACTGGATTCTGCAGTTTAGAAAGAGCTTTACCAGATTTCTGTGGAAGTATCCTCGAGCACAGCCCTCGTGCACCTAGATGCAATGCTATTCTATGTTTTATCCTCCAAATGCTATGACCTCGGGGCCCACTCTGCACCTCAGGAAAGCTGAGAAACATTTCCCAGGCCTAGCAGTCTTAGAAACACATCCTGCAACCCTAAACAGGATCCACCCCATGGCAGATGCTAGGAGGAGTGCTGCAGGTAAAAGCATCAGCTCTGCAATAGTTTCTAGCCACTAAACTTTACTACAGGAACTTCTTTCATTCTCTCTGACTCAGACAGATCTTAAAGCAGAGACAAAACCTGAAATCATGCTTGGCAAATGCCTCGCATCCGTCGAGCTGTCTTTGCATCTGTTCTCAGCTCTGCATCACAGACAACAGAGGTGGCACAGCCAAGAGGTCTCTCCAGGCTGCTGAAACCACTTTCATCACAGATGGGGGAAAGAAAAAAAAAAAAAAAAGAGAGAGCCAGAAAGCACCTAAGATGTCTCCTTCACTGGCGACATTCAAAACCCACTTGAATGTGTTACTCTATGACTTACTCTAGTTGATCCTACCCTGGCAGGGCAGTTGGACTCAATGATCTCTAGAGGTCCCTTCCAACACCTAACAATCTGTGATATACTCAGGCTCATTTATGACACACAATGCTGTTGCTGCCCTGTGGAGCAAATAAAATCATTCCAAGTCAGGAGCAGAGACCATGGCACAAGAAGAATGGCAGACCACACAGGTGAGGATGAAAAAGTCCATCTTTATTTAAAATATTAGAAGTCCAGCTGAAAGCTCCTTACAAATGCTGAACAGTAAGTACATGGCGCAGAGACTGCATCAAAGAAAACTCTGCTCATTGATGACAACACTGAAAGCACTCTGAAGTCTGCCATTAGTATGAGATGATCCCTGCTACTGAAATTCGATGACACAGGAGGACAGGACTATGTGAATCATAAAAAGACTCTTACAAAAAAAAAANCCAGGTTTGTTTAAAAAAAAAAAAAAAAAAGGTGAGATCTTTCATGCACTTTCTACTATAGACAAGCACATGAAGACCTTCCTCCTTTCAGGAAGATAATTTAATACACGTGCCAAACCACAACTGGAGTGATATAAAATAACCAAACAATAGAATTTACAGAGTAACATTCTGACAGTTTATTTGATAAGAAGAAAGGCTGGGAGGTGCTCTAGGACACATTAACAGATGGGCTACAGATCTGTAGCAGTGCAGACTCATCAAGTGGCAACACAGCTCATCAAGGGAGACCTGAAAGAAGTTTGAAAAGTTTATATTCAAGCAAAGTAGCACGGGAGAGGGAGCAGAGGGTAGAGAAAGACATACAGCATCCTCATAATGAAACAGTCCAAAAGGGAACCTCTCTTAGGCCTCAGTGTTGCTGGGGAGATTGTTTTGGTCTACCTAGATTTGTTAAGTCACCTGTTAGGTTAGTTCATACCTAAAATGTTTTCTAGTACTAACACGTTTTTTGGAAAGCACAGAGAGATAAAGCACTTTTTCCTTTCAAAGCTGTTCATGACAATGATGCCAGCTCAGCATCCCTGTGAGGTAGGCAAAAATTAGCTGTTTTCTGAAGCACACAGAAGTTAAATGACTTCCTCAAAGCCACAGTGCAGAATCTGTTATTAATATCCTTAAGAACCTGGAATGATATTGTATATCACAGACAGGGAACTGGAGGCAACCTGCATCTGCTAGTAAGGAATTACTGATTCTTCATCACATTCTTAGTACTAAAATGCTTGAATCTGACTGCATACACCTTGAAAAGTGTTTCACACGGACTAGGGAGCTTTTCCTTCACCTCTCTAATAACAAAGCATTGCTCCTTTCCAGCAGCAAGCTGCCATCCTACACAGGGAGCTTTCCCTGCTAGTGAAGGGCAGTCTAGATGCAACTAGAATTACATACACTACTCCACCAATGAGCATTCGTGGACCTTTCCACCATTAGTTACAGCTATCAAAGACACGAGCCATTTATTAGTCACTTCAAGGAATTGAGCTGAGCATTGTAGTTAATGTAAGAGGAGTTTAAAAAAGCTAACTACTTGTTCCTTTAAATGGTAGCTATACAAAACCAAGCTGTCATAAAATAAAGCACACAGCTGCTACAAAAGGTAGCAACAAAGCTATGCTGGGGTTAACCAGCAGCTGCAAGGTTAAGAGATTGACCAGCTCAGTTCATATCCCCATGAAAAGCTTTTGCTCTGCAGAAAAATGAAGTGGGTGTCAGAGCAAGGCTGGAGGTCCACAGAGAAGTCACAGCAGATAGTGTGTTGTATGTGTCTGGATGGAAGTTTCCAAAACCTTCTGGGTATCTGCAGCTGAGCTGAGCTTTTGCATTTTCTCCTCACTTCTAATCTAAACAGGAGAGCAGCACACCTCTCTCATCCCATGCCTGCTCAGCCTAAACAGATCATTTGCCCAGTTTTAATGGAAGATGAAGCTGTGGCTCATAAAATACACCTGCCAAGAATCCCTCCCCTTGAGGGCAGCACAGCTGATGAGCAGGAAACCAACAACTGGGTCACAGTGGATAAAAGAAAGCCATAAAACCAGTCACTTAAACAGCTATGCCATATAATCCTGTACCATCAACTCAGCTTTACAACTGCCAGCACCATTCGCTAACTGAGCACTTGGCACTTTCAGATGGACACCACAAGGGCACAACACACCCACGACAGCTGCAGGGTCACACCACCCTAGCTTATTGCTAGTTTATTGCTAGTTTATTGCTCACGTTTAAAGCACTTCATACAGTAGCCAGCACACTCCCGCTTCCTTCAAAAGCAAGGTTGTGCTCCAGGCACCAGCAGCTCTAGTTCAATACCAGCATCAATTCCTCTGAAGCTTTCCACAACTCCTGTAAACAAATTTTTCACCAACCCCCTGCTTACAGGACAGAAATACTTTTTCTTCAACCCAGAAAAGAATTCAGTTACCACTGAGCAACACAGTATGGATCAGATTCATCTTTGCCCTGCAAGTCACTCCCTTCTCCAGCTGTGTTTGGCATGGTTTTCACACTGCTACATAACTGCTGAAGCAATCAGTTCTCCAAATGGCCACATCAATTAAAAGTGACAAGAGCTGCAGAAGAAAACACCACCATAAGGTGCAGAGACAGAAAAAGAGGCTGGGGACTTCCGAGCTTTCTTGGCAGTTAAATCTGATTCAGTCACACAAGCTCTAGACTCTTCTTCTTGTCAAGAAAAATGGCTTATTCCTTTTTCCAGTCGTAATTTTTTTTCAGAATCAATCCAAGAATCTTGATTTCCTTTTTCTAACCCTGTATCTTTTGCCTTTGCTCAACTGGGCTTCTTTTTTGACTTCTTATAATAAGAAATTGGCATTGGGCCTCTAAACAGGCAACAATTCAAAATAAATGTGCTTTCTGCATTAAGATTTGGTTCTTCCACTGATGTACCCACTAATCCATATCCAGCCAGAGAAACCTGAGAAACCTGCCACTCTGTCAGCTTCCCCTCAACTTCAAGACCATTATGTTAGAGAGTAAATTCTAAGCAAGTGTAAAAATGGAACCCCCTTGCATTGAGGGCTATTCAGTTGCCTGATCTGTATTTACAGATTCAGTTTTCATAGCAGAATATAATTTACTGGGTTTGGCTTGAACTTTGTGCAGCAGGCTATTTGTGCTCCATGTGCACCAACATCCCACAGAGATACACAACTTGGGACATTTCCAGACTATAAGGACCAAGCAGAAGCAATTGTTAATGAATTAGTATCCGTGCATTTCAGGGAGCTGGGAAAGAAAAGTTAAACACTTGGCTATGAAAATAAAAACAAAACAAAAATTCAAACATCTAACAGACAAACGTGAACTATGCTCACAAGGGAGTGAAGTAATAGCACCTACATTGTTGTGAGGCTAAGCATTTGGCAGTGTTTTCTGTTGAGCACACAGGAGCCACTGGACTCTTTGACCATGGCAAGAAAAGGAGTCACAAGCGCAACTGCTCTGCTTGTGGTTTGGATTGGGAATTCAATCTTGCTTCCATTGAGTTGACAGTGAAAGAATTCAGTGGCAGAAGAATGAGGTTCTTTAAACATTTCCTTGTCCTCACGTTGCCTTGCTCCCCTGAAGAAAAGCTGCAGTCCACCCCTCTAAAGAAGGCTTCACCCACACAAATCACTTTTTTCAATCTGTTGTGCAAGCTAACCAAGCCCAGAATTGCAGCTTCCACAGCTCAGGATGGTATCTTCACTCTTCCCACTGTCCATAATGGATCACCTACCCACATTATCCACTGCTAACACTGAACTGTGAGGCCTGACTCTACAGCTCTTGTTACAGCTTGGGCAGAGCACCAGCTGGTGCCAGTGTGATGCCAAAAACATAGAAAAGCCCCAAGAGGAGATTGAGTTTGGCTGTCCTCTGGGGAATTTTATTGAAGCTCTGACTCCGAAACTGCCTCTCCAGGGAAAACGCCATCGGGATGGTGAGCAGAGGCAAGGCCATGCTGATGGTGTAGCGTGTGGCCAGCACACAGAAAATCAAGTAGGGCAAGAAGAGCAGCAGGGTGTAGAGGACATAAGAGAGCGCAGGGCCGATGAGGATGGCCAAGGTGACAATGCCTGCCTGCCGGTCAGACTCCATGTCCCGCGTGTTGTTGCTGTGCAGGATGGCCTCGGTGCTGAGCGCGAGCGGGACGGCGTAGAGCAGCGGCGAGACAGACAGATACCCAACCTGCACAGCATGGGCAAACATGACAGCCAGGGGCCCAAAGGTGATCAGGATCACCACATCTCCAAGTGCAACGTATTTAAATCCAATTCCTGCGGCGAGACACAAGAATAAAAGGAAGCACTGTCAAACAACTGAAACGAGAGTAAAATGGACAACTACTGTGACGCGACCAACACGCACACAGCCATGGCCAAGAACCACTACCTTTTTCTGCCAAAGATAATAAAGGCAACACAGCTTTTCATTTGCTCCAGTCAAAGAACATAACACAAAATAAGGGCCAGGTTCTAATCCCCATCTTCACATCTAGAAGTACCTAGTTCTGCAGAATTCTACAGATATAAAGTCCCAGTTAGGATGATCAGGCATACTGGAACCTGATCCTGAAGAAATACCTACGATGCGTGGAACAAATGGCAAAATACTTAAGATTCTTTCAAGAGTAGATTTAGACTAGATCTTAGGAAGAAGTAGGAGGGTGATGAGACTCTGGAATAGGTTGCTCAGAAAGGCTGTGGAACTTCCTTCCCTGGAGGTGTTCAAGGCCAGACAGATGAGGCCTCCAGCAAACAGATCTAGTTGAGAAGTGTCCCAGCCCATGTGGCAGGGAGGTTGGAGTAGATGATCCCTAAGGTCCCTTCCAACATATGCCATTCTATGACTCTAAATGTTTGAAAGTTTGACAGTTTGAAACTGAGCTTGTTTTACTTCTGCCAATAATTACATTTGTATCTACTCAACACAATAATACAATAGAAATATCCTCTTGCTAAAAGTGACCACAAACTGTTCTACAGTCACAACGAAACTCTATCTACAGAAACCCAACAAAATATATAAAACAAAATAATAACCTCCAGTATAAAGGAAAGAGCTGGAAAGTCCTCCAAAGTAAATCAGGGCCAGATGCTCCAGCTTGAGCGTTGAGACAGCATAGAGCCCAGCAGCACAGATGCAGCCCACGGTATAAAGGAAGACTCCAAACCGGACTACATCCTGAGGCTGCAAAATCTGGTCCACCAAAGTCCTGTCATCACTCTTCTTGTGATCGATGCCTTTGGAAAAGTCGTAGTAGGTATTCACCAAGTTGCCGGCTCCGTGTACGGCCAGGACAGCCACAGCGCTTCCCACCAAGAGCCCCGGATCTAGAGTCCCTTCGGCCCGGTAAGCCAGAGCGCTGCCGAGGGCCACGGGAGTGAGAGAAGCACTGAAACTCCAGGGCCTAAGCGCCAGCACATAGGCCGCACACTTCTGCCTCCAACTACCGGGCGAGTCTCTCTCAGGGCCTGCCAGGGCGGCGCCGGAGCCGTTCCTCTCGCTCCCCCGCGGGCTCTCGGCGCTAATGCTGATCTTCTGCACCAACTCTCCCGGCCCCATCCTGTCCCCGCCGCCCCGTCTCACAGCAGCAGCACCTGGAAGGGGAAGGGCCCCGCGTTAGCCTGGCGCGGAGGGGCCTGGCGCGGAGGGCCGCCGTTGCCATGGCAGCGCCTGACGGAAGGCGCGCACCGCCCTTACCCGCCCGACGGGCCCCGACCGCCACCTCCCCGCGCCACCGCCGCCGCTCCCGCCACTTCTCACCGCCCCTCGCGCCCCTACGGCCTCCGGCAAAGGGTTCCGCCGAACGTCGTGTACCGGAACGACCCGCCGCCGCCGCCGCCACCGCCACCACCTTCCGGGGCCCGGTGTAAACATCAAAGGCTCCACATCGTTACGCACGGTTGCGGTCACCCCGAAGCACGCACGAGCACTGCTATATGTGACATTACGGCAACGGAGCGCCCACAGCCGGGCACCGCGTCAGCTGCCCTTGGTTCCGTGACAGGCAGCCGGACACATTTCAGCCAAGCGTACCGAGCACCGCGGCGCGCCCCTTTGCTTCCTCCGCGCCTGCGCACACCGCGATGGGCTTTGTGGGCGGGCGGAAGTCGCCCAGAGTCTGGAGAGGGAGCCTAGCGCGGATGTTTTACCGGCCAGGCACATTCGGCCTTTTTATTGGTTAGTTTTACTGCCACTCGCCCCGACTAGCTTGATGATTGGACGGAAGGACGCGGCCTCCTCTTGAGAATATTGGAGAGAAAAGGCGGAGCTGCGAGCACTTCTTCCCCTTGGCTTTTTTCCTATTGGGTAGAGGTGATGCCTATCAAAGTCCTTCTCGGAGTCTATTGGCCAGGAGCGGGTCGCGGGCCCGGCAGGCGCGGGGGAGGGGAGGGCGCGGGGCCCGGAGCCCGGAGCAGGGGAGCCGGCGGCCGTCGGCCGTCGGGGCGGAGGCGGTGAGTGCGGCTCCGAAGCCTCCCTTCGGCATCGCCTTCCCCTCACCCTCACCTCCCGCCACGGCCCTCCTCGCGCTCCCGCCTCAGCTCCCGCCGGCTGGCGCCCCGCGCCCTGTCAGCAGCGCTCCTGCGGACAGCTCGGCCCCGCGCCGCAGTCCCCCGCCCGGAGCAGCCTGCCCGAGCCCCCCGCCCCAGCGGCGTTGCCGCTAAAGGCCCCTCACACGCCCCGGCGGTCGTGCCCGCCTTACTCTGCCTCACCTCTCTCTGGCTCCCGGCCTGTGGAGCGACAGCAGCGGGGTCCCCCGCGGGCTCGGGCCTGCCGGCTCCCGCTCGCCAGCTCCTGCCCGCCGGCTGTCGCGTCCTTCGCGGGTGCGGCTGGAAGGGAACTCCTGCGCAGGGGCAGCCCGGCCGGCAGTGATGGGGCCGCAGCTACACGCTGCTGTTGGCCGGGAGAGCTTCTGGTTCCCAGCGGCGTGGAAGCCCCTAAGCCCCAGCACAGTGTAATGTCGGTGGACCTTTGTGACCACGTTGGGTATCTCTGGGGGAGAAGGAGCCGAGGCTTTGGTGCCCGTGTCGCTGTGGGCCCTTCTGTCAAGTGCATGCTTTGTGCTTATGTAATTTGAAAATCAAGGGGTTCAAGCCTCCAAAATATTTTCCTCATAAGGAAAGACTCCTGAGACAGTTGGGTTACGTGTTGTGATAGTAAACATCCTGCTGCAGTGATTGGTGTTGCTATAAGTAGACTTCCCATCTCTAAATATCTTCTGGGGAATGTAACGCTTGCCAGGCCCTGAGCATTGAGTCTCCTTCTGTTGGCATAACACTAGAATGTCTGTGGAGAATCTCGGATGAAAATGTTCAAGGAGGAGTCAGATGTGATAAGTGATATAAGCCTGGGACTGATAGTGCCGCTTATTATAGGGCATTTGGAAACACCAGACTGACCCTGCCGTTTCTCATTAATTGCATGGTTTTGGAATTGGATCACCATGGGCTTGGGAACCAGATCTACTGCGACATGTTCTGATATTTGAGGATTTAGAGAGCAAATGAGCTGGGGGTCGAGTTACGATGGGGTGCTGCAGTGCTGTTAGGGGGTCGTAAGGCCTAAGGAATGTAGTCGTTGCTTGCAATTTTATGCTCTGCTGGTGCAGCATCCTTGCGTGCGACAGGGGCACATCAAGAAGGAAGCTCGGAGGTTTCGATACTGAAAGTAGTGTCTCTCTGAAGAACTTACAGGCCTTGATGCCCCCAAGCCCCAGCACACCACCATCATGTCGGGCACCGTGTCCATTCTCCAGCAATTTGCCAATGGGTTGAAGAGCCGCAGTGAGGAGACAAGGGCGAAGGCTGCCAAGGACTTGCAGCATTATGTCACCATGGAGCTTCGTGAGGTGAGTGCTGCCAAGGGGATGTTTTATCCCTGTATGTGTGTGGGGCATGGACTGCTTACCTCAGGGGTGGAGATTTCAGGAGTGTGGAAGCTGATCTTAGGGAGGAGATGAGGCGTAGCAACGCACTCATTTTTGTCCCCACACGTGGAATGCACTGATGGTGTAGAGCAGAAGAAATAAACTTGACGTGTGTAGGGCACAAAGCATACACACACTTTTGTGTCTGTAACGTGTGGTTCACGTGCTGTCTTTCTGTTTGAGTAACCTAGGAAGGGCTTTCTCTGTGGAGATTTTGTGAGCGGAAAGGAGGGAAGGAATGCTGAAAGCTGATCTGAACTTTCTGCTGTTACAGATGAGTCAGGAAGAGTCTACCAGGTTTTACGATCAGCTGAACCATCACATATTTGAGCTGGTTTCTAGCTCTGATGCAAATGAAAGAAAGGGTGGCATTCTGGCTATAGGTGAGTGAAGGTGCTTCGTGCCTCTGGTGAGTTTTCTCTTCATGCATGCACCTTCAGGGGCAGATTTTTAAAAGGAATGAGCTTTTTGCATTGTGGCCTTCTGTCTGACTGCTCAGTGTGCTGGGTGCCTGCTAGCTGCTGGGCTCTGAAAATCTGTAAGTGTCAGCATGAGAGCTGCTGAGAGTGGCTGAAAACCTGGTGCCTAATGGGCTCTGAGCTCTTCTGGGAGCCAAGCATCAAATATGAGTGCTGAGCACATGAAATTTCTGTTCTTGAGCCCAGCTGAGAACAGTTTGTGCTGTTCATTTATATATACCCAGGGTGGGCTGACTTGCTTAACTTTCTTCTGTCTGAGGAGATTAATTCTTGTTTTAATTGTACCTGGCTTAATAACAGCAGCTTTCATCCCTGTAAGGGGCTCACATGGCTTCTTCTTTGATTCTGATCAGCTGCTCCATCATTTGCTCTGGTTGTGCTTTTGCTGTGATGTGGCAGAGCTGCCTCTAGTTTAACTTCACCTTCCAAGCAAATAGCCTGTGTTGTAGCAGTCATTTCTTCAGTAATCAGACAGGAGGTGGTTTAGGCTCATAGACATAATCCTCCACTCCCAAGGTGTTTGAAGACACTGGAAGTCCCTTAGCTAGAGTAATTTTTGTTGTCAAACATCTGGTTTTTAAGCTGACAGTATCACTTTAAAATTGTTTCTGTGAATTTAGTGCTGTTGAAAGGTGCCGGCTTGACAACCCTGGACACTGATGGCCTCTTTATCTACAGAGCAGGTACAACCCAGGCACTGGCAGTGAAAGCTTCTGCTGAGCTGCTGCCTGCCAAGGTGCCTCCACCCTGGCTGGGAGAGACCAACCCCAGAGCTGAGAGGGAGAGCAATTTCCTTGGTCCATTCAGTCTTTAAGTTCTCTGCTGAGGTGGACCAGCTGTAGTAGTTGCATGTGGATGGATGCCTTTCTATTGGGAATGGGTCTATGATCCCAGGGTGGATTATTTTTTTTTCTCTTTTTACACTAAAACTGGGGAGCATCTGTGAAGCTACTGGATGTATTTTCTTGCCTGCTTAGCGAGTTCAGGCTAGATAAAATGATGGCACTTTCCTGTTGCTTGATTTTTTAACTTTTTTTTTTTATCCTGTGAATTTGCAGCTTAGGAGGAGGTAATGGGAATATTTAAGGAATGGATAGGGAATACTAACTCTCATCCAGGGACTGCCTTCTGTCTGCCTCACTGACTCTTGGGAAGAACCTAGAGCATTGCTCTCTTTCTCTGCAGCGAGCCTTATCGGCGTGGAAGGAGGTAATGCCACCCGCATCGGCAGGTTTGCCAACTACCTGAGGAACCTTTTGCCATCCAATGACCCTGTTGTGATGGAGATGGCCTCCAAGGCTATAGGGCGCCTTGCCATGGCTGGTGACACCTTCACAGCTGAGTATGTGGAGTTTGAGGTGAAACGAGCCCTGGAATGGCTGGGAGCTGACAGGAATGAAGGTCGAAGACATGCAGCTGTAAGTGATCTTTTCTCTTTTGTTTGTTTTCATTTTTCTTGGAATGGGATGGTTGGGATTACTTAACAGTGGACACAGAAAGCTCTGGTCAGGATCAAAATGATTGCCAGTCCACATCTGAGAGTGTGATGCTCTTGTGGCTGGTCTAGTGCTGTTCCATTACTTTACTCTGTCTTAACCCAGTGACTAAAGAAATTGAAACACCGTTGTGCTAGGAACTGTAAAAGTATGGAGGTGGAAAGAGCTCAGCTCACAGACACTGACAATCTGAATAACTGGTAGTATGGTCTAGAAATTACAGGGTTTGTGGGTGCTCATCCTCACAAACTGTTGCTGTTTCTCTCCCCACCTCCAGGTTCTTGTCCTGCGTGAGCTGGCAATCAGCGTGCCTACTTTCTTCTTCCAGCAAGTGCAGCCCTTCTTTGACAATATCTTTGTGGCTGTGTGGGATCCCAAACAGGCCATCCGAGAGGGAGCTGTTTCTGCCTTAAGAGCCTGCCTTATCCTCACCACTCAGCGGGAGCCGAAAGAGATGCAGAAGCCGCAGTGGTACAGAGTAAGAAAATAACTTTGCTTGGAAGCAGCTACTCCTAATGCAATGCAAATGATCACTGCTTGGACAGTGCAGTCAAATGGTGGCATCTTTGATTCCTCACAGTCAAATATGTGACGGAAGTACTGAATGAGGTTTTACCATGGTATGGTTATACTACCTGTTTGATTAATGCTGTTGAAAATGCTCTGCAGCAAAGTCCACAACTTCTCTGTGAATCTGCACTTTGCAGTGTTGTGCTCTGTGCCTGCTCTTGAAAACTGCAGGACATCAGTAGCTCTTGACTGGCAGGACTACTTTATTTCCACAGGTTTTGTTTCTGTGTCAGCACTGAACTGCCTTTTTTGGTTTTTTTCCCAAGCATACGTATGAAGAGGCTGAGAAGGGTTTTGATGAGACTTTGGCCAAAGAGAAAGGAATGAACCGCGATGACCGAATCCATGGTGCCTTACTGATCCTCAATGAGCTAGTGAGAATCAGCAGTATGGAAGGAGAGGTGAGCAAATGAACAAAGTGGGAGCTATGGCTTGTGGTTGCTACGTGGATTGACAGTGTGTAACAACTCAGCAGGCTGGAAATACCCCATTGTGTGTGAAATGGAGAAGTCACCTGAACAGACCATTGGTTATTACAAGTTGCAGTATGTCAGGGAAAAAACAGTGACAAGTCTGGGCTGAGCAGGTTATAAGCTCTGATGGAAAGTGCTGTGATCTGGATTCACTACAAGGAAACAGATTTTTATGCAGAATGAGGACTCTATTGCATGTTAGATCCCCAGATATTTTTGCTGACTTTTGCTTTGTTGTTTTGCACCATTTGGCTATCAGTTATGCAGGCTCCTGCTCAGGAGATTTGAGCAGCACTGTGTTGGGAATCTCTTATTTAGCTTTTCCTTAAAGCCTGTGATTTTCTTCTTTATCCAGCGCCTTAGAGAGGAGATGGAAGAGATCACTCAGCAGCAGCTTGTGCATGACAAGTACTGCAAGGACCTGATGGGCTTCAGTACCAAACCTCGCCACATCACTCCCTTCACTAGCTTCCAGTCCCTTCAGCCCTCACAGTCAAATGCTTTGGCTGGTCTTCTGGGCTACAGTGCCCACCAAGGAATCATGGGATTTGCAACCTCCCCTGTCCCAGCGAAGTCTACGCTCGTAGAAAGTCGATGCTGCAGGGATCTAATGGAAGAGAAATTTGATCAAGTAAGTGTTTGGTCTTCAACTTGTCAGCAGTGCTTCTTGTAGAGTAGTTGTCTTCCGTGTCCTTACTTAGCAAACAATGCTGTCTAGCACTGAATAAAGGCATCAGATTCATTAACTACAGCTATCCCAGCTTTGTCACTGTCTCTCAGAGCAAGTGATTTACTTTCTTTGGAAGCGGTGCTAATTATCCATCTTTCTGAGGGGCTCTGAAGCCAAATGTCAGTGGAATGCCTTAAAGCATCCAGGTAATGAACATTTGTTCACTACTGGCAGTGGTCATCCTTCAAAGCCCAATCTATCTCCTTTCAGGTGTGCCAGTGGGTTCTCAAGTGCAGAACCAGCAAAAACTCTTTGATCCAGATGACAGTTCTCAATCTGCTTCCACGGCTGGCAGCTTTCCGTCCTTCAGCGTTCACAGGTGATGAGACAGATGGTTGGATGTTAGAAATGGTGCTGAAATTGGCCTGGAAGCTATCCAGCTCTCTTTGGTCCAGATGAGCTTGTGCAGGCAGCGCAGCAGCACAAATATGGTACTCTTAAGGCTGTAGGAGGACAGTCTTGTTTTTTTCTGGACAAATACGACCTCATACCTCATGCCAGAATGTTGCTCTGAGGAAGAAAATTGATGGAAAACCATTGTGAACTCCCTGATCGATACCATGAAAGACAGAACCTCTGTTTTATTGGTTTTCTTTTTTCCTCACTATGTCAGACTTGTGAGTTCAACTCTGCTCTTTTGCTCCCACTCAGTGTATCCCAAATATTATCAGCACAGTTGTCTTTCTTTCTCTGTGTTGCGTGTGCTGGGAATAAAAGTAGGAAATATTTGCTAGCATTAAAGCAGGTCAATTGATTTACCAAGCAAGCTTAGGAGAGCATCAGAGCTGCAGGCCAGTCCCCAAGCTTCTCTAAATGGACTGGAACAAACTGTTATTATTCCAAATTTCCAATCAAGGTGCTCGGATCTTATTTTTTTTTTATGTAGAACTGAATGCAGTGATGTTTTTTATTTGGTTGGTTTTTTTCTCATAGCTCTTATTTTGGTGGTTTTTAAATTTTTTTTTTTTTACAAAAAGCTTTCTAAGCTTTGAAAGCTTCATTACATGCTGATGTATTTGCCTCTGCTCATGCCAGCTAATTTTTTTATGGTTGTATCTATTCCTTAGTTTTATGCTTGTAAAGGTTTAGTTGCAAATGAGATGCCACTGTATAAACCCAAGTGAGTTCCAGTATCTGTGTTGTTCTTTCTTCTGGGCAGCTGATCAGTATCTTCCAGACACCATGAATCATGTTCTCAGTTGTGTGAAGAAGGAGAAGGAGCGGACAGCAGCCTTCCAGGCCTTGGGTTTGCTTTCTGTGGCTGTGAGGTCTGAGTTTCAAGCTTACCTGCCAAAAGTCCTTGAAATCATTAAAGCAGCTCTCCCACCAAAGGACTTTGCCCACAAGTAAGTATGTGAAGGTTAGGGGGAGAGACTGAAAAACTTGTTCTTTGCATAATTTTTGTGTTGTGGGAGCCAGCTATTGTATTAAAATCAGAGGTATTTCAATGAGTCTGGTAACAGAAGTGGGGTGAGGAAAGCTGTTGGAAAAAGAGCAGCTCCTCTTAATGAACTTTTGTATGGTCCCTTTTCAGGAGGCAGAAGTCCATGCAGGTTGATGCCACAGTCTTCACCTGCATTAGTATGCTGGCACGAGCCATGGGACCCAGCATCCAGCAGGACATCAAAGAGCTTTTGGAACCTATGCTGGCTGTGGGCCTGAGGTAAGCACAAGGCATAGGAGTGCATTTTGCTGTTAGCCACTGGATGGCATTGTTGGCCGTACAGAATGAGGCTTTGCAGGCCTTCACAGTGAGAAGGAAAATTATTACTTTTAAATGACCCCTGAGGAGATCAGTATAGCTCTTTCAGATGAATAATAAGTAACTCAACAGCCATTAACGCTTAAAACATAAGAGCCTTGGTTTCTGTGTGAAGAAAATCCTTTTGTAGAAGAGCTAGTGAATTCAAAAGCACTATGCAGTTGGCAGGCAAGGAGAATTTGCTCCTAGTTCCTTTCATCTTTGGAGCTGTCAGTTCCTATTGGGAATTCGCTGGCTCATTAGCTGTTAGTCTGAGAGGGTACAGAGGAAGTTCCAAGAGGCGGGAAACTGTTTAAGTTAATGTTACCATTTGGAAGTGAACTTGTGTCCTAAAAGCACAAGTGGAAGGAATCACTGAGACTTGGAACAGTATTCTCCTAATATTGCCTAATGTAGCCATGTGTGCTGCAGTCCCAGCAGTTTGCTCACCAAGTTCATCCAGGAAGGTCACCTTATGTGCCTGAGTTCACACTAGGACCTCAGTGCTCCTCTGGCACATGTTGCTGTGAATGCTGATGGGTAAAGGCATAAACAAAAGGGTGAAATATGCACCTGTCTTCTTTGTGTAATGACTCTCTGCTTCCTGCCCGCAGCCCTGCTCTGACAGCTGTGCTGTATGACCTGAGTCGCCAGATCCCCCAGCTAAAGAAGGATATCCAGGACGGGCTGCTGAAAATGCTCTCCCTTGTGCTAATGCACAAGCCTCTGCGACATCCAGGCATGCCAAAGGGCCTGGCCCACCAGCTTGCCTCCCCTAGCCTCACCAACATCCCAGAGGCCAGTGATGTGGGTAGCATCACCCTAGCCCTTCGTACACTGGGGAGCTTTGAGTTTGAAGGTAAGAGGAAGTAAGGAGACAAGGGGTGAAGAGATGTGGTGTAAGCACCAGTGCACTGGGGGAGAGTCTAAGTAGCAGGAAAACCAAGGTCTTTATTTAAGCTTCTTTCCCCTGGTGAGACCAGTACTGAGGTGTAAAACTCCCCAACTTCTTCTTTCTAGGCCACTCCCTGACCCAGTTTGTCCGGCACTGTGCAGACCACTTCCTGAACAGTGAGCACAAGGAGATCCGGATGGAGGCAGCCCGCACCTGCTCTCGCCTGCTCACCCCTTCCATCCACCTCATCAGTGGCCATGCCCATGTGGTCAGTCAGACAGCAGTGCAGGTTGTGGCTGATGTTCTCAGCAAACTGCTTGTGGTTGGAATAACTGACCCAGGTCAGTGTGGGGTTCAGAGGAAAGAGTTCTTCTACCACATGTTAGCTTGGTGTGTGAGCAGGTCAGGGTATTAAGGCTGGGCTAGAATTTGCACATAGCTGCTGCTAACTGATGCTGTCATTCTATACAAATTAAAAAGGGATCCTGATTTCTCAGATCTTGATTTTAGAGTTATTAATAGAACATTAGTATAAAATGCTCAAACTGTGCCCTTGGTGGAGCCTGAGACTTCTTTTGCTGTTGCTCTATGTTGTGGCCTTAGGCTTTGTAGGTTGGGAAGCAGCTGGTCCTTTCTGTTGAATCTTTCTAATTGAAAGTTTTGGGGTTTTTTTATTCTTTCAGTTGCAATATGGTAGCCTCTAAATTTTGCTTCATTCTGCCTCTAAATGTGCTGCTTGTAGGTTTGGAAGGTTGACTTTTTGCTGATGTAGGTATAGAGGCAGTTCTGAGCAGCACCGAATCTGCTGGGCTGACCTACCCTGTTTCTCATTGTAAAGCACTGATAGAACATCTCATGCTAGGGAAGCTCTTAGCATTTCACTGAGGTTGTGGAGAGTTTTGAGGCCAGTTTGTGAATAAAGGTGATAAATCCCAGGGGTTGGCTGCACTTAAAGAGAAACCAATGTGTTGTTGCAGACCCTGATATACGTTTCTGTGTGCTGGCTTCTTTGGATGAACGATTTGATGCTCACCTGGCTCAGGCTGAAAATTTGCAGGCTCTTTTTGTGGCCCTGAATGATCAAGTGTTTGAGATCCGGGAGCTGGCCATCTGCACTGTGGGTCGCCTGAGCAGCATGAACCCTGCCTTTGTCATGCCCTTCCTGCGCAAGATGCTGATCCAGGTAACAAAGAGGGATACCTGCAGTGGGAAGAGAGGAGTTGCTTGAAACTACGATGGTGTTAGAGAGCTGAGATGGCTAGCTGGAGTTGATGTGTGGGGTAGTGGGGGAATATCTCCCTTTTGGAAAATATTTATTGCCCAGCTTAGCAGACTTCAGAAAGTCTTTTTAGTGATAGATGTCTCAGCTGAGTCTCTAAGGACGTACCACAAAGGAAAGGATAGCAGTCGTTATTGCACCCTACATTCATCATACTGCAATGCTGTGTTGAGGAGGGATGGTCTGTGCTTTTTCAGTTGTGAATGGCACCCACTCCATAAACCTACAGGGCTTTGGAGCCATCTGTTCAGCTGTAAGCTTCATTGAGACATGAATTGCTGGATGGTATGTAAATGTAGAACGTGCTGAGATTTGCTGTCATTGGGCAGCAGAGGAGGAAACCCAAGGAATTTTTGCCTGCCTATATTTCCCCTGTTCTCACACTTCCCCTGTCTTTTCTGCAGATTCTGACAGAGCTGGAACACAGTGGTGTTGGCAGGATTAAAGAGCAAAGTGCCAGAATGTTGGGTCACCTGGTTTCCAATGCTCCACGCCTCATTCGTCCGTACATGGAGCCTATCCTTAAGGTAGAGTCTCTCTGCAGCTGCTGGTGATTTTGAAGTGAGGTTGTACAGCAAGTAGATATATGACCCTCAGCAGCTGCGGTCTTTTTGCTTCTTCATAGCAGGAAAAAGTCAGGTTGGTGTGGATGTTACCCACAGTAATTGCTGCAGATGACTGTAGCCAACCTTGCTTCTGGATTTGCATAAAGTTTGCAAAACTGAAGCTTCATTTACTGTTCAAATGCTCACCTTGATGGAAGTTGAGACCCTGGGGAATCAATTTCAGGCATAAACAAAGGATAATGTTCAGTACTGTACAGCAAGGAGTCTTCTGAACACTTTCTAACTTGGTCCTGTCACCTACCAGGCTCTGATTGTGAAATTGAAAGATCCTGATCCAGATCCAAATCCAGGGGTGATTAACAATGTCCTGGCTACCATAGGGGAGCTTGCACAGGTAGGAATACTGCAGGTACCTCTCTGCCCTGCTTGTCAGTTGTGAAGTTTCTGGCAGTGCTAGATGGAGGACTTGGATTTTTGTCTTTCAATAGGTCAGTGGGCTGGAAATGAGGAAGTGGGTGGATGAGCTCTTCATTATAATTATGGACATGCTGCAGGATTCCTCTCTGCTGGCTAAAAGACAAGTAAGTGTTTGACAGCTGCACTAAGCTTACAATCCGTTGTGATCAAAGCTGTAGGGGGAAGATAGCCTTGTGTAACATCATTGGTTTAAAGGTTCCACAAATCTCTCCTGTATGGAGAGATTTGGAGGATGTGCTCACTCTGTATATGGAGGAAAAAAAAAGAAGCAGATTTTGTTGCAGGCTTGGACCTACTGAACTGAAAACCTGTTTAAGTCCCTGAGTCAGGACAACTGTGGCTGTCAGTCTTAAGAAATCATTGATTATCTGTTTCTTTACTGTTGCTTATTTAAAACACTCTTTAATATTAGAGGCTTTCAAACAGTGGACTGTGGGTTGCAGCATGATGCTAAAATGATCAAAGAAACTTAACTGGTGGATGAGGTGACGTAATACATTTCCTGGTCAAAACTAGTATTCTCTGGGTTTGATCTTTCCAGGTGGCTCTTTGGACACTGGGACAGCTCGTGGCTAGCACTGGTTACGTGGTGGAACCATACAGAAAGTACCCAACTTTGCTGGAGGTGCTTCTGAACTTCCTGAAGACTGAGCAGAACCAGGGCACTCGTAGAGAGGTATGGATAGGAAGCTAGCACAGCCATTTCTGAAAATCTCGGGGAGAGAGAGTTCTCAAATAAATGTATCTGCGTAGGTCTGGGCTGATGGGAAGGGAGGTGAAGGAGCACTGTTGTGGCTGACTGGAAGTGTACAATAAGCAGATTCAAGAGGGTAGAAGTGTTGAGTCAGCGAAGTTGCCTCCAGCAGCTGAATGGAGAGCATTAATATTTTCTCCAGGCGGTCTCTTCAGATCCACATCTGCTCTCTTTAATCTTCAGGACCTTCCCAATCACATGAATGCTTATGTTGACTTTTGCCTGGATGATGATGAAGTTCTTATGAATTTTCTTTGTTTCTGTCTTCCCAGGCCATTCGTGTGCTAGGGTTGCTGGGTGCTTTGGACCCTTACAAACACAAAGTGAACATTGGCATGATTGATCAGTCACGAGATGCTTCAGCTGTCAGCCTCTCAGAGTCCAAGTCCAGCCAGGATTCTTGTAAGCATCTGGATTAATTCCAAGTGAATAGATTCATGATGTATAAGAAAGACATTGAGGTCCTAGAGCCTGTCCAGAGAAGAGCAGTGAGGCTGGTGAGGTGTTTGGAGGGCATCATATGAGGAATAGGTGAGGGAACTGGAGTTGTTTAGTCTGGAGAGAGGAGGCTGAGGGGAAACCTCATTGCTGTTTGCAGCTACCTGAAGGGAGGTTGGAGTGAGGCTGGTGTTGACCTCTTATCCCAAGTAGCTAGTGATAGGAAAAGAGGAAATGGGTTTAAGTTGTGCTAGGGGAGGTTTAGGTTGAACATTAGGAAAAACTTCTCTACTGAGAGATTAGTGAGGCATTGGAACAGGCTGCCCAGGGAGGTGATAGTCACCGTCAGTGGAGGAGTTCAAGAAGTGTGTAGATGTGGTTCTTCAGGATATAAATTGGTTGTCATGGTAGGTGGGTTATGGCTGGACATGATGTTAGAGGTCTTTTCCAACCTTCATGATTCAATGGTAGGCAAACACTACTCTCTTTCTCCTAGCGGACTACAGCACCAGTGAGATGTTGGTGAACATGGGAAACCTCCCTCTGGATGAGTTCTACCCAGCTGTCTCTATGGTGGCACTGATGAGAATTTTCCGAGACCAGTCCTTGTCCCAGCACCACACGATGGTGGTTCAGGCCATCACTTTTATTTTCAAATCTCTTGGGCTGAAGTGTGTGCAGTTCCTGCCCCAGGTCATGCCAACCTTCCTTAATGTAATCCGGGTTTGTGATGGTGCCATCCGAGAGGTGAGTGTGCGAGGGACCAATTCTTCCTTCCCATACCTCCACCCCAAAGTGGAATCCATTACTGAAAAGAGAATGCGACTGGCTTTGGGCGTTGCTGTGCTGTGTGCTGCTGCCAAGCATGCTGCAGAAGTGAGGTTCAGCTTTACTTTTTCTCTCTTGTGAACATTTGGTATAATATCCAGTGGAAACAAATTTTCTGCTTCTTATTGGAACAGCTGCTTCTGAGCATAATCCCTAGAAGGCCAATATTTGATTCTGGTTTTATTATCGGGCTGGTCTTGTTCAGGAAAACAGCCTGTGCAGCTTCCAGAGCTTTCAGTGATTCCTGCATTCATGTGCTGTTGCAAATAGTATTATTAAATAATAGAGGGAGAGAGTTGAAATTTCTGATGGAACCGGCTACCTTGGCTCATCCACGAGAAGGAAAATCCAATTTGCCACAGTCTGCTAACATTCAGAGCAGTGTGGGTGGTGATCCCATGGCAGCACTTTCTCTTCCTTCCCACTGAAGTTACAGTTTTAGAAGGAAATGAGAATTGTGTGAAAATAACAACAGGCTTAACCAGAGATGGCTGCTGTTTGCCAAGCCTTTTCCCCAGGCAGCTGAAAATAATCTCTGGGGTGGGAAGGGCAGTTTGTGCTCGTTCCCGGTGCTGTGTTGTAGGTGGGATGGGTGCTCCCTTAGATCCCAAGCCTGCTATAGAACCCCTGTTTTCTCCCAGACTGAACTACTACTCAGATTGGAAGGAAAACATCTCCCATGCCTGGGTTGGCCGAACTCCTAGACCTGACTGATCTAACTTGCTTGAAAGCTATGCAGTTGTGCACACTCTGTTTAAAAATTTTCAGGTAAAAGAAGATGGTGAAAGTGTACTGGGGAGAAGAGCTGAGGTGGGTACACATGACACTAAAGCTTAAAGGAGGCTGGTCCTTGTCCTGTCTGTAAGCATCCTCTCACAACACCAAAACAAGGCACAGTAGAGGAGCTCAGGGTTCTTTTTTGGTATGCGTTGGTGCACTGCTCTCACTAAAGAGGTTGATGTTATTTCTGTCTTAATTCATTTTCACAAAACTCAATTATCTCTCTTTCTGAGCTCCACTTTGTATTTGTCACTATAGTTTTCAAATACTGCATGAAGAAATGAAATTAACATATGGTAGCTTGCATTTTTCGTAGAGGGGAAAAAGCTACTTGCGTTTAGTTCATGGGCAAAGCTATTTAACCCTTATTATTTAGTACCAATCTCCAAAGCAAATTCATCATCGTGAGTGAGGGCATAAGATTGTATTGGGGCAAAAGGAATTGCAAAACTGACACCATACATGCAAATAAAATTGTTTCAGTCACAATTCTTTTGTGGTACAATCAGCAACCTTTCAAAAGTGGTATTTCTGGCAAGGACCAGACTCTCTTCCCCAGTAACTTTTCACCAATGTATCTTGGTGGGGATGGGAAAGAGTACCGAAAGAATATCTTAAAATGTGCATCAGTTTGATTTACAGGCAGGGGGAAAAGATGTGGGGCTAACTTTTTTGGCAGCATCCTTCAAACCTAAATTACCACACTCTGTAGTGGTTTGTACTTGCAAATCTACTGACACATTATAAACCTCTATTTGGATACTTGACTCTCTAAGGCTCATAAAAGCTTTGATGTGAGTTGAGGAGGGGAAACCCAAGCAAAAACCCCCAAAGTGCTCTTACCCCTCACTCATAATACTCCAAAGCACTGAGCTGAAGCTGCCAAGAATGTAGCCCCAGATTCTGCGCATACAGGAGCTATGCATGCTGGTGTGTGGTGAATGAGCTTGCAGTTGGCCTGTGAAACGCTGTTTACCTGTTGTGGCTTTGATGCTCGAATAAGCTGCATTGAGCACTGCACATTTCTTCCTTCCAGTTCCTGTTCCAGCAGCTGGGGATGTTGGTGTCCTTTGTGAGAAGTCATATCCGGCCCTATATGGATGAAATTGTCACCCTGATGAGAGTGAGTGCAAACTTTAAGCCAGCATTTTGCTGCCAGCAAAGGTGGACAGTGTTTCTGTCACTATCAAATCTATCTGTTACTTCAGAGCAGAATTCCATACATTTGGAGTACTAATTGTATTTTGTAATAATATTTATTTGAAACAGTAGTATCAGTTATTACAGAAAAGAAGACTCTGGGGGGACCTTAAAGCTCTTTCCAATACCTGAAGGGATCCCACAAAAAAGGCTTGAAAGGGACTTTTCATAAGGGTGTCCAGCAATAGGACAAGGGGAAGTGGTTTGAAGCTGAGGGAGAGGTAGGGTTAGACTGGATTTTAGGTAGAAGTTTTCCATCAAGAGGTTGTCAAGACACTGGAGCAGGCTGCCCAGGGAGGTTGTGGATGTCTCTTTCCTAGAGATGTTCCAAGTCCAGGTTGGATGAGGCCTTGGGCAACCAAGCCTAGTTGAGAGAGGTCTCTGCCCATGGTGGGGAGGTTGGAGTAGATGATGAATGAAGTCCCTTCCAATCTAAGATACTCTGTGATAACTGCAACAAATTCTGCTAGTCCCTGAGTTATTTTGAGTGCTTGGACTATGTGCAGTTACTACTTTTGGAAACAGTCTTAGCAAGAGGGGTTTGGAGTTCATAAATAGGTGATATTTCACTTCATTTTCACTTACTCTTTGCAAAGAAGGAATAGGAAAAACCAGTTGCCTAAAGGCTATTTTTAAGAGCTGTAACAATGCTGAAGGCAGAGTCATACAAACAGACCAAAACTGCAGTTTGTATTGTTCTAGTATAGCCCCTCCTTGTGATCTTGACTTTATCTGGAGATTGCCTCCTACAGCTGGCTCTTCTTGTAACTGGTACAGCTCACTTGAAAGACTTCATCTTTTTTCCCCCCTTCTTTTCCTTTTGTAGGACTTTTGGGTCATGAACAACTCTATACAGAGCACCATCATCCTACTTATTGAGCAAATTGTGGTAGCTCTGGGAGGTGAATTCAAACTTTATCTGCCTCAGCTCATTCCTCACATGTTACGGGTCTTCATGCATGACAACAGTCAGAGTCGTGTTGTCTCCGTCAAGGTGAGTCCGTGGGGAGCTGCGGTGCCTGGGTTGGGTATTGAGTTAGGTAGATGCCCAATGTGCTGGGCTCCAGCAGAGCTTCTTGCTTGTGTGCTGCAAGCAGATGGGATAGGTGCAGTTCAGCAGTGGCTTGGTGTAAAATGCTGCAGACAGTGCTTGTTGAAAGTGCAAGGTGGAAGCAGCTTCTCACTGGACACTGACTTGCCTAATGTGCATCTCCCCCACTAGTGATTCACACTGGGTCACTTTTCCTTCCAGCTATTGAATGCTATCCAGCTCTTTGGAGCTAACCTGGATGACTACCTTCATTTGTTACTACCTCCCATTGTCAAGCTGTTTGATGCCCCAGATGTTCCAGTGGTGGCTCGAAAGTAAGTGTTGGCTTTGCAGTCTGCCTTTCTTTTTTATGCCTTTGATATCTAAGTTCTGCAGTGCCTGCCCTCGCCACTTTGTTCCTCCTATGTTTTTTTTCTCTCAAGTCACTGTGGAAGGCTGGCTTCAGTTGGATGTCACAGCACTGTTAGTAGATTTTCCTGGGCATAGACTATAACTTTCTGCTTCCCACCTCCCAGTATTTCAGTCACTGCGACTTGCAATCTGCCCTGCAGGTACTGGCTGCATTAACAGAGCTCTGGTGACCTTTTTCTTAGAATCACCACAGAGTGATTTGGATTTGAAGGGACATTAATGATCACCTAGTTTCAACTCCTTGACACGGGCAGGAATATTACCTCCTAGACCAGGTTACTAAGTCCCCATCCAACCTGCCTTTGAACACTTCCACTCCACAGATTCTCTGAGTAACTCATTCCAGTGCCTCACCACCTTTTCTTCTATGACTATCGATACCTAAGCATGAATCTCTTATGTATTTCTACACCCCGTTTCTGCTGTCTTCTATTGTGAGAGCTAAATCCTGCCTTCTCTCTGCTCTGACTAGAGCTGCTCTAGAAACAGTGGACCGCCTGACTGAGTCCCTGGATTTCACCGATTACGCTTCTCGGATTATCCATCCCATCGTGCGAACACTGGATCAGAGCCCTGAACTGCGCACAACTGCCATGGACACCCTCTCCTCTCTGGTCTTCCAGCTGGGAAAGAAGGTATTGTCCTCCTTTGGCTCGAAAGCTCATAGAGGGAGGGACTGTCCCAAAGATCGAAGTTTTGGAGTCGAATATTTGTAATGTGCCCATTCTGGGTTTTAAAGAACATACATTTTGTCTTCTTTTAGTTGTTTCTTGAATCAGGGTTACCAGATTCAAAATTTCAGAATTGGTTTCTTGTGAGATCGATTGAAAAAGATGAAACAAAGGTGAAATTTAACTGCTCTAGGTGACACTGAGTAGAAATAAAGGTGGAGTTTAGCTGCTGGTGGTGACACTGAGTAACAAGCTTTTGATGCTTCCTCCTGTATAGTACCAGATTTTTATCCCGATGGTGAACAAAGTTCTGGTGCGACACAGAATTAACCATCAACGCTACGATGTTCTCATCTGCAGGATTGTAAAGGTGGGTTGGCAGGTATCTAGCTGCTTGCAGAAGGGCATTTTGGGGATGTTTTCTTACTGAAACTGATGTAGCTGTGAACTTCACTTAGAGTTACTTGTAAAATGAGGAAGAGCTGTTGCTGTGCTAAGTGCAGCTTCATAAGGAGATTTAGAGATTGCATTGGGAAAATTGCCAATTGGTTGCAATTATTTCCTATAGAAAGATCACTGCAAGTTCTAGGCAAGGACTTAGACTTGCAGCTAGTGTCATTACTTAAATGTGGATTTACCCTATTTTTCCCCACAGTTTAAAGACTTGCTGACATAACAAGGTCTCCTGATTTTCTGTAGAGTGTCCCACATTTCAAAAAGTCAGTAACTGCTTTGCAGTTTGGTTAGCTTGGAACAAGTAGCACAGCCACTGTTCTACTAGTCAGTCAATCAGGAAAGAGCACTTGTTTTAAGGGGTGTTATTTTGGCTTTTATAACTAGAAGATTTTTGACAAGTTACCTTGGATAGAAAAGGTTGTAATTAGTATAACGAAACATAACTGCTTCACAACCTGTGCTGTGAGTCCAAGTAGTGCTCTGACTTTATCATCCATTTGGCTTTTGCGTGTGTGTGAACTTGATTTTAAGCCATTTCTTGCAGGGCTATACTCTTGCTGATGAAGAGGAGGATCCCCTGATTTATCAACACCGAATGCTGAGAAGCAACCAAGGAGAAACTTTGGCCAGTGGTCCTGTGGAAACGGGTCCCATGAAGAAACTGCACGTGAGCACCATCAACCTGCAGAAGGTAGGAGTGGAGCTCTGCACAGCATGAGTTTGCTGCTGAAGGGAGGAGCTGTTGTCTCACATATAAGGAGTGCATCTCGACTGCATTTATTTACTTCTCTTTTCTGTTGGAAATTGTGTACAAAACTGAGGTCGAAGTAGTGTGGTTTACTCTCTGTAAAATTAGAAGGTGGTAAGCAACTTCAAAAGAGGAGCAGCTGAGTTATTAGGCTATTAATGGCCATGAAGTAATCTTGACACTTTCTTGTTATGTGAAGTATGAACAAGACTTCCTAGATCACAAGGAATCGTCTGTAGCTTCTAGAGACATCTGTTCCAGAGCTTCAGCCTTTTTTATCAGCCACTTCTCTTCTATCTTAGTGCTATAATGTGCTGAAGGGAGTGCAGAACTTAACAGCTAAGCAGTGGCTAATCTGAACAGTCAATGCATTTGGCACTCTGTTCAGTAGTGAGATGGATTGGTTTGAAAATGCCAGACTTTAAAATCTAATTCTAAACGCATTAAGTATTTTTAAGCTGATGTTTCAACAGTGGCTTTAGCTCTTCATGTATTTTTTGTAGGGGAAGAATTATTCATGTTAAATACTTGGCAGGTCATGACAGGAATACATTTAGGGAAGATTCCTTAGAAATTAGACTGAAGTGCTGCAATTTATCTGGTGAAGCTAACAGATTTCAAGGAATTGAAAGGGGAATCTCAATAATGTGGTTTGGAGCTGTAGAGAAGTACTGCTGCCTGCTGATGGACTCTCCAGCTTTTGGGTAGTGCTTCCTTTGGTAGTTGAATTTGTTGTCTTTTGCACTGCAGGCCTGGGGAGCAGCTAGAAGAGTGTCCAAAGATGACTGGTTGGAATGGTTAAGACGACTGAGTTTGGAACTGCTGAAAGATTCCTCTTCCCCATCCTTGCGCTCGTGCTGGGCCCTGGCTCAGGCCTATAACCCCATGGCTCGGTAGGGTAATTCTCCTTTTTTTCACATCACTTGAAATTGCAGCTGCAAGTCAGACATTACAAGGAAAAAGTTACTTAAAAGCTCTTAGATTCCATAAATAGAGATGGTTCCTGCTATGGGACAAACCAAATAGCTGGCAACTTGATTTTATTTCCACCCTTCCCAGCTGGCTGCTCCATGAGGTAAACAAAACCTTTCAGTGGAATTCTGCATATTGGTCTAGAAATAACAAAGCACATAAAAGAGAAGCTGGGAAAAGAGAGTATGAAATAGTTTTGAGGATCTGCAGTGGGTGGCATAAGACACAGCAGTTTATTTCTTTTGTAACCAGTATGTCTGGAGAAACTCTTGAGTTTTTGGCAGCAGTTGCCTGTTTATCTCTTGTTGATAGTGCCTATGAATCTGACTGTTGCTATTGGAGAAGCATTCATTCCTGCTTTAGTTTTGGCTTCATGTGGATGTTACTGTTCTTGAAGAGCAAACACATGATGGAAAGTCAGCAGTTCCTAGGTGGGCAGAGGTGATCCTCCATGTGTACTCCATGCATCTTAAGCCCTGCCACAATGTTTCTCCACAGTACTAGCAGTGCCTAGGGCTGTCACTCTCTAGTTTTCATCACCTTTTCTCCTCTTTAAGCTTTGCCACTAGCTCCAGCTAGTGCAGTGCTCCAGTGAGTGTTGTAGCCTCTGTGTCTAGAGAAAAGTACAATCACCTGTCTTACTGCCTTCGTTTGTGATCTAAGACAGAGCAGGCAGAGAAGTTTGTTCGAGCCTAAAATTCTTGCTAGCATACGATAGGACAGTATTTCTAGTACTGTAGTATCCTATTATATGTATTGTTAAGATGTAAGTTTCACTAACTGGTACAGAAGGTGGATGTATAAAAGCTACTCTCATGATTGCTGTCAGGCATAGAAATGCATTTTGTATCTCTCTTTCTCTGGATACAGGGGCAAGTCCACTGTCAAACAGACTTTGCTCAGGAATAATCAATCCTCACCTCTCTGTTTTCCTTCTCAGTGATCTCTTCAACGCCGCTTTTGTTTCATGCTGGTCTGAACTGAATGAAGACCAACAGGACGAGCTGATCCGAAGCATTGAATTGGCCCTGACCTCTCAGGACATTGCAGAAGTCACTCAGACACTGCTGAACTTGGCAGAATTCATGGAACACAGTGACAAGGTAGAGGTGCTATGAAGCCTGTTATCCAGCGCTGCTGGTGCTCAGTTTATGGAAAGGGTGTGCAGAGTTCATGTCTGCTGAGTTCCTTTATGCTCATCCTCCATTCCATGCCTCTGCTTCTACCCAGGGTCCGCTGCCTCTGAGAGATGACAATGGCATTGTGCTCCTGGGGGAACGAGCTGCAAAGTGTCGAGCATATGCCAAGGCTCTTCACTACAAGGAGCTGGAATTTCAGAAGGGCCCCACCCCAGCCATTCTAGAGTCTCTTATCAGGTAGGACCACAAGTGGTGAGAATTTTGTTCTTGCATGACTATCAGATTTAGGACACCATGAAGATGAACCTAGACAATTCTTAGGATTCCACTCTCTGCCACAAGACTGCTGTAGGCTAACTAACTTGCACTCTTCTAGATGCTGACTTCTGCCCTTCTGTTGTATCCTTTAAATGATGATAGAAGCCATAGAAAGTTGTACAGGAAAAAGCAGAGTCTTCTGCTTCTGACCTCTCACCTGTCAAGTTCAATATGGGATGTTGTGGAGTGGCTGTAAGGTAGATAAGAGATTTCTACACCTACATGTAAATAAGCCAGCAATACTCTTAATCAAAAGTTCTCATCAGATTTGGCTCATCTAGCTCAGGTAGGGCTCATTCTTCATATATCAAATATAAGATAGATCAAGAGTGTATTGTTCCCTGAGCTTTGTCAACAAGACAGATGTTACCCTGAAACACCTGCACAGGATTTGATACTAAGCTAAACTGTTTTAAAATGTGAAGCTGTTTCATATCACAGAAATGTTAACTCTGCCATTTGAAGTGGACAAACTGATTTTGGTTGAGCAAAACCTTAGTTTCATCTGTATGTAGTGGCCGTTTCAGCCCTTGTATTTCCTCGGAGCTATGCTTCCCTTTTTTGTTTGGTTTTTGGGGCTTTTTTCCCCTATTCTTTCATGCTTTGTTTTTGTTCTCTTGGTTTTCTGAGGAAAAGTCTAGAATTCAGTGTACTTTGTTTCTTGGCTTCAATCAATTTGGAGCTGTTTGTGTATCAAAAAAGCACATTAAAGAGCAGAGACTGAAAATCAAGCAGGACTAAAAATGAAAGGCAATTTATTAGAAATGAAAAAGTTTAGAAACCTTTGAAGATTCCTTTTACAGACCACAGTTAAAATAGATCCACACAGATGAAATTTACAGCATGAATAATCAAATACGTTTAAGGCAATTCCCAAGACACCTTTATCTCCCATTTCACATAAGACTGAACAATTTAAATTAGATTCAAACTCTCTTTAAGATATATTAACTATGACTATCTTTTCCAACATACTCAAACAGTGGTATGGCTACAGGAGGAGTCTCTCTCTTTTGTAACTGTTCTTTTTAACACTGTTATGTAAGGATACTGATTTGCGGCAGAACATCTCTAGGTAGCTTGTGACTGGGTGGTCTTCAGAACAGATGTTCATGTTCCTCAGCATGGTGTGCTAGCAAATGTCCCCTTAGGTTGGAATAACTTCTGGCCCCCAGTGGATTGTCTGGGGTGTGTTAGTGTTTTGCTCATGGATACAATGGTTTTAATTGTTGGAGTTGAGTTTTTTTGGCTATGTGGCTGTGTCTGGATGTTTCTTTGCTGATCTGCTGTTCTTAGTTTTACAGCCATGTGGCATGTTTAGGTTCTAACCTGAGCATAATTTTGTGATGGCCCAATAGGTTGCTTTGTAATCAACCTTTAAGTGATCTGTGGAGAGGAATAAGCATCACAGCGCATGCAGAAGAAATCCTTCCTTCAGGGTTACTGTCTGCTGAGTGCAGACCTCTGTCAGGATCTAGTTGAGGCAGCAGTAGAAGGCAGTAAACTTCAGGAGGGAACCTGGGCAATCCTAACTTTTGAGCTTGATCCAGAACCTTTGGGCTTTGCTTTTTTCCTGTGTGGGGAATGTAAGCCACTTACTGTGCACTAAATAAAGGTGCAGCAGGGGTACTTCTGATTGATTCCTCTGGTACAAAATGAGTATTTCAGTCATGTGAGTCTCTCTTGGAAGGAGTTACTCAGCAATGCTTCCTCTGGACACCGAAGGAAAGGTGACAGAGGCCTTCTTTTTTCAGTCCCTGCCTGGCTGGTTAATGCTAAGGCAACCCACCAGTCTTCATGCTAGTGCCAACAGACCAGTGGGTTTTCTGAAGGTGCTGTAAGTGCATTCTCTCCTAACCTATTCTAATGCAGCATTTTTCCCTTTGGAAAGAGTCATAAGAGGAGGAACTAATGCTGAGCCCTGCCTCTGTGTACGCAGGCAGTGTGTAGCTGTTGCACATAGTAGATGAAATGAACAGTTGTCTGGGTGACTTGGAGCTCTCTGTTGCCCACCTTCACCAGTGGCATCACACAGCTGTACAAGCAAATATTGATTCCCTCTATGGTTTGAAGTCCTCTGGCCGAATCTTCATCTCAACTCTCTTCAGTGAATAGGTTGATCCATGCCATCCGTACCAGGTGATGCCATCCATGTTCTTGGTGTGCTCTCCCTTGCGGTAGTAAACCCCGTTCAGGTTGGAGTCTGTGCAGCAGTTGTACCAGTAGCCACCTTGTCAGAAAAGGAATAGATTGCTGGTGAGCCAATGACTTAAACCAGGCAGGGGTTGTGGTAAGTTATTGCTTTTTCTGGAGGAAAGAGACCAGAATGCAGCAATTAATCCCTGGGGCCCATGGTCCTGCTAGCTGGGATTGGTACCTTCAGAACTTCAAACAGATCCTGAACACATAAAGGCTTTACAGTTCCATAGTCAAATTAGTGCAGCAGCTTTTCATCCAGTTGCTCATTCCTCTTAGAGTACTTCATAGGTTCATGGAATCATTTGGGTTGGAAGGGACCTTAAAGATTACCTAGTTCCAAAAACCCAGGCATTGGCAGGGATACCCTCGGTGAGACTAGTTTGCTCCTTGACATGTGTTGGTCTCTGGCTCAGAATTGGTGTGGAAAACTGTTTTGGTTCTTAGCTTGGGCACCTTACAGTGTTTAAAGGGTTTCTGTGCTCTGCAAGTAGGCTGCACTGTTTTATTGAGGCTGATACCAATTTTATTTCCATGCCATCTGGGGCCACAGTGGGGAAATTAAAAATAAAGGGCAAGACACAGTAAAGAGAGTTATTATTTGTGATGGCCCTTATATAAAGATGATAAATTGGGTGAAGAGAGTAACCTCATTAGAAGCTCTTAATATAAAGTAGGAATAAAAGATTAGAATTCAGGTCCAATCTTGAGGTGTATGTAGGATAATGTAGGAGCATAATTACAAATCCTTAATTCTAGAGTTTGAAACTTTATACAAGTAGAATTTTTCGTAAAGACCTTGCAGAAAATTATTTCTCTATTTCTATATCTCTGGATTGCATCAATGTCTGGGGTAGTCTGGCAGATTGTCAGGTGCACTGAGTGTGTAGGTGAGATCAGACAGTAAATCATTTGGCAAGTACTGATGTCTAGAACATGCAGTCTGGCTCTTAACCACCTGATTTCCCACACAGCCCAGAAGTGCGTATGGCAGACTTGGTCACCTTCCCTGCTTTGCCATTGTCACTTGCAAAGAGGGAGTCTTGGGCTCCCTACAAAGAACTCATGCACCTGTGCTCTTCACTGATGTGGTTGCACTTCAAGTACTGTGTTCAGTTTTGGTCCTTTCACTCCAAGAAGGTCATTGAGGTGCTGGAGCATGTCCAGAGAAGGGCAACAAAGTTGGTGAAGGGCCTGGACAACAGGGCTGGGGAGGAGAAGCTGAGGCAGCTTCTTCATCCTGGAGAGAAGGAGGCTGAGAGGAGACATCATCGCTCTCTGCAACTCCCTGAAAGGAGGTTGGAGCAAGGTGGGAATTGGTCTCTTCTTCCTAATGTCAGTTGATAGGACAAGAGGAAATGGCCTGAAATAATGCTAGGGGAGGTTTAGGTTGGATATTAAGGAAAATGTCTTTCCTGCAGGAGTAGTCAGGCATTGGAACAGGCTGCCCAGGGAGGTGCAGTAGTCACCATCCTGGAGGCGTTGAAGGAACCTGTGGGAGGTGATGTAATGGCCATGGGGGTGTCAGGCCGAAGGTTGGACCTGGTAATCTTAGAGGTCTTTTCCAACCAAAGCAGCTGTGTGACTCTGCGACCCAGGCAGCTCCGTGGAGTCAGGGAGGTGTTTGTGTGTGCTTTACCTTTACGGAAGCGGGCGCAGTCGTCCACGCACTTGTCGTTGTCCTTGTCCTTCGTGCTGAAGGCTGTGTTGTTGTGGTAGCGCAGGGAGTCGCGCCCTGTGTTGCCGCTGTAGTTGCCCAGGAGGAGCCGGTAGCTGTTGAGTTCGTTGCTCAGGGTGAACTGCTGGTACTGTGCGTAGCGGAGGTTACCTTCCCAGTCCTGCCACACAACAGGGGAGAAGAAGCAGGTCCTGTGAGAACAGTCGTGAGAGCATTGCACCACCTGTGGCCCCACGTGGTGCGTGTTGTGTGTCTCTTCTCACTCCTGGATTCTTCACGAGTTATTTTCTGTCTCTGTGCAAGCTGTAGAACCTTAGCATCATAAAATTGTTTTGGTTCGAAAAGATCTCCGAGATCGAGCCCAACCACTGACCTAACAGCACCATGGACATTAAACCACATCCCAAAGTGCTACGGCTACATGTTTTATTTCAGCATCTTCATGGATGGTGACTCCAGCACCTCCCTGGGCAGCCTGAACTTCCTGGAGCAAGGCGTTGTATTTGCAAGTCTTACCTGTGCTGGTGTTACACAGTGCATATGCAGACCTGGTGTGCAGCTCTTGTGTGCAACATCCTTGTCTCAAGGTGCTGCCACAACTGTTTGGTTTTTGTGGGGTTTTTTTCCCCTCTCTGAAACTGTAGTTTTTAGATCTAAAGCCTTTCAGCTCACTTTTTCCACATATCTCACCCCTAAAAGCTGCTGGACCAGCTAAAAATGAATCTAAGTCAAGCCCAAGCCCTTAGCAGACTGTAGAAATTGTTTTGGGGTAAGAGAAGGCAAACTCTTGTACACAGCCTGGAAGGAAGTGCTGCAGAAGGGAAACACACAGAGTCTGTAAAATTTTGTGGGGCATCTCTGTGAGTCTGGGAATCTGAGGTGCTCAGCAGCTTGATCTCTGTCTGCAGTGAGTTCTGCAGGATTCTCAAGAGCACTTCCCTGAGACACAGTCTCTGTGCAGAGAGAAAGTTGTCCTGCTGACTTGGCACCGTGGAGAGCACAATTGTCTTACTCTCGAATGCATCACAAAGTCCTTCCTACCTCATTCTCCTGTAATTAAAGCATGCAAATTCTTTTGGTTTCTGCTTCTAGGGAATCACTTTGTACCAAAAAACCCTTTTGCTGCTGAAATTTAGAGCTTGTTAATTACCTCCATCTCCACTCTCAGAACAGTGGGGCGCCTGGAGAGTCTGTAGATATTTTCATTTCCCAGCCAGAAATCTCCTTTAATGTTGCCAAATCCATCCCTGTATTGTTTCCAGTCCCTGTTGAAAGATGTCAGACCAACTTTCCGCCTTTGGATGATAGTCCAGCCACCTCCATCTGTCTCCATGTCACAGAACACCTAGGGCAGGACAAAAGGCAGTGCTTACTGGTCAGTAGACTTAGGAAGAATCATTTCTTCTAACACAAGACATTGCTCCAAAATTTTGCAACTTGGAGAACTTCCTTGAAGTTAGCCTGCATAAAGATGATAATTCTGAGTGCACAGTATCTTAATTTAGTATATGTTCTTTTCATCTCTGTGATAGAGTAGTTCTTGATTGTACTTGAAAATACTTATAACATGCCTTTTTTTTTTTTTTTTTTTGTACTTAGCATCCTTACCTCCAGATCTGGGCTCCCCAAAAATTCATCAGGAGGTAGCTTGTAAACCCCAGAGATTCGGTAGTTCCTCTGGTAAAGTGACGAGCAGTCATAAACAGCATCTACTTGAATCAGAACCAGAAAATAAGAATCTGAACAGCAACAGCTCCCCCGTAAGAGTGATTTCTGCAAAACTTTCTGTAACACAAGGAGTAATTAAGTGCAGAAGCTTCTCACTGGTGTCACGTTTTCCTGAAATGGTTTCATTTTGATCAATGCATGCACTGGGAAAAGAGAGCGAAGCACTGGGACCTGATGTTGCTAACCTCTCCTACCCAAAGAGACATCTCTCTCCTTTCTCTTCACATTGCTGCTGTGTGCCTGATAGAAGGTAAAAAGGTGCTTGTTTCCTTCCTCTCCCAAATAACAAAGGCTTCTCTACCACAATGGTTGCCTGCTGCCAGATGTGTTTGGATTTGTGTGCCTGAGCAGGTGAGCTGAGTTTGGGGATGAGACGCTTTTGCTTAACATGTTTTGCACTTGAGCCTGTGATGGAGGTGGTGGCTGTTAGCTGCAGTCAGGCTGCCAGCTCCTGCAAGCCTCCCTTCCTTGCCAGTGCAGGGATAAAGAAGAAGATAAAGCAGCTGTGAAGCAAGGCTTTATCCATTCTGACAGTTCTCACTGGAGTGCAGCCTGCATTGTCTCTTACCTGGTGAGGTGAGACATGTCCGCTTTAAATGCGTTCAGGACCACCTTTTTTCCAAGCCTTTACTACACCTCAGAGACATGCATTGTGGTTAAAAAAAAAAAAAAATTGAACACCCACTCTAAACACTACTGTGTCAAGTGCAATTTTGTTCTTGTAAGAAGAATTTAGTAGATAGATTTAGGAGTTTTTCCTTGGCATCTAAAATAAAAACCAATCCATAGGAAGCCTTTTGGCAAACTCAGTCATCCCAGACAACAGCAGTTTCATTTTAAGCTTGCTGCAGTGAATTCATGTGAAGAGAAAACTCAACCAGGAGGACACTTTCTTCTACAAACTGCTTTACAGGAGCTGACCTACAAAGTGCACCTGCATTCCATGGTTAGTCCAGGCCTGTGCAATCACTGTGCTGTGAAATTTTCCCTCAGGGAAGAGAATTTGGAGCAATTTAACTGTGTTCTGCCTGGGCTTATATAACACTTTGCATCTTGCTTCATCTGCAGCCTTGAATTTTAGCAGGTGACCATTCAAATAATGGGTCACTCTTTTACTCTGATTCAGAGAAACTCATAAAGATACAGTTAGAAATCTCCAGCGATGCTTGGAGAGCACTTTAAAGCATTTTACCAATATCTAGTCTCCTGTCAGCACTGTGAACACAGAGGATATTACTGCCAGATCCTCCTCTTTATGGATTAGTACTGTACAGTCAGAAAATGAAATCCTAGGCCAAATTCTTTGCTGTACACATAGAGTACCTGTTCAGTGTTTCTGCTCCTTGATAACAGACACACAGCTACTGAAACACAGCTGCAGCTTTGGGCTTTCCCAGGACTGCCTGCCAGCAGCAGTGCTGCATACACCCCCAGCCTGCCTACTTGCTACTCACATTAGTGGGACACGCTAGCATTAAGATCTCGTTGTTAGCTGCTTTTGTGCATTAAGAGGTTTGTTGGGGAGCTTGGTGACTCCCTCCTTACCAGCTGAAGTCTGTGTGACAGTCTGAGCTGCCTGGAGCTGCATGATGTCGATCTGGTTGTTCATCTCAGAGTATTTGCTCTCAGCATCAATGAGGCGAGACTCCATCTGCTTGGTGCTGCCTTCCAGCTCCATCACCTGCATCACCACATTCACCCAGTCCCCTTCCTGCTTCTTGCTCAGCTCCTGCAGCATTCTGCTGAGGTTGGCCACTTGCAGCTTGAGCTCCTTGATCTCGTCGCAGCAGGCTGTCATTTTGGACTGTGCATTCCCATTGATTGTTCTCCTTTTAGGAGGCTTCTGCAGCAGGGCAGGGTAGATGGCCACAGACACAGTGACAAAGCAGAGCCATGCCAGCTGGGCACTGGATCTCGCTGGCATTTTTGCTTACAGCAACAGAAAACGTCCAGCTGCCTGTGAATAGTCTGAATGCAGCTGGGGTGGCTGTGGAACTTCCTGCAAGTCCTCCAGCAGACTGGTACCTAACTTTCTTCCAATGAAGTGAGGCTCTGAAGGTGGAGCCTGAAGAATTAGCTTTTTCTCAGACCCCTCCTGTCGGTGTGTGCACTTTGGAAGTCTGTCTCAAAGCATCTTATATACTATTTTTGTGTTTACCTCCACCCCTCTGAAGCTATGAAGAGCTTTCTGGCTCCTCCCAGTTCATCTGTTCATATCAGGTGTTTATGGGGTGAAATTGGAAGAGGTTTCAGCCAAGAAGGGTTTGGGAGAGCAGGAGAGAATTCACTCAGTTCTGTCTTGAAGGGGTGTGGGAGTGGACTGGGCAGCGAGGAGAATTTCCAACAATTACTGCCTGTTGGATTGTAGCCCTCTTGGTGACTAGTGCTGGCACTCCAGTAATGTTAGAGGTCCAGGATGTGAAAAAAGTGTTCCAGAGAGAGTGAGTTTATAAAAGTTCAAGGAAGGTAACTCCCTAGCAGGTAGCTTTGGCTGAAATGAGTCCCACTAATACGTTCCCCAGAAGCTGTAGGGGTAACTGCACTTGCAGTGTCTCTTAATTTAGAGAACAGGGTAGCAGATTCATCAGATCAGCACCTAATCCTCCTCCCCCTGCACACTGATGCTTCTGCACTGCTGGTTTTGTGGAATTTGGTGCTGTTCTCTTCAGAGATGGGATAGCTGAGGGTGGAATGGAGAGAAGGCTGCAAAATATGTAACTCAGAACCCATGCCTCCCTTTACACAGGGACATTAAATCGTGCTGAAGGACACTCTCTTGAAAACTGACAAGAAATGGGTTTACACAGGCAGTGTGAGCTGTCAGGCTCGTGTTATGGTGAGCACTTCAACAACAGCTTCTGAAGAGAAAATCTATGGCTGACTACAATGGCCACAGTTACATAAAATGCAGATTTAAGATTTACTCCTAAAGACTGAAGGTTTACTCTTGAGCCTTTAGGCATTGAGAGCATAGGTCAGGCATTGGCTGGGTGAGGTGGAAGTTGCCACCTTTGAAGAGTGCAACAGCTGCTTATGGCTGTTTGATCCCAAAGTGGAACCATTTCAGCAATGGTACAACCTGGTGCAGAAGATTTGCAACTTTTGTTCTAGATCCGTGCAGAGAAGCTGTTTCCACAGAGCAGCTGCTCTGTAATTGCCCAACATGTGGCTTCTTGCAGCTTCCTGCTAACTTTCTGATTGTGATAACTGCCAGAGGTAAGGTGGAAGTGGAGCAGATGGCTCAGGGATCCGCTCCTGGGGTAAATGCCATGAGAGCTCCTCGGTGTCCAAGAAAGCAAAGTGGCTCTTGCTCCTTTTACACCTGACATACACCACAGTAGGTATTTTGCAGAATAGTAATGAAAGACCTCCTAGGGTGTAGAGATTTAGGAAGATGAATTCATCAGAGCACTGGAGGAGTGGAATGTGAATGGAAGTGTGTGATAAATGTGGAGTTTCTTAGAGGAGGAAGAGGTGGTCTTTAGGAGGAGATCAGAATTGGAGCTCAAATAAGCAGCACTGAGTGTCTTGAGTTGTTGTGAGTGCCTGCCTGTGTCCTGTACTCCAGGTAGCACTGCAGCCTGCAGTGTCAGCTGGTGAGGCTGCTGTGTGGAGGTACTGCCAGAGCTATGTGAACACCAAGTGAAGAAAGCAATGAGGGAGCCTCTAGAGCAGAGCATGGGCTTCAGCCACATTTTTGTTACGGACATTCCAGAAACCTTCCATAGCAAAATTGCTTTTTATACTTCAGACCAGAAAGTGTCACTGCACATAGATGAAAGCCTGACCTTTTTGTTCTGCCACTAATCCTGTCTGAGCCCTCTTCCAGCTGGAGCTTCTGTCATTCCCAGGGGCAAATTCTTCTCAGGCTTCCTCTGATGAGAAACATGTTTTTGTCAAAGTTGGGGCAAAGAATAGGACAGGCCAGACTTTGGCTTCTCTGCCTCAAGAAGCCACCCTGCTAACACCCCTTACACAGGACTTCATTCTGCTGCTGCTCTCACTCAGGCTTGGTTTGAATTTCACACCCATCTCACACGTATCATGAGGGGCACATGTGGAAGAGGAGAGTCACTTGTAGGTCCATGCATTCCCTCTTGATACCGATTATGGAAGGATCCAAATTCTACCAAATTGTTGCACACAGATGTTATGAAACAGTGCAGAAAGGGCTCCAAATCCCCTCTTTAAACTGGAGTACTTAATTGGACAGAGACAGCCAGAGTTTTCTTTTGGGTTCAGCCTCCAATTTGTCTACCCTAATGCATTCCAGCTTGCTTTTGTATCCTTACCTGATTTCTCTGTCCTAATGCATTCCAGCTTGCTTTTGCATCCTTACCTGCTCTAAAGCAGACATGATACTTCATTGTTCTGGGGGTGACAACAGACAAATTATGCAGGGAGAAAAGAGCAAAGATCTTCTGTCATTGTTTTTGATGAATCATTAGGAGAGCTTTGGGCAAACAGATTTGTCTTGGAAGAGACCTTAGCCTTATGGAATTGGACTTCTTTATGAGAATTTGAAGGATGAATCTCCTCCTGTTGCTGCGTGTAGGCTCTTAGGCACCAGCAGCTCCTGATGCTAGTCACTGCCAGAGCAGATGAGCTGTAGGAGCTGAGAGGCTGTTGGAAGCAATTCCTCTGTTATGTAATTGCGTACTAACAATTCAGGATCCTGGTACATTTTTTGCAGAGGCATATTTTGGGAACCTAGGGAGAACACAGTTCTGTGATTTACTGAGTGGCTCCTAGTCCTATTTTTCTTTTCTTTTCCCCCAGTGCTGATAGAGGAATCCAGCATCATTTCATCTGAAATCCTTCACCCTATTTTTCATCTATTATATCTTGGGTGTGGAAATATTCTATGATTCTATTCTGCTACCTAGTAGCTGAAAAGATAAAATCCTGATGGGAAGAGCATGAAGCAAATCCTTTTTGATTTTGTTAATGATGTAGAAGTGGTTGGGAGAGCAGAGCTTAGGCATGGTTGCAGTTAGTGTGTAGCCTGTGTTTACAGTGTTGGATGATGTTACAAATTCAAGTGTGTTAGTATTATGTGATCAGAACCAGAGGTCTCATGTCCCTGGAAGGCCAGATTAAATCAGAGGGCTGAGAAGCTGTTCTGGCAGGTGTATGTGAAGCTGAGACAAGAAGAAAAGCTCAGTGCCCTGTGGCTGTTTATTTGGTAGCCAGTCATTGCAAAACCCTCAACGGGCAAGTGCTTAGAATCCAGCATTCCTGCTGCTTGCTGAGGTGGCAAAGGCTCTGCTCAGCTCTCTGCTGGCAGGTCACAGCAGTCCATAGTGTGTCAGAGCTCTGGGAAGCACTGCCTTGCCCTCCCACAGTGAAGGGGGAAGCTCTGGCTTTGGAGACACTCATAAATCCTGCAGCATTCACTCTGTGTACCTTTACAGTGCTCACTGAATTCCTGGCAAGGTCAAATAAAAAAAGTTGTCTGCTACAAATAGTTGTTGTAAATCCCTGAAGTTCTATAAGAGCAGGTGGAACAAGTGAGAGGGCTTGGTGAGAAACAAACCACTGATGCTTCCTACCATCATTTGTGGTTATTTTATTTAACCTATCTTTTCTTTGTATACACAAACACTTTGCCTCAGTTTCACCTTTTCCTGTTAAATATCTTCCTTGACAGTTCTTTTTCTTCTTTGCCTTCACTGAATCTGGTTAATAAAGACTCAGGTAACAGAAAGCCTTTTGCAGCCTAAGATTCGTAGAATCATAAAGTGGCTTGGGTTGGAAGGGACCTTAAAGATCTTCTAGTGCCATCCTCCCCCCCAGCCCCGCCATAGGCAGGGACATTTCCCACTAGACCAGATTGGTCAAGGCCTCATCCAGCCTGGCCTTGATCACCTCCAGGGAGGGAGCAGCCACAGCCTCCCTGGGCAACCTGTAGCAGTGTCTCCCCTCACTCGCTGGAAAGAATTTCTTCCTAGTCTGCAGTCTAAATCTGCCCTCTGTCAGCTCAAAAGCATTGCCTCTCACCCCATCACTGCTGTCATGATTTTCACTGCTTTGCCTTTCAAAGCTCATAAAATTTTCAATTTACTTTGTGAGCATTTATATAAAGATTGGGAATTTGGAGTTTTCCTGCTGGTGGGCACTGTGGTGTGCCCTTGCTGTGCAAAGCTGAAGGGGCTGCTCTTCTGGCCTGGCAGCAGTCAATCATCACAACTGCTGATTGAAAGCAGCCTTTTGCTGCTCTTGTTTTCTCAAAGATATTTGTTCCCAGCATGGGAATAATTTTCAGTGGCATGATGGAAATGCTTTGTGGTTTGGAGCTGGTTGGGGGGCAGTTGGTTGCTCTCTGAGCTTTGTTGAACCAAGGAGTGAAGGATGCCTGAACACAAAGCGTAGAATTGGGGAAACTGCCCAGGAAGCCAGTTCCTTGTGCCAGAGGATTATCTGTTCCCCAAACTATCCACAAAGTAGCAGTGCCTTCCATTTCTGATCCCAGAAGCAAGCTCTCAGCACTTCAGAAGGAAAAGCAAGCTTGGTTTATCCGCTGCACAGAGGAGCTCATTAAACAAACTTAGGAAGGCTTGCAGAAAGAGTTTGGCTTCTTGTCTGGACTTTGCACACAAGCTGCTGTAAGGAAAGAAAATAAGGATCTGGCAATATGAAGTGTGCTTGTTCCCTCGCATGCAGGCTAGGGACCTCCTGAAAAGGCTTTATTAAAAGAAAGTTTTCCATTTTTATGGGAAGATAGGGGAGGATTCTGTCTCTTACTTCTGAGTTCTTGAAAATTTAAAATATATTTTGAGTGGCAGAGAATAATGTCAGAAACCCTCAAAGGTAATGGAAGACTGAGAAGCTCTGAGGGCTGTGTAAAAGAGAATATTTCTAGTAAACATTAGATATTTATACCTGGGGTTTGTGGAGAAGAAACGTCCATCACTTGAGTTCTCTTCCTGCTGAAGGCAGCAAAGTTGTCTTTCATTCCTAGTTCATACCTGATTTCTGTTTGGTAAGACCTCACCTGGAGTACTGTGTCTAACTTTGGTGCCCTCAACACAAGTAGAATGTGGACCTGATGGAGAGGATCTAGAAGAGCCCATGAAAATGATCAGGAAGTTGAAGCAGCTCTCCTAGGAGGACAGGCCTGAGGGAGCTGCAATTGTGCAGCCTGAAGAAGAGAAGGCTCCAGGGACACCTAAGAGCATCCTGCCAGTACTTGAAGGGAAGTTACAAGAAGGCTGCAGAGGAACTGTTTGCAAAGGTCTGCAGTGACAGGACAAGAGAAGAGGACATTTAAGTGCATTAATAGTGGAAGATTTTGCCAGTCCATACTAGGCAGCACAGCTGAATACTTGGGGCCTTTCCCGTGTTTAACTTGTGATCTAAAAACTTTCAGGGAAGGAGATACAGAAGTCGTCTCTTGGGGGCTGCTGCCAAGCCTTCAAGTAAAATAGGTGGTAGTGGTGGCTTGTTTATTTTTGTGTAGAAACTAGAAAAATGAATCCATTGTACCCTCAGTAGATGTGAGGAGCAGTGGAGCTTCACCTTAATATCAGACTTTGTATTATCCTGAATTAGGAGCAACTGCAAGGACACCACCCTGTAAACGGAGACTTAACTGTCTTCTGAGTCAGCCTGCAGCATTGGTATTGCTTGAGAGTTGTTTTCCCACCTTCTCTTTTAATCCAGGGAGATTTTGTAGTTATTTTTTTCCAGTTACAAGGAGAAATCTAACCCCCTGATTGTAATCCAGTAAACTGCCCTGACTTCCAGTAGCAACACTGACTAAAACCCCCTGGCAACTCTGCCTGCCTGGAATATCAGCCCTTCAGGGCCTCTTCTCTGTGCCTGGATGTTTTTCTGTGGTGTTGCTCATTCTGTCCAGCCTGCAGCACAGCTAGGAAACAGATCTGCAGTGCTCTGAGTATGACAAAAGTTGGGAAGACTGCCCGAGTGCAGAGCTCCTCAGATTTGCAGGGAGAGGGGCAACGTCTTAACGGTAGGAAGGTGAAAGGGTGGGGAAGCAGAGGAGGTTTTCCATTCAATAGCTTGTCAAAGTCCACAGACCTACCTGTCTTTACTCATCATATGTTACAGCAGAGTGATTTAGGATTAATAATGGCAAAACAGTGTATTAGTTACTGCTGTGTTTTCTTTTAAATCAAAGTGTTTCTCCTTCCCCTTCTCTTCTTTCCCCTCCTTTTGTTTAAACCATAGACACCTTTAAAACATTCAGTTTTACTTTGGACAGCCAAGAAAGTGTGAAATAACAACAAGAGAAGAGTAATTGAGTGCAGCAGGGAGTATCAGCAAAAGAGCAGTGATAATTGTTGAAGAGAAAAGCTAACAGCCAATGTTGTCAGGAAGCGTTGACAAGGAAGATAAGTTGAAGTTATTAACTGTCTGACATGCTGGAAGTGATGCCTGCCAATGGCTCTTTAAATCATCAGGATATGAAACGTGACAGCCATTTGTCAGTGTTATGAGGCACTGCTGCCCAGCATTCCCTTGGGAAGTGTGGAGGTAGCTTGTTCTTTGACTGCCTTATAAAGAGAAGGCATTGGAAGTATTTCAGGTGCTTCCCTGGCTTCTTGAACCAGGATTGTGTCTTAGCCTGACTGAATCTGATTCAAGCTCAAGAAGTTCTGAGGTCCTAATTCCAAGAGATTTACCTTCCCAGATATCCAGAGTGTGTCTAGGAGCTTGGGTCTTTAGCTGTCAGGGAAGGAAACTTCCAGAGGGAGAAATCTAGCACTTGTTTGAAAATGTTTCCTCTTTTCTCTTCTCAGACTATTCCCTTTAATACTGTAATAGATTTTCTTGTCTCTTACTGATCGACAAGCCTGTCATAGGGCAGAAAAGTGCACAGTCATTTTGGTGCTAGCTGGCAGGAAGGAATGTTCCTGAAGGCTGCCTATACCTACAGCAGCCAATTCAGAGGGCACCGAAAGTCTCTTTGCATTGCTCTTAGTTGATGTAGTTTGGTGTAGGTTGTTTTCTTCCCATTGCAGACACTAACTGCTGTTAATATTGATCCCCAGAGTGTGTTGGATCGTACTCAGGAGTTGTGGCATTGCTTTGGACAACTTGCACTTCTCATTCCCAGCACCACAAGGGAAATAGGAGAGTAATAAGCCTGAGGCTGTTCATAAATAACCATTATAAATCAGCAGGGGCTTCATAAAAAGTTAATTTTCCCCTTAAATGTGGGTTTAGCAAAAGCACTGATCAGCAAGCACCAATGTGCAGACAGGACCATTCCTGATCAGAAAACCAAGGTGAAATAGAAATTATTTAAGAGAACCACTGTAGGTCATCTTGCTGGACTGGAGAACCAGGCTCCTGAGCAGCCCATTTGCTTGTGCTTCACAAAATTCAGCTGCTGTTGCAAACAAGGGTGCCTCACAGAGTGAAAGGCAGGTTGTGGTGGCAGGAGAGTCTGACAAATTCTTGAAACCAGCCTAAGAAGAGCACCAGTGCTGGCTGGAAGCAGTGCAGGATCATTACATGAAACTGCAAGTAGGAGTGCAAGCTTTTTGTGAACACTGCAGGTATGTTCCTGGTGACATTTGTCAACTGTTGTAATGATGTAGCTGCTTTCCTGGAGCATTAAAATTTCTGCTCTGATTTTTAAAGCAGTTGGTGATCAGTTTAAGAGAAAAAGAGGGGGGATATAAATGAGTACTGTAAAGCTGTTTGTAAGTACAACTGTTTGAGAAACTCCTGGCAACTATCCCTCTCCATAGGCAGGCTGCTCCTTAGAATTGGTAATCACTGGTTTGTGTCACAGGTCTTGAGAATATCTGCAGTGAATGTATGCACCTAGAGTCTTGTAAATGTGTGGTCTTTGTGCCTTATGCAGTCCAGTCCTTCACTTGGAGGTTTGAAACAAAATGGAGGGTGGTCCACAGGTGCTTCTAAATGACAGACCTTCTGATAATTGCCCGCTGTGCCAAATGGTCTTTCTCTTCTTACCTTTTCAGCATTAACAATAAACTGCAACAGCCAGAAGCAGCTGCTGGAGTACTGGAATATGCCATGAAGCACTTTGGGGAGCTGGTGAGTCCTACTGGATAACTCTTCTTCATGTCTTATGTTTTGCTCTTCTAGGGTGTGTGGGGGGGGATTGGGTCTCCTACCAATTCTGCTCTCTTAAGGAGATGATTCTCCAATGCCTTAAGGTGATTGGGAAAGGGAGGCAGCTCTAGAAGCCCAGTAAGGAGCCTCTATAAAGTGGGACCAAGCACCACTGAAAGTGGTGGAACTCTTCTGGTGCAGGATTAATGTGTGGCTTTGACCTAGACTGAAAAGCCCTTTCTGAGAGAGGTACAGATTTCAGAACTTCTTTACAGCTTCTAATGATTCCTTGGGTGGGTTGAGCAAAGCTCTGTGTTACCTAATCCTGACCTCACTCATCATCACTAACGTAGCAGTAAAAGGAGTTCAAAACACAGAATTTGCCAGAATGGGCAATGAAGAGAAATTAAGAGGAGCTGTGAGCTGTGCTTTGAGGGACTCAATTGCAATACTGTGATTGTATTGAGAAGGTAAGAGCTGCTGTATAAATGTCCTAAGTGGAAGACCTGGCATGCAGAGCATGGTTTATACTGACCCTGCCCACAGGGCAAGGAAAGGAATATTCGGCAGCCTATGTCGAGGCTTGAGCTGCCAAGGGCTGAGCAAGAAGACATTGGCAGAGAGAAGTATGGAAAACGTATTAAAGTTTTTTATTTCTTGAAAATTAGAAACAAAATCTTGAAAGCAAGACTGAAGAGAAGTTTGTGCAGCTGATAAGGATCAGTGCTTGGCTTACTTGTGAAGTCTTTGTTACAAACCACAACCTTTGCTTGTGAGGGCTGTGAGTAGACCCCAACATCAGCCACCTGCTGTGTTCAAACATGGCCTAGCAGCAGCCAGGCACACAGTGTGCTTTGGGGGTTTGGGTTTATTCCAGTTAGTCCATTCCTGAGTCTAGCACTGTGTCTTTGTTTGAATGCAAGCATATGCAATGATAGAAAGTGGAGTGTTTTATAGCTTTACCCTTTATCCTGTTCCACTCGGTCCCCTTCTCCAAGAAGAAAAGCAGCAGCTACAGAGCTGGCATTTCAGTGGCACTGAATAAGGGAATGGTGTTGGGCTGATCCATCTGGTAACCTTAATTCATTTCTGTGCAGGTTGAGCAGTACTCAGGATCCTTGTTTTGTACTAGCTCAGGACTTTTCCCTGTACCACAGAAGTCCATGGAGATACTTAGACCTTCTTTCATTCCAAGTGGCCACTGCAGACAGCACTTTTCAGGAAGAGCTGTGGTAGTTGATGTAGAATGATTAATGTGAATCCTTCTATTGATTCTGATTTTTGGTTTTTCCTTCCCTCAGGAAATTCAAGCTACCTGGTATGAAAAGCTTCATGAATGGGAAGATGCTCTGGTGGCCTATGACAAGAAGATGGACACAAACAAGGATGATCCTGAGCTGATGCTGGGACGGATGCGTTGCTTGGAAGCACTTGGTGAATGGTAAGAGGAGAGTGCCTAAAGACTGAGGAAAATGATGTCTTTAAAAACAGTGCTTATCTCTTCTCTGGGTGCTGGCATTCAGCTGACTTTTTTTTTGCCTGAATTCCTGTTACTCTCATTATCCCTTTATCCTGTCCCCAGCCAGTCAGTGAAGTTGTTGCCTATCCAGTAGTCACCTGGGTGTTAGATTAGGCCAAATAAATTACTCCACGTTAAACCCTTTTGCTCATCTTGTAGTTGGCTGAGTTTTTCTTTATTGCTCTTTCTTAGCCTTCATTGCACATTGTCTTTGTGGCCATGTGTGCATTGTCAACGTGTAACTGATCAGGGTGAAGGTTCCTTAGAGAGTGAGCTGGTGGTGACTCAGAGCTTGGTGGTTAGCTCTGGGCTGCTGTTGTTCTGTGTTCAGTTGAAAGAAGCTAATTGGAGAAGGCATCCTGTGCACTGCAGCGTGCAACCCTGCCCAGGGGCAGCTCTCATTTACTCCAAGTTGTGCCTTCCTGCTGAACTTTTCATGTCACCAGAGCTCTCTCCTGATGGGTCCTGACGTGAACCCAAGGGACGGCACACAGTAAGGAGATTGTGCTTCACTAAAGCTACTGGCAGAGGAAGAGAGCTGCCTGGGGAGCCTCATTCTGCCAGCACCTGTCTGCCTTTCTCTAGATGAGGAACAGGCATATTTGCCATAGCTTTTTCAGCAGGAAAAGCAGATCCTCTTATTGAGCATTTCTCAGTCATCTTTCCCAGGGATTTATGGAATTTCTCCCTTGTGCAGGATGTGTATTTGTGTAAAGTGCCCTCTCTGAACCTCCTATTTCTTCATATCAGGAGCAAATACGTTGCAGAAGGATACTTCCTTTCAGTGAGAGCTGGATACGATGCACCTATTGATAGTCTGTAGTGATGAGAGCAATCAGAGCCTCACAAAGAGCTGTGTGCTGGCTGTTGTGGGACAGCACTCCATCCCTGAGCAGATCTTTCTTACGATTCAGAAGTGCCTTTGCAAGGTGATATTTGCTACCTTGCAGCTGACATCATGGTCCAGAGACTGAAGGTTCCATGCTATGGCTGCTGCTATGCTTCAGCAGGGTTCATCCTGCCTAACTGTGCTGCTGTATTCTGCTTGGCAGAGCATGACAGATAATCTAGAACTGGTACTCTGCAGCATCATGATTTCAGTGCTCTGTCCAGTGAGGTTTTGAAAGTACAGCCATGATATTCCAATCCATCTGGCTCCTGATGCAGTTCTGTCTGCAAGAGCCATACTACTTGATGAGCACCTGTGGGGTCCTGGTTTCCTGCTGTTAGTGGCTTTGGCTTGGTTTTTCATCTGTTTTGGGTTGGGTTTTTTTTCCACCCAGGCCATTAAGCTGTCAGAATGACTATCTTGCCTGTGGCAGCTCATTGGTTCTGTTTGACTAACTCATCTTCCTTTTTGGGAGGGGATAAGAGCAGAGAAGGCCACTTGGCCTCCCTCGCAGCTGGCAGCTTTTCCACTGCTACAGAGTATCCAGCCTGAGAACTTCTGGAACTGCAACACCCACAGTAATTGGTTTGAGTGATGGAGCATTCACAGTTGGTTTAAAGGAAATAATATAAAGAAGTCCTGATCCTTCCTGTCCACTGGAGATGAAAGATGCAGATCCCCTCTGAGATCTTGCCATGACAAGTCTTCTTCTTCCTCGGTTAGGGCAGTGCTCATTTGTCTGGTGCCTGTCATCATGTGTTAGCCAAAGTGTTTGATAGCAGCAGCCCTGCACAAGCTCTTCAGATCTTATTTCTTGCATTTGGTACTTGCAAAAATTGTTCAGCATCCCTTGTTTGGTGGTGGTTTAGGGTTTTTTCTGAGTCTGGTCTGGAGTTGCCATTTCAGTTCTGTCAACAGGCATTGCTAACTGCTGAGGAACGAATGCAAACCTCTGTCTGGATTCTGTGTTTTCAAAGCATAATTTGCCTCTGAATTATTTTCTTATGGTGAGATATTTGTCATCACACTTAACCTGTCTGAGTTGGCCACAGGAGAATCCTTTTCCTCACTCTGTAAAACGGGGCTGGTTGTCATCTTTTCTGTGGAAAGTGGTTGTTTAGCAAGGCAAAATTCTTACAAGAGGCTTTTTGCTGATCAGAAACTGTGGATTCTTCTTAGGGGGCAGCTCCACCAGCAATGCTGTGAAAAGTGGACCCAGGTCAATGATGAAACTCAAGCTAAGATGGCTAGGATGGCTGCTGCTGCTGCTTGGGGTCTAGGTAATGTATCCTTGTCTGGTGTGACAGCTCACAGCATGGAAGCACTGATAGCTTTGACTTCAGAACTGCAAAATGTAACAGATGGCAAAATCAAAGAACAAAATTCTTTATGTTGGAAAGTGAAGTATGAGTCCTTCAGCACTGAAGCCCCTTGGAAAAGCTGCGTTTACCTGAGGTCTGCCAGTGTGATCTCAGGTACCAGGCTGCCTTACTGCTCTGAGCAGATAATCAGTTCCTTTAACTGGTCCCTTTCACTTACTTTTACATGGAGCATAGCCCAGACTCCAGGTGAAGTTGATGGAGTTTCTCAGATTTGTTGGCAGACTCTTATTAACAAACTAGAACCATACCTGTTGAGCATTTTAGCAGTTTGTTTCTGCTGAGTAGACAGTCTTTAAGTGGAATAAATCCAGAAATGGTGCAAATATCCATTATGCTGGTAGTCAGAAATTAACTAGAGAAGCTGATAAATCACTATCTGTCTGCCAGCCTTTGTGGGGAAAAAAAAACCACCTTTTGTTGTGTAGGACACTAAATCATTCAGCTCTTCTGGAAATGACAGCCTTTTGACTTTTCTTCATCACGAGGAATGCCAGAACCTTTTCCATGAGGATAGCAGTTTGTCTAGAAGAGAAATGCCTGCCTTTGCTTTCTCTACCTGGGTGTTTGTACACGGAGAGTTTCAGTGTGTAACAGATTGTTCCTGCTGGAGAGCTCACTCAAATGTAGAAGCACCACCCAGTGCTCAGGCCTAGTTGCTGCTGCCAGAGCACTGGAGCATGGATCTGTTCTCATCTTGCAGAGAGGACTGTAGTGGTACTGAGGATATCTGTGTCTCTGCAGGTCAGTGGGACAGCATGGAAGAATATACCTGCATGATCCCAAGGGATACCCACGATGGTGCTTTCTACAGGGCTGTACTGGCTCTTCATCAGGACCTTTTCTCACTGGCTCAGCAGGTAATTATCTTCCTTGCTGGTTCCTAAAACCTGGTTTAAGATGAACTAAGCTATATTGCTGCATGGAGAGATGTCCTGGCTTAAGGCAGTTGGCTGTAACCTATGAATTACCCAACAGCTTTTTTCTGTTGGTGGATTAGACCTCAGTGACTGAGCTTATTTTTATTTCCAGACACACAGCAGTGAATCTGCATACAGAGTGCTGTGGAGTGCAAGAAAGCCTGAGTCATTCTTTGACTTCCTTACTTTTGTGTCTGTTTTCTAGACAGACAGCACAGAAGGTTTATTTCAGCAGAGGTTCCACCCTACAGAGCACTGCTTGACAAAAGGCATTTGCGGCCAAAGTCACACAAGTGAGGTTCTTCATGGGTGTTCTGTGCACTTCTGCCTGCTGCAGCTTCTTCAGTGAAGTGCTTATATGTCATGTACCAGAACTTCCCTTCTAATTTTTCTGGTTGCAGTGATAAATCTTAAGCTGAGATGAGAAATCTCATCTCAGGCAAGGAATGAGTCTGTTAAGCAGCTCTGTATTGGTCTGCTTGTTTGTCACAGAGGAGATTTGCAGAGTGGCTTTGTCCCCTCTGTAGATGCAAAGCCTGTTGTTTAGTTTCCAAGGAAGCTCAAGTACCATTTCTGAGAATTTTGTGCTGCCTTGCCAGCTTAGATGAAGGACTAACTCAGTCTGTTCTGTCAAATCCCATCCATAGAATGTGGGGTGATGTGCACAGTAGAATTAGCCAGGCATTCAGAGGGGTAGAGCTTTTGTGATTAACCTTTAACATTTGGAACAAGCAAAACTATAGATGAGAGATTATGTAAAGACTGGAAGCAGAGCAGGATTTATTTCCTGCCTGAAGAGCATTTCTTAGTTGGAGTAAGAGAAATGGAATTTGCTGTCCTGTAAGATTCATAAAAAGCTGTTGGGTTACATAAAGCAGCAAGAGCTCTTTTCTGTCATTCTGGGTTATCAAGATACATTTCTTGAGGCTTTTTTGTAACAGACTCTCTTGCACTAAAATGTCAGCTTCTTTCTTTCTCTCTGAATACTTTTTCTCCTGAACGGTGATCTCTGCTGTCAAGCAGGGTTAGAAATACTGCAAACTTTGATAGAAAGACAAGCTTCAGACTGTGGGTAACAAATGAAGCCCCCTTGACTTCCCCTGTACCTGCTCTGTCAATTCTTTCTGTTGATAACTTCCTTTCCTGGCTCTTGTTGGGGAAATGGGAACAATGCCAGCTTTCTTCATGAGGTGGAACAGATGTATGGCAGTTCCAGCAGTTGATTCCAGATAAAACCTACCACCTTTACCCCATACATCTTGTTTGATTTCAGTGCATTGACAAAGCCAGAGACCTGCTAGACGCTGAGCTGACTGCCATGGCAGGAGAGAGCTACAGTCGAGCCTATGGGGTAAGTGTCTAACTCTCAGCCTTCCTTCTCCTTGTTGCTATTTCAGATTGTCTCTAGAACTTGCATTAGACTTCTGAGCAGCACTAGTGTCAAACATAAGACCTGTGTGGGTTCACAAGCTAAATGGCTCTTGTCAGATAACAAATGCAACTCTGTGGGAGCAGTTCTGGGACAATTTAAACAGTGAAGTGAGCTCCTTCCCCTCAAAACAAGTAAGAATTGACATTTAGAAAGTTTGAACCAGCAGATGGTCCAGATCCCACTGTCTAGCAGTGAATCCTCTACCTGTTGGGCAGCACATGTGCTTCAGATTCTGATGCCAAAAAACTATTCTTTAATTATAGATTTGTTCTGTAGTGATTGGGATGGAATGTGATTGTTTCCTTCAGGCTATGGTGTCCTGCCAGATGCTGTCAGAGCTGGAAGAGGTTATCCAGTACAAACTTGTCCCAGAACGCCGTGAGATCATCCGCCAGATCTGGTGGGAAAGGCTGCAGGTATGTCTGAGTAAGGGTCGAGGATGGAGGTGCCAATGTGCTGGCATGCACAGCTCCCCTTCCAGTCACTCTCATGGCTCAGCAGATCTTACCATGCCTCTTTCTAGCCCAGCAGCACATCTGCTTGCATGGCTGCAGGCTTTCTGTGTCCTTCTGTCCTGATTGGTTGGGGTTTGGGATTTCTGTTAGTGTTCCTCAGGTGTCTTTTAAGGTGACACTTTAGCAGGATGATTTAAACCTTAAAATAGATGTGTCCAGAATGGAGACTCTACTAACACCACCATGGCTGACAGAGTTGGATCTCATCTGGAATTACTGGTTTGGATAAGGCTAGTTTGAACTTTTTACCTGGCTGGCTGCATTTTAAGGGGAAGTGAATTCTCTCAAGCTGCTGCAAAACTGAACAGGCAATTCACATAATTGATAAAATTGTCCTGTCCCTTTTTGACCTCTCACAGGAACATTTCCAATCAACTGGTGGTGCTTAGGGGCAAACGTGACATTATGTCTACTGTTGGACTCCATGGTCTTAAAGGTCTTTTTGAACCTGAACTATCCTATGATTAGTCTTGTACTCTTCTGAGAGACCTTCAGCAATGCTGCTTTTCCTGTATTAGAAGACCAAGTTTGTGCCCTTCTTACCCTAAACACCGACAATCCAAAGCACCTCTGAAGATTTACATGAAACAAATATTTGGAGATTATTTCCTTGCAAGAGGCATTCTTACAAGGAGAATGAACATCATCAGACAAAGCAGTGCCTACAGGAATATTCTTTATAGAGATGATTCCTGCAAGGAACAAGTTAAAAAGGGATAATGAGAGTATCACAGAATGGCTTCAGCTGGAAGAGACCTTAGAGATCATCTCCTTCAACCTCCCTGCCATGGGCATGGACACCTCTCAGCTAGACTCAGCTGCCCAAGGCCTTGCCCAGCCTGGCTTTGAACACCCCCAAGGGTGGAAATATCCACAACCTTTCTGGGCAGCCTGTTCCAGTGTCTGCCTCCTTGGAAAGGCTGTTGCTGCTGCATAGATTTTAGCTGTTTGGGAAACTCTGACAAATTTTTTAGTCTCCCATCTGCGTTCTTGTCTGGAAAAGCTCAGGACCATTCCACTGGGGTGGAGAAACTGAGAGTGATGGGAGATGTAAGGTCTGAATCCAGCTGTTTATAGTGCTGGGAGCAGTACATACAGTTCTTGCACATTTTAGAGCTGCTTTTTTAGTCATTTGCAGATGCCTGTTGGGTGAGCTTGATTGGGTGTTGGGGGAGCAAGCTTTGGCAAGCTTCCAGCCTTCCATTCTGGGCAAGAAATAGGCAAATCTGTGCAAAGGTGCTTGCTGCCATTGGGAATTCTTTAGCTTACCTCATACTAAATCTAAGTTGCCTCTGGATCAATTACAAGTTTCAGAGTATCACTGTTGCCTTGAAGCACTTGGCCATTACAGCCAGCACAGTGTATTTGGTTGTTACACAGTTCTCTGTAACCTCCTTGAAGATCTGAAATACAGCCTCACGTCCTGCTCTGACTGACCATCTTGTGCCTCTCCCTTCAGACAGACAAGAATCAGACAATGCTTGCACAAGCAGCACAGCAGTTGGAACTGCAGATGCTGGCAGAATCTTAATTCAGTCATGCCAGCCTCTAAAAACAACACATGCAAGCAGAAGAAGGGCAATAATAAAAATATCTTTGTGACCATTTGGTTTTGTACCATCTCCATATTGAGCTTTGTCACTGTTTAAGCCAAAAATAGGCTTTAAAACTAGGTTGAGAGGGGTTCTAAAACTCTTGACTCATTTTGGAATTGCACAAAGAGCTCGCCTGGGTTTGGGTGCATTTCTGCTTTAGAAGCTTTTCTCCCTTTTCCTTAGAGGATATCATTAGACTGCAAACTGAGCAGGCTGCAGTGTCAAGGGCTTAACCTTGTAGTGTTAGAGGCAGCCAGCTACTTCATAGCCTTGGCCTGCTGTGAGTTATGGCTGCTGAAGACTCTTCATCTTAAGAAAAATCCCTTCAGGTCCTGAATTCAGGCTCTGTGGAGTAAACTGGAGATAGAACACTAACAAGTTCTCTCTTTATTTTTCTTGCAGGGCTGTCAACGAATTGTGGAGGACTGGCAAAGAATACTGATGGTCAGGTCTCTCGTTGTGAACCCTCATGAGGACATGAGGACATGGCTGAAGTATGCCAGCTTGTGTGGCAAGAGTGGGAGACTGGTGAGCATGGGCAAGCTCTGCTCTCTACAGCAGGATTTTAGACAACTGCCTTTGCTGTGCTGCTTCAGCCTTGAGCATTCCCAAATGCTGTCATTGCCCAAGTGGGATGGGCTCTCCTCTGAGGGGAAGACTGGTCACAAATTGCTGAAATACTGAATCTGTAATCAGGGTAGAGTTCATGCTTGCAGCCAAGGCTAGTTTTGTGGGACTTGGGTTACAGCTGAGAGCCTCAGAGAAAATTTTTGTGGCATGCTGTACCTGAAAGTTCTTATGCAGCACTAATAGTTATTAGTGATAGCTCTCTCTGGCCAAGCACTCTGTGTCTCACCTAGAAAACCCTGTTTGGACATTAACCACAAGGTTTGTTACCAGAAACAACTGAAATAGAGACTTCACACTCTCTGCTGGCTTCTGAGAAGAGAATCTAAGCCTCTGATCTCAGTGAAGACACATGATTTATCATGTGCTATTCTGATGAGTCCAGGGAGTGGTGATGAGGCTGCTGGGTCTGTGCTTTAGCTGGAGGCTCAGAGGTACTTTTCAGTGGCCAGTAGTTCTGCAGGCAGTATGAAATGAAGTAAGAACGAGCTTGCTTTAACCTGCTTTTTCTCTTTGCAACTTTTTCCAGGCTTTGGCCCATAAGACACTTGTGCTGCTCTTGGGTGTGGATCCATCTCGACAGCTGGATCACCCCCTGCCAACAGTCCATCCCCAAGTGACTTATGCCTACATGAAGCACATGTGGAAGAGTGCCCGTAAGGTACAGGAGAGCAGAGGCCTCTCAACCTTTCATTGCTCAGGGTTTGGGCAGTGGCATACACGTGAGCTCTTCACAATCCCACAAAACAAAGTCAAGGCTGAAGGTTTTGGTTTTGCTCACCTACAAAAGCCTAACTATTCCCTTCCCTTATTGTTATTCAGGTGATCAGCCTGTGAAACTTCCCCTTACAACTCCTTAGCAACAGGGAAGGCCTGGCCCTGCTTTTGTTTCCTAGGTGGAAAGATTGTTTTTGCTGAACCAGTGTCAGGTACCCAAGGGATGCAGCCAAGATGGGTGGTGAATAGTAGCTCTTCTGTCCTCAACAGGATTTTACTGCATAGGCTTTGTAGTTGACTTCTCATCCCCTGTTGTGATTGCCAGCTCTCCACACTCAGCAGAGTGCCGTGTCAAAGAGTAAGGAGTTTTTATGACCAGTTTAAAAAATACCTCCTGAACACTCTGTACCTAGTTGTTGAGCAGAACTGACTTTTATTAAGGGCATTATTGAAAATTTCTAACTGAAAGGCACACAAGGTTTTGTCATGGGAACAGTTTGGCTCCAAAGAGCCTAGGGTGAATGTTTTTGACATTGCAACACAGGGAGAATTTACATAATCATAGCCAATAAGCTCCAGACTGGATAACTTTTCTTTTTTTTTTTTAATATACATTAAAGCCTCCATTTATTCTCTCATTCTGCCACATCTTTTTTATTTTTCCTGTCTCTGGGATTGCCAGCACTGGAGCAGAGCCATTGCTATGAGAACATTGCCATGACCTAACTACTCTTTATTTGAATTTAAAATCCAGAAGGAGCTGCCGCTGAGGCCCTGTTCAGTTGCCTCTGTAAAACAGCCTAATGGTCTCTTAAATGACCTAAGTAGTATATGGGTCTTCACTGCCTCCCTCTTTGAGTAAAAGTGGATTTTCTTGAGTTTGAGCTGGAATAAAGAAATAGGCAAGATGCAGGAAACCAGTGGAGCTGTAGAAAAGAGAGTGAAAAAGTGTCACTGTGTGAGTAGCAGGACATTCTCTGCTGCTGAAGCTTTCCTGTACAGGTGACCATCACACTTTGCCAGAGCTAAGTTCTTGCACATCACAGCATGGTGTTAGCTTACATTATGGTCTCATGCTTTGGCTTTATGTGTGACCTGAAGGTGTGCTTAGCATCAGAAGGATGCAGTTAGCAGTTCCTCAGTGTAGTGATTGAGTGGCCAGGTTTCTGAGGCACCAGGAATTTCTAACCTCTGTGTTTGCTGCAACCTACGTAGAGGGAAAGAAAACACTTTAGAAGGGTGCAAATGGTTAAAAAGCTTTGAAAGAAAACAAAACTGTGGGGTTTTGCTTTCACTGAAAATGTATTTTGACACTGTTTTCCTCTCCCGTGAAGTTGTCTCTGACCCCTGTGCTCCTTACTGTAACCGTTCCAGATCGATGCGTTCCAGCACATGCAGCACTTTGTGCAGACTATGCAGCAGCAGGCACAGCATGCTATTGCAACTGAGGACCAGCAGCACAAGCAGGAGCTCCACAAGCTCATGGCACGGTCAGCAGCCTGCTCCTTGGGCACCCTTTAGCTTACAGTGAAAGCAATTTCTTTCCTGGGGTTGCAGTCATAGAATCGTTTCAGTTGGAAGAGAGCTCTGTGGTCATCAAGTCCAAGTATCAACCCAACACCACCATGCCCACTAAATCCTGTCCCACAGTGCCATGTCTACATTTTCTTTGAACACCTTCAGGGATCGTGACTCCACCACCTCCCTGGACAGCCTGTTCCAAGGCCTGAGCACACTTTTTTCTTAGTATCCTCCATCTCCCCTGGCACAATTTCAGGTCGTTTCTTCTCATGCTGTCACCTGATACTAGGGAGAAGAGACCAACTCCCACCTGGCTCCAACCTCCTTTCAGGGAGTTGTAGAGAGCAATGATGTCTCCCCCCAGCCTCCTCCAAACTAAACAACCCCAGTTCCCTCAGCTGCTGCTCATAAAGTTTGTTCTCCAGACCCTTCCCCAGCTTTGTTGCCTTCCTCTGGACAAGTTCCATCACCTCAATGTCTTCGTTGTAATGAAGGCCCCAAAAGTGAACACATGCAGATGACAGTTTTCAGACAAAGCCTGTGCTTTGCTTAAAAGGAAGAAGGGATTTCTCATCTAGCCCCATTTGTTGTTACTTCCTTACCTACCTTATCAGCCACAGTAAATGTTATTGGGACCCATGAGTGTGAGCAGCCTGGTGGCTGTTGTGTTTTTCCAGCCCTGTGGCTCACTGGCAGAAGGCAGCGCTCCCAGCATGGCTATTCCTTTGGTTTTCAGGAGATCCAGTCAGCAGGAAAGAAACACATCTGTGCTTGGCAGCGTGTGTACTTTGGGCAGTGGTGTCCAGCATGTGATGGGCTCTTAAAATATTGGTGCATTAAAAACACATCTGATAATCTCCGTTTTCCTCTGTGGATCTGGAGGTGCCAGATCTGTCATTTCCAATTCAGAGAAGAAATAGCATAATGCTTACTAAAGGGAGGCAGGCACTTAATTTGCTTTTATGAGAATAGGAACTTGATAACACCATCCTGTGTTTTTCAGAGTGGCTATCAGGGAAGTCATGAGTTGCCCACATTATTTTTCTTGCACAGTGCTTTCTGGAAAACTGAAACTAGAGAAAGGACAAGAGTGTGACTGTGGTATTCAAAGTATCAAGCTTTGCACAAGCCTTCACAGCTCCACCCTGCTGCAGTAAACCCATGCTGTTTTTCCTTTCCACTGGGAGGGGGTGACTTAATGGCGTTCTGGCTTGGAGGAAGAGCAGTTGCTCTCTTTCCACTGTTTGTTCTTTCTGGAAGGTTGGTTTGTGTGCTGAGAGCTCCAGTTAGCCAGCACCTATCCTGGGTGCATTTTAGTAACACTGAGGAATTCTCCTCATGCTACTGTTAGCTACTCATGTTTATTTTACAACTGATATAACAGAGGGACAAAGGTTGGCCCTCACCTCTCCAAAATTAAAGCATTAAGTAGTTGGCTCCACACTTGGAAGCAGGATATAGAGGTTTTGAACCCTACCTCTTAATACATGCACTCAGTCTGAAGAGGTTTTGCAGACTTCTTATCTGAAGTCTGCCTCTTAATTCAGGAGGCTTTGTGGTCACTCTGGCTTCTGAGTCAATAATCCCTTTGCTTAACCAGGTGTTTCCTGAAACTGGGTGAGTGGCAGCTGAACCTGCAAGGCATCAATGAGAGCACAATCCCCAAAGTCCTGCAATACTACAGTGCTGCAACAGAGCACGATCGCAACTGGTACAAGGTCAGTAAGGGGAAACTTGCAGGCAGCATTGCAGATTAAAACAACAACAACAAAACCTCTGAGAAAGCAACCCAAGGCAACTGTGGGATTCTTGTGTAGAATTTTATTTGACTTGTAGAACTAGGCCACAATTCTGTTTCTGTTCTAGTTCTCCTGTCAGTTAATAGTGAAGAAGAAAGGATAATCTAAATAGGAAAAAATGTAACTTGTTCTCACACAGTATATTTAAACTAGGAGAATAGCCTGCTTGCTAATTCTCTAAAGAGCCTTTAATTTCAGGGTTATAAACTTTCAGGCACCATCTCCTGCATTTCTTCCTGTTGTGCTGCTCCTGGTCCTAGCACATTAATCTTCATTTTAAGATTTGAAAAATTAAGTTCTATATGGGGTGGGATTTAATTTTTGCTACAGAGCTCCTTTGCCTGGATATAAAACAGGGAGCTGCTGGCTGAGAGCTTTCCATGATGTTAAGATAGTAAGACAGTTAAAACTAGAAATGTTTAGGGAAAGCAAAGCATCCTTTTGTCTGCAGATTGGATTATTATCTTGAATAATAAGTACAGGTTGCAGAAAGCATTCGTCCTCCTCCTGACTTTTGTTCTCTCTTGTTGGCAGGCCTGGCATGCCTGGGCAGTGATGAACTTTGAAGCAGTGCTTCACTACAAACATCAAAACCAGGCCAGAGATGAGAAGAAGAAACTACGTCATGCCAGTGGAGCCAGCATCACCAGTGCCAACACTGAGGGCAGCAACAGTGAGAGTGATGCAGAGAGTGCAGAAAACAGTCCTATCCCTTCTCCAGTGCAGAAGAAAGTCACTGAGGTACCTTCTTCCCTGCTTGTGGTGGGAGATTGGTGCCTACTGCTTAGATGCAGGAGGATGCTGTGGTGGGGAACAAGCTACTGTGCACCTCTGGCTTGTGGAAGCTAGCTGTATGTATATGTGTATGCACAGGTGGAAGCTGTCTGTGTGTGTGCTTATGTATGCACACACATACACTTAAAGCTCATAGCAGAGCTGAGGAGGTTCAAGTTAGGTTAGGCTTAAGGGAATTAATGGAAAAAATCCCAAGTTAGGTGTGAACACAAGCAAAGGCATGGATGGCTGTCAGAGTGGTTCGGTATGCATTGACAAATTCTGCTGCTGAAGCCCTCCAAGGAACACTGTGAGAAATCTTTTGCTTCCAAGCTACATTACGGTTGTAGCTTTTAGGCTGCTTTGCTGTCCGTAGGTTTGCTAACAAAAGTGTGCTTCCTGCTGGGCTGAAAGACCCAAGCTTAGTCCAGCAAAACATGAATCCACATATTTCTCCTTTCCCCTGGCTAAGTTAGGACTCGTGTCGACTGATGTGCTTGTGTGGAATTAATGCAGCAATTTTCATTCCAAAAGGATTTATCCAAGACCCTCCTGATGTACACAGTCCCTGCTGTCCAGGGTTTCTTCCGCTCCATATCTCTGTCTCGAGGAAACAACCTACAAGACACTCTAAGGTACATGATAAAGCACCTGGTAAATGAAATCCAGCTGTAAAGGCACGTGGTTAAGGTTAGGGAGAACCTGTTTCTGCTTTTTGTTATGGTGTAGCTAAGTGAATGCTTCAGTCCAAACTATTGTTAGGTGGATTAGCCCTTATCCTACTAGCTGTAGATTCAGGAAAGAGAAGTCACTTGTAAAAGGGTCTAAAGGTGCTGGGAATGTTGGTGTTGTTGTTGTGTCTCATTCCTAAGGATGTGTTTCTCATTTTCAGAGTCCTTACTCTGTGGTTTGACTATGGCCACTGGCCTGATGTGAATGAGGCTTTGGTAGAAGGAGTCAAGGCAATCCAAATAGACACTTGGCTGCAGGTAAGGAACCCAAGGGGCGAAGACTAATCTGAATCACTCAGTTCTGGAGGGAGTCGGGGCTTTGTTATGTGAGGTTCCTGATGAGATGTTTTGTTAAAGGGTGCTGTAGCTGAGTGGTGAGAGCAGTGAGCAGCACAGTTTGTAGCTGATTCAACATGCATCTTGAGCGGAGAATGAGAAACACTCTTGCATGCTTTTGGGTATTTATATGCAGATTAGTGCGTATGAATGAAGTGGAATCAACATTTTTACACTGAAGATGATGCGTGTTCAGAGTGTGCTTCTCTGATGTGATTCACAGTCAGTTTCTTTCAGGGTTACCCTGTAGAATGACCTGTAAATAACTAAAAGAGACTTTATTTCTAATTTGAGCATTACAGTTCAGAACACTTGATAAGAGGATCCTGCAACAGTTCTGCACAGAACAGTTGTGAGCTCACTGAGCTCTTCCATGGTTCTTGCACTGTTTGAAACTGTTACCCTCTGACCATCCCAAACCTGAGTGGTTGAGCCTCTCTGTTGGAGTTCCTGGGCAGAGGGCAGAAGAGCTTGTGAACTAAACATGTGATGACAGGGATGTTTATTTTCCCTAACCTTTCTCCTAGGTTATCCCTCAGCTCATTGCAAGAATTGACACCCCTCGGCCCTTGGTAGGACGTCTCATCCACCAGCTCCTCACAGATATTGGACGCTACCATCCCCAGGTGAGCTTTGGCTTGGGCAAGGAATTTCCACAGACTCGTAGCCAGTTGGAGCATTCCCTCCTAGGCTAGATGCCTGCACTGGAAGCTACAGCAAGTGAGGATGGGAATTACTTCTGCTGCTGCTGCTCCCACCTCGGTGCTGTTCACATAAAAATGCAAAGAGGAGGTGGATGAGCCATGCAGCAGGGGAAGTTGTCTCCATCTGACAGAACACTGGGTAGTGCAAATCACCTTCTTAAACCTCATTAAATGACTATTAACAGGCTGCCTTGCAGGTGTTTCACACATTGTGGAAAATCATCAAATGCTAAAAATACGGGTTTGTTCTTCCAGCCTAATACAGCCTTTCAAAGCCACTCTGCTACCCAGTGAATTAAACCTTGTCAGCTTTCAGGTTTGGAGGACTTTGAACAGCAAATTACTGTCACCTCTTCCCAGAAGCAATCCTGCTCTCTCATGTCTAGCCCTAAGGCTGCTGCTTACTAATGCTTTGCTAATCTTCCCATTTATGTAGCTCTTCTGTGTGGTTCTAAAATGCTCTTGGTTGATGTCCCTTGTAGGCTTTGATCTATCCTTTGACTGTGGCCTCTAAATCTACAACCACTGCTCGCCACAACGCTGCAAATAAGATCTTGAAAAACATGTGTGAGCACAGCAACACCCTGGTGCAGCAGGCAATGATGGTGAGTTCTTGGCCTACCATCAACTTTCTGTATTTTGGGGGTGGGTGTACCACAGGTGTAACAACACAAAATTACTCTCAGTTGTTAACTTTGTTCAAGCAGAATTAATCTGGGGTTTGTTTAGGATGTTTTTGCAATTGGTAGATAACACAGTAGTAAGATAATTCCAAGAGAATAATATTTTAATTTTAAAACATAACATCCAAGCACTGAGTTATTTTGTTCTTTTATGAATAAATTTAGAGAGGAAATGAAGAATTTTTCTTCCAGAAGGAGATATTTTTGGCTTAATGAAAAGTGGAAATAAAACTTACTGAGCGTAGCAGGGGAAGAGTAATTTAATTCATTTGCTGAAGATTTTTTTTCATGAATAAATTAAATGCTTTTAGGCCAAGCTAGATAAATATGCAGAAATTTTCAAAGGCAATGGATGAGGTGAGGGAAGCCTGATGAGCTTCTGGCTAAGGCAACAGATGAGGTGAGGGAAGTCTGATGAGCTTCTGGCTAAGGCAACAGATGAGGTGAGGGAAGCCTGATGAGCTCCTTGCAGAAAGGGGTTCTTGTGGCTCCCTCTAGCGGCCAACAACAAATACTGCATAATGAAGGCAGAAGAAAGGTTTGCATTAGTAAGTCACTATGCAGGCAGAGCATTTTCCGTACTGTTTCATCTTTCTTCCTATTCTAAACCAGGTGAGCGAAGAGCTAATCCGTGTAGCCATCCTATGGCACGAGATGTGGCATGAGGGGCTGGAAGAAGCATCTCGTCTGTACTTTGGAGAAAGGAATGTGAAGGGAATGTTTGAGGTGCTAGAACCACTTCATGCAATGATGGAGCGTGGGCCTCAGACTTTGAAAGAGACATCATTCAACCAGGTATCAGCAAGCAGCCAGGAGCATCACCTCCTGCGTGCCAGCTGCCCCAAATGTGTTACGAGGACCTTTGCAGTTTAATACAGAATGAATCTCTGGGGGCTCATTGTTAGTTGCAGACTTCGTTATTGACATTTGTCTTCAGATCTGTGTCACCTTTAGTGATCACAGCACTGCTGGGGCCATGGTGGTATAGATTGCCCTGGAGTCTTATATTGGCTGTCTGTCTGATGGGGTCTGGAAAATACACATCAGCTCTGCAGTGAACTCTTCTTTATCTAGCCTGCTTGGCTTCACAGCAACCACTAGCACAGAGAGCAGAGGGGCACTTAATTCTGACTGCAATCAGCTTAGCTTCTTAGGTAGTAGAGATGACCTCTCTCACACCATCAAAAGGAATTAATTTGAGCTTGTGAGCTTACCATTAAAGGGTGACTCCATTCCTTCCATTGCCTCTTACCATAAAGACTCTGTGAGCAATGTTGTCTAATAAACTGAGTGTATCTCTTGCATCCACGAATTCCTGGGTCTTTAATGCTGGTATGCAATAAGAATTTGAGATCAAGAACTCGTAATGCAGTTTGGAGATAGATTACAATGCTCTTTGTCAAGAGATCTCCAGCGGTTCCACTTCAGTCTGTAAAAATGTTTATCTTCTCTTGGTTTTCACTTCCTCCCTAGGCCTATGGTAGAGATCTGATGGAAGCTCAGGAATGGTGCAGGAAGTACATGAAATCAGGGAATGTCAAAGACCTCACTCAGGCGTGGGACCTCTATTACCATGTCTTCCGGCGTATCTCAAAGCAGCTGCCGCAGGTGAGGGGACACTGACAGCTCTGTTGTGGGTCTTAGAGAGAAAGGAGTCAGCAGCAGTTTTGTTTCATGTTTTCTGGTTGTTCCAAACACTCAAATTCAATATTCTGGAAATACCTGCATGTGATTTGCTGCAAGTTCTCTGCTCATGCAGCACTTTGTGCACGCATCCTAAGTGTTGACAACTGAATTGTTCCGGGTCCCTCAACAACACGAACGTCTCAGGTGCTTCAGTGAGATTTAACTGAAATTCTGAGGATTGCATTTCTTTTGGCTTTGGTAGCTGACTTCTTTGGAACTACAGTACGTGTCTCCAAAACTCTTAATGTGCCGGGACCTGGAACTGGCAGTGCCTGGAACCTACGATCCCAACCAGCCCATCATACGCATCCAGTCCATCGCTCCCTCGCTGCAGGTCATCACCTCCAAGCAGCGGCCCAGGAAGTTAACATTAATGGGTAAGAGAGGGCAGTCTGCACTCAGCTCTTCTACCATTTACACAGTTGTTGCTTTTAGGTCAAACTGCATATTTAGCAAGAAAAACCTCTGCAGCGTTTCCTTTCAAGTGAGATGTTCTGGTCTGGTCAGTTTTGACTGCCACCCTTCTCAGTGTTGGATTCCATCTGTGTTTGTTCAACAAGAGTGAACTTTTTGTGTGTTAATTCTTTCACAGGAAGCAACGGGCACGAGTTTGTATTCCTTCTGAAAGGTCATGAAGACCTTCGCCAAGATGAGAGAGTGATGCAGCTTTTTGGGTTGGTCAACACCCTGCTAGCAAATGACCCAACTTCTCTCCGGAAAAACCTCAGGTACCTCTTGTGGGTGCTCACTGGATGTGCTTGTGCATGGTGGCTCCCTGCACAGCTGCAGGGCCCAAGTAACTCTTGGCACAAGCAGCTGCTGAGCAATTGGTAATCCTGGAACTGAGTTAATTTAAAACTAAAATCAACCAACCAAACCCCACATGAAAAACCCTCATAACATAAACCAACCAACCAAAACCCAACATCTACAAAACTAAAGAGAAACAGAAACCAACAAAAAATCCCCTCCTGAGAATTCAAACTTGGAGAAAAGGGATCCTGAGAGGATGATTTATTTTATTTAATTGAAGTTCAACCTGGTAGTTACAGTCTTTGAGGCAGCTCCTATTTCAGGTTAGCTTGAGAGCTGCCTTAGGAGTCTGAGAACAGATGTTTTTGTCCAGGATTTTTTATTATAGTCACTAAATAGCTTGGTGAATAGTCACTGACTGCACTTCTGTACAGTACCTTTCAAGCAGGAATGTAGCAAATGTCATGTGCAAAGAACAGATCGTTGTGGGTGACATAATTTGTACCTTCTGAAAGCAGTGAAGGCCATAGAAGCTCTGAGAATGTAGATTATCTGGCAGCAGCCTATCCAAGTGGATGTTTTGGAAGCTGTTTGGAAAGGAGAAAAGCAAGGCAACTACTGGAGAGAGAATTTGGGGTCAGAATTAGATTTAATGGTAGTTGTTTTAAGCACCTCAAAATGTAGTTGTTCGCCACATAGAAGTTAAGCTCTGATTCTCCTTTTCCTCGCTCTTCTTGTAGCATCCAGAGATATGCTGTCATTCCCCTCTCTACAAATTCAGGCTTGATTGGTTGGGTGCCTCACTGTGACACCCTGCATGCACTCATCAGAGACTACAGGGAGAAGAAGAAGATCCTGCTCAACATAGAGCACCGCATCATGCTGAGGGTAAAAGAGCTTTAAAGCTGCCACTTTTGGGTACATTCTTTTTGGACTCCAGGGTCTGTATGAAGAGCAATGTCCACAGCACCAAACTGCCTGTTCTGGTTGTTACTGGTACCAGTAATAAATGCAAAAATATCGGATAGGAATTAGAAAACGTTCCCAAGAGGTAAAATTGGCCATGCATTTATTTGTTTCTCATTTCCTCTTTTAGCTGCAACCACAAGTTGTTACCATCTGGTCATTAAAATGTGTTTGGAATTTTGTGTGACTATGATGTGCCTTATACAAGGTGCCATGCTGCTGGCATCTACAAACGTTGTGTCTAAGCAACAGGGCCAAAATTAGACAGACTGGAGAAACTGAACATTACTAGAAAAATTGGAACTGGCTGCCAAAAAGGGAAGCGTGTGCCAGCCCAGACAACTTGCTTGGCTAATGGGGTTTGAAGCATAGTTACTTCACAGTGTTTTAATTAAATGTGGTTAAGGACTACTTTCTGGATGCTAAATCATTTGCTAACCCATTTTAAATGACTTTTTTTTCCCACTGTTGGGTGATCATCTCACTGTGTTTGGGGACACACTGGTCAGCCTACTAATAACTTCAATCTAAACTGGATATGAAATGAGTTGTGATTACTGTTTCTCGTGGTACAAGCAGAGATTGCTGGAGGTTTTGAGTTTCTGACTGTCACTTCTCAATTGCAGATGGCTCCAGATTATGACCACCTGACTCTGATGCAGAAAGTAGAAGTATTTGAACATGCTGTCAATAACACAGCTGGGGATGACCTTGCCAAACTGCTGTGGTTGAAAAGCCCAAGCTCAGAGGTGAGTTCAGCTCATGTAATGGCTTCTGTTTGGCAGGCAGCAGGATGTGGAATTGCCTGCTCTGCAGAGTGAGAGAGGGATGGTATTTACTCATCATAGACTCCAGATGGAGATTGCAGAATGTGTACCCACACGTGTGTGTCCCCTCACAAGGGGCATTAAGAGACTCAGACCACAGTGACTGCCAGAGTGCAATGCAAAGCCCAAGACTGCAGACTGCTCCATATACTGTGCATGGAGAGGAAAAAGCAGGAGCCTCATTATGCTCTCTTACTGCTTTAGACATCTAATTCGGGGCCAGAGGATGTCCAAACTTCCTCGGAGTGTGTTGGACCTAATCACATGACAGTTCTGCCTTGTGCACAATCAAATGCTGAAACGTGCAACCTGCCTACTTCTATTTTGTCTCCCCTCCTAGGTCTGGTTTGACAGAAGGACAAACTACACTCGTTCGCTAGCTGTCATGTCAATGGTTGGCTACATTTTGGGCCTTGGAGACAGGTAAAGGCAAATTGCAAAGGTTTCTCTTCAATGAAAGCACAGACTCTGCAGGCCTGCCTACTGGCTCCTTGCATCTGTTCTTCTCATCACATCTTTCATTGCGGTTGCTGACTTGTAGCGATGGCATCTTTCAGGACATGAGATGTAGGCTTTGTGCATCCAGTACAAGCAAGAGTTTCCTCCGTTTTGAGAGGAATGCTCAGAGAATTACTTCAGAATGGGAACTCTTTCTCCACCGATTCTATACAACAGAAACGTTGTTGGCTTTGGCCACCAATCTCTCAGATGGACCACTCAGAGAAGTGGCCCATAAATACTCTCTGAAGACTTCTCTAGACTAGAAACAAATTAAAAGTTGGTGTTGGTTTAACTATTACTTGATATGCTGCTTTTTCTGGTCTGGGAAGTATGTACAATCCAAATGGATTGGGCAAATAATGGCAGGGGGGTGAAGATAGATCAGACATTTGCTCATTTTAATTACTTAGATTACTTAGAGAGGTTTACTCTCAGAAGGGGACATCACAACTTCCAAACTGCTTCTGGAGACAATATATTTTAGATGTAAGGCTTGTAAGACAAAACCAGCTAAAGCCTTTCCATAAGGAAGGGTTTTATTCCTGAGCTTAAAGGTCTTTATAATGAAATTATAAACCTTTGAAAATTGAATTAAACCAAAACTGGAACAAGTCAGCACAGGCAGCTGGATTGATTCTTTTCTCTTTTGGTGGTAAACCAAATTTGTGTTACTTCACCTGTAGTGATTTATGCACCATTACCTTTTTCTGTAGTGAAAAAAAAAAAGAAAAAGCATCAAACAAGTAGAAGAATTTATCCTAACTGAAAAATAAATGTTCATATCCAAGCAATGTACTGATGGCTCTGCTCCAATAGGTTGTTTGTCTTCCGAGGTGAGCAGATCTCTAACTCCTGAGAGGTAATTGCAAAAATAATGTGATAGATGCAGTGTCAGGAAGCTATTCTGTTCACCCTGAGATTGAAGATCTCAGACAAGCTGTCACTGACTTCTTGTGCAGGAAGATAAATATCAGACTGGAGCTGCTGTGATTTACTTTGGGGTTTTATAATAGTCTGTCACTGTTTTTTCTCCAAGACACCCTTCCAACCTGATGTTGGACAGGCTGAGTGGAAAGATCCTGCATATAGACTTTGGGGACTGCTTTGAGGTAAATCTTTGTATTTGGGCATTGAATTTCCTGTAACAGTTCACATTTTCTAGTAGAACAGAAATGAATCTCTAAGCCAGGACAAACTGTCCTTGGAGTGTGATCCTGGCCAAGCCTTTTGACTGTTTTGAGCTTCATTTTACCTACAGGCGAGATGACAATAATAGATGTTTTATCTCAGAGGCATGTTCTTGGGCACCAAGCAAACAAAGTGCTAATATCACTTATCCAGGAAATTTCTTGGGGCAGTTTAACTACCGATAGGCAATTTCTGTTACTTGACAATAGCAACTGGGCACACTCTTGAGTTTTCCCTCTGTTATCAAATGAAGTGTCTGTGGTTATCCACAGATTTGTGGAAACTGAGGAACGTGAAGCTGGGATTATATTTCCTATATTATTTTTTTAATACAACCTTCAAGGTTGTAGCAAAAAAAAAAAAAAAATCAAATACTTTTTAATTCTTAAATAATAACTTAGCTATTAATTTACTTATTGTTCATCCTCACGTGTTCAGGTTGCAATGACAAGAGAAAAATTCCCTGAGAAGATTCCATTTAGGTTAACAAGAATGCTGACAAATGCTATGGAGGTAAGCATCTCCTCTTTAACCTGAAAGGGTCCTAGGGAAAAGGCACCAATTTCTCTGGCTTTCTTCTGCTTTCTGCTGTGCCTACATATCACCACTCCTGTAAGAAACCAAGGTGTTAATATTGCAGCTGCGTTTTCTGTAAGTTAAAATGTCTCCTGTCATCTGCACACTATGTTACAGTCAAGAGCACCTTTTTCATTGGTGTAAAAAAAACCCTGAACTTCCTCCAGTTTCTTAAGCCTTCCTTAGTTTCTTCATTTCAAATAGGTGTTTGCATCAGCCAGACACAACCCATGGCCTAGGGCTTGACAGAGATCACCTTAATGTCAGAAGAGAGCTTCTTAGCTCTTAATGGACAAGGAACTTGTTCTGTAACAATTGCAGTTCCGAGCACAAGCCACGTCCTGCTCCCTGAATGCTAGGGCTGGAGTTGCACAGTGAGCAAAGCAGCGTGATTGATTCATTCCTTTCTCTTCTGAAGGTGACAGGCCTCGATGGCAATTACAGAATCACCTGTCACACTGTGATGGAAGTCCTGCGTGAGCACAAGGACAGTGTCATGGCTGTGCTTGAGGCCTTTGTCTATGATCCCTTATTGAACTGGAGGCTGATGGACAGTAAGTGATTCTGAGCAGTGATCAGTTTGCTTTCCTACCAGAAATGCAGTGCTCAGTGTTTGAAGACAACCTGGTGAAACTGTTGTTTTGCACAAGTTATTTCTGCATGCACTCTGCTTTAGGCTTTGTAATCTGAATTTACCACTGTGGTATAGAAGGGCTTGTAGCAACAGGACAAAGGGCAATGGTTTGAAACTGGAGCAGGGTAGATTTAGGTTGGACATCAGGAGAGTGGTAAAATACTGGAAGAGGGTGCCCAGGGATGTGGTTGAGGCCCTGTCACTGGAGACATTCACGGTCAGACCTGATGCGGCCCTGGGCAGCCTGCTCTAGTTGGAGGTGTCCTTGCTGACTGCAGGGGCATTGGACAAGATGATCTTTGAAGGGTCCCCTCCAACCCTATGCCATCTGTGAATCTGTGGTTAAAACCCTTTTGCTCTTAAACACAGAACTAAGCTACAAGCAGAATTACTTGGCTTGCTTTTGTGTTCCTTATCATCAGGAGATGGAGAGCTATTTCCAGGTGACATAAAACCTGGAGAAAGGCAGTCAGATCTGTGTTGTGTGTGGACAGCTGCTGTGAAAAACTGAACCCCCAGGTCACAGTTTCCAACTGGTTGTTTTCTTGCAGCAAATACGAAGGGCAATAAGCGCTCACGAACGAGAACAGACTCCTACTCAGCCAGTCAGTCAGTAGGTGAGTAGAAAAGGTGGTGAGTGCCATGGATGTTTGGAGTGGGCTTTTTTTTAAGCAGTGCACCAGACTGCGTAGATATTTTCAGTTCCCTTCTCAAAAGCAGGCTGGTAAACAGCTCATTGTCATTAGCTTTAGGGCTGGAAGTGGCTTAAAAAGCAGATGCTGCTTTACAGTTACATTAACACCCTTCTGGAGCACACAGGAACTGAGATAATCCAAGGTGTAATTGATAAATGCTCATTGTTTACTTAACTACCAAGCATTAGTGTGTAAAACCTGCAAGGAGTCATCTGAACACAGAGACCTTCATGTTGAATCTTAGAAGTTGTTTGTTTTATCTGCTTTTCAGCTTCACAGTTGAGCTTTTATGTTTTTTCCAACAGAAATGTTGGACAGTGTGGAATTGGGGGAGACAGCCCATAAGAAAACTGGGACCACAGTGCCTGAATCTATCCATTCCTTCAGTAAGTGTCATTGCTGTTTCTATACTGATGGAGAAATGGTTCTTAGATCAGACAATTTGATTGTCACCCAGACACAATTAGCTGAGATGGGGCAAATGCATAAATGGGGAATATAATTAATCTGTTTTCAGCTCCAGACAAGGTGGCAGAAAGTGTGCTGGTACCTGGATTTGCTTTCAAAATGGTGTTTGTGATATTTGGGGAGGACAGATGTAGCAGCAGGACAAGTGCTTTTTTTGATCAGATGAAGTTCTAATTCTCTTTCTTCCTTCTGTCTTTTTTTAGTAGGAGATGGTTTGGTGAAGCCAGAAGCTCTAAACAAAAAGGCAATTCAAATCATCAACAGGGTTCGAGACAAGCTCACTGGTGAGCAGGTTTTTATGTTTCTGTGAGATGAAAATCTGATGAGACAGCTCAGCACCACCTGTAGTGTTTGCATTTCATGTTAATCCTTGAATTAAACACATTCTGATTTAGTGGACCCAGGTACTGGTGCCTGCATTTCGTAAATCAGCCTCCTTTGTATCTAAATGCAGAGGTGTTTGTAACTAATTAGGCTTCCTGTTTTGCATGTCTTTAGCTTTTAACTGGAAGTTAAGTTTCTATTTTAATGCCTTACAATTGCAAGATTCACTTAGGAAATTTTATGCTCTTCAAGTTTGTTAAGGCAGTATCCTCCACCTGCTAAATAATGTGTTTGGAGGGATTAAGGCCAAGATTCCAGCTCCTAGAACTTCATCTGTTGTTGGTTTATCCATTATTTGGAGAATATAAAAGGAAGAAACCATAGAAAGAGGGGAACCAAGTTCTGGGCTGTGAATGCCTTTAGAGGCTCTTCATGTTTGGAAAAGGGAAGGCTACTTAAAAGTCCTCTCAGTCCTCAACTTGTCACCCAGAAGCAAGTTATGTTCCATGGTTTGTGACTTGCATTTATAGGTTGGTGTTTTTTTCCCTCCTTTACTTTCAAAGGTCGAGACTTCTCTCACGATGAAACTCTTGATGTGCCCACACAAGTAGAACTGCTCATTAAGCAAGCTACTTCTCATGAGAATCTCTGCCAGTGCTACATTGGATGGTGAGTTTGTCATTCACATAACCTTGGAAAATTCTTCTCTGAATAATCTGAGCAGAGGACAGCCAAGGAAAATGGCACTTTTGTGGTTAGGGATGTGTAGGAGCACTGCCATGCGTTGCATCTATTCTTGGAAGCCTCTGTCAGATCCTGTAGACAGTCCTCTGGAGGAAAGTTGTGATGAGTAGTGTCAGGGACTTTAGAGCATTTAAACCACAATCAGCTTCAACATCTGAAGTGTTTACACCACGTGGTTCAAATTAAACACTTTGCTGTCGCTTGGAGAGTTAGCTAACTTTGCACTATGCTTAAGAAAATTGACCTTTACAGCATGTGGGAAAAAACATGGAGATTCTTCTTCATGAGCCAGAAATGTGCTCTTGTGGCCAAGAAGGCCAGTGGCATCCTGGGGTGGATTAGAAGGGCTGTAGTTAGTATGTCAAGAGAGGTTCTCATTCCCCTTTGCCCTGCTGGGGCCACATCTGGAATATTGTGTCTAGTTCTGGGCCCCTCAGTTCAAGAAGGACCTCAGGGAACTGCTTGAAAGACTCTAGTGCAGAGCCACAAAGATGTTGCAGGTAGTGAAGCATCTCCCTTGTGAGGAAAGGCTGAGGGAGCTGCAGCTCTTAGTTTGTTGAATGTGAAAGGCAGTGTCAGGAGGATGGAGCCAGGCTCTGCTCAGGGCTGTGCAATGACAGGACAAGAGGCAATGAGTGCAAGCTGGAGCAGTGGAGGTTCCACATGAACATAAGGAAAAAGTTTTTCACTGAGGGTGACAGAGCCCTGGAGCAGGCTGCCCAGAGAGGTTGTGGAGTCTCCTTCAATGGAGACATTCAAAACCCACCTGGATGTGTTCCTGTACGACCTGCTGTAGGTGATCTTGCTCTGGCAGGGGAGTAGGACTCAATCTTTTGAGGTCTCTTTGAACCCCTGACGTTCTGTGAGTCTGAGGTCACCTGTCCACTTTTCCTATGCTGAAAGGGTGCCTGCTTAGTAGGGAACCTCAGACCTTCTCTGTGTTGCTGTTGTGAAACTCTCTGCAAGTCAGCACTACTACAGTGTCTTTGTTTTCTTTAGGTGTCCTTTCTGGTAAGAGAAGATTCCAAAGTATCCACAAATCTTTTATTCTGGAGGCTTTTGCACTCCAATCTTGCTCTTCTACAGACACAAACTGAACATTGGACTGAAATACAGCCCTTGTCAAATATTTTGCAATGTAAATGAAAGAGTTATTGTATATTAAAAGTTGGTGTAAGCCAATGTATAGCTGCTGTTGGAAAAAAAAAACACAAAAACACAAAGCTGCCTGGAAACACAACACTGGATGTAGGTTTCCAGGACAGCGAAGACTGCTTGTACCACAGCTGTCTCTGGGGAGCTGGTGACCCACGGGGAATAACGACATACGGGTTTGACTTCCTTTGCAATGTGACTGAGGCGTTGGCAGATTGCTTCTTGCCCTGGTCAGTGCTGCTGGGGAGGCTGCGCTGAGCTCGGTGTGCTTGTGCGGGAGGTGAGCTGGAGAACGGCAGAGGCAGACACGTGAGGCAGTTTTACCATTGTTTCATCCTGCTACCTTCTTTTCAAACTAGATTCTTGCCCCCACGTTGGAAGTTGTTTACCTGCTCACTGTGCCTGTGCGGGAGTTGTGCTCTGGACTGGCTCAGGATAGTGGAGCTAGGTCAGTTGTGTCTGTGCAGATCGATCGGTGGCAAACTGGATGCAGGGTACAAATGAAATACCACTTGGGAGCTTTCCCCGTGTCTGAATTAGAAAGCTGAACTAGGAAGTAACATGGGGAAGTTAGTACTTGGCATAGGAGGCAGGTGGGGGGAGATCTGGTCATAACTTGAAATGGGAAAGAATGGCTGTTTTAACATGAGGGTGAAGGTAAAGTCATGATTTATGGATTAAAACATATTAAAACCAATGCACAAAATACAACAGAGTAGCCATGTTTAGATGCCATGTTGTATTTGAATATTTTTGTGCCAATAAATTACACCAAAATGTAAACAATTTGCCCGTGGTTATATTTATTCTTAAGTATTTCCTGGCAAGTCACAGGGAAGCAGGTTAAGAATTTTATTTATTAGAGAAGTTTCCAGTTGCCATGGATTTGACTTGTCTTTTTCCATACCAGTTCAGGTGCTTGCCTCTCTTTCGCTTTTGGTAGCAGCTGGAGGCAAAGTTAACCAGGACTGACTGAAGTCAGCCCCTACATTTTATTTTCCAGCAGATGTGATGTCATCCACAGGGTAAGAACAGCATTTTTCTTGGTCTCAGGGTGCCCGCCACAGCTTCAGGGATAGCGTGGGGTGTGCCACTGTCCCCCTGGAGTTCCAGGGGCTCCCCCAGCAACTCGTCCCAGTGTTGCAGCCCAGGAATAGGAGCTGGGGAGGTGAGAGTCAGGGCGTCCCCTCCCTCCTCTCCGCTCACCCAGGGACTTCTTCCGCCGCGCCGCCTGGGGGCGCCAGAAGGTAGCCCTGGCGCTGGCCTCGCCCCGGCGCTGGCCTCCGCCTCCCCCCGCCCCTCNGGAGCGGCCCGCGGAGGGCGGCAGCGCGGCGCCGGTGCTGCCTGGCTTCGACGACGCCGACGCCTTCGTCAAGGTGCGCGGCGGCGGGGCCTGCGGGCGCGGGGCGGGCACTACCGCTCCCGGCGGGCCGCGGGGGCCCGGGGCATGCTGGGAGCTGTAGTTTGCGCTGCGGCCGGGCCTGAGGGGACCCCTCGAGAAGGGACCCCCGCGAGAAGCGACCCCCCGAGCGGCAGCCCTCACGCAAGGGGAGCGCAGGCAGGCTGCGGGCACTGCCACGAGGGCCGTGGACCAGCGCGGCAGGCTTGGGGCCCGTTCGTGCCCGGGCCTTGGGCCGCTCGTCGGGGGTCGTAGCCGCCCGCGGGTGTGCCGCTGGGCCTGGCCCCCTCCTCAGCGCCACTCGCCGCCAGCTTCCCCAGTGCGCACCGCCTGCTCCGGCTCGGACCGCGGCGGGGCTGGGTCTTGCTGAAAGAACCAAGCCATTGTCAGCGCTCCTGCTGCTTTAACAGGCTTTTTTCTAAACCCTGAGGACTAGACTGAGTTTTAAGCCTTGTTGTTGGCCTGCCGTCATCTTAAAGGTCTCTAAATAGACAGTGTGACCCAAATGACTATAAACGTAGCCGTGTTTGAAGGCCTCTGACGTTAGAACCAGGCAGGTTAATCGTGCAAGGCAAGAGGCATTTCTGCCCAGCGGTGTCCCGGGTAGAGAGTGAACGAGTGCTGATGAGATGGTGTTCCTGCACAGTATGCTCTTGGCACTGTGGTCGCTGCAACAAAGGCATCTAATGGGATTCCTCAGCCTGGTGATGAATACGACTTCTACCGAAGCTTCCCTGCCTTCCAGGCGTACTGCGAAACACAGGGCGATCACCTCCTCCACTGGTAAGATCTTCTTGCAGCTCTGCGCCCTTGCCAGCGGCTTCCAGTCCAAACCAGAAAGTAGCATTCTTCTTTAGTGCCTCTGAAATCGCTGCAGATTAGATGTTTTGTTTCACATACTTCGTTTCAGCTATTTTTCTGGCACTTGACAGCTCAAGTAACAGTTCTAAAAGAGGGCTGTGCATAATGCTTTGGAGGAAAAATCTGTGCAGGGGCTGATAAGAAACCCACATTGGGCTATCTGTTTTGAAAGTCACATGGTTAGTAAAGAAATGAGTTCTAACAATGCTGTAGAGATGTTTCTGGTGTTGGCTGCTCGTGCACCGTCATCTGTAGTTGCTGCATTTGGTTTAAACATTGAAGATGTAGTAAACTGAAGGGAATTGGATGGCTTAGCACTCAGCATGCCTGCGTTCAAACTGCTAATAGCTCTTCTGCTCTCTTGCAAGCATGAGCAAGGTGATGCAGTACCATGGCTGCCGCAGCCACCTGAAGGATCGCAGCAAGGTGACAGAGCTGGAAGATAAATTTGATATTCTAGTTGACTCCAATGATGTCATTCTTGAAAGAGTGGTAAGCAGATTATTTCTGGGTGCTGTTTCATTGCCACAAATTACTTTTCATTGCAAGAATTCCAGCAGTAGTGTTTTCAGAGCTATATTTAGTATTTCCTTAGTCTGGTGGCTTTCATTTTTATTTAAAAAATATTCTCCTGTACTGGAGCAGGGAGCACAGCAGCTAGGGCAAGTGTGTTATGGTCTAAGTGGGAGGACTAACAAGATTTGGTGTAGTGACAATGGAGGGATCTACCTTTGTGACTTTCTTTGTTGGATCTAGCTAGAGTGGATGACTGAAGTAATTTAATAGATGTTTGGTTTTCACCTCACTCTTCTGGAATTTAGGGTATTTTATTGGATGAAGCAGCAGGAGTGAACAAAAATCAGCAACCAATCCTCCCTGCTGGGTTACAGCCCCCACAGACCATCATTTCCAGCTGGAACCGCAAGGTGAGACCTCTCAGCCCAGTGTGCTGGGTGCCTTGTGCTGATGTGCCAGGGGGGTTGAGGAGTTAAATATTCTACATCCTGACTTCTTCTCTGTTTACTCAAACTTGCCTGTGGATTCTGTGCTTTCAGCTGCCATTTCAGTTTCACATATCTAACAACCTTGCTTTGGCTTGGAATCTGGGATCCTGATTCAGAAAATTTTCTCTCTCAAGTGCAAGGGATGACTGAGTTTGGAGTATTGCTTTATTCCTCTGAATGCTGTGTCAGGCTGAATTAAAAGAAACTCTGAGTGTCCTTTGGCAAACCTGAGTTTTTAACCTGTGATTCATCTTTATTGGAAATAGGCAGGAGATTCCCAGAAGCGAGCTCAGGCTGAAACCTTTCGACTCCTTCACGCCAAGAACATCTCCCGGCCACAGCTAAAGTTTCGGGAGAAGGTTGACAATTCCAACACTCCCTTTGTACCCAAACTTTTTATCAAGCCAAATGCTTTGAAACCTTTGCCTCAAGGTAAGGGGTTTATGTTTTGTTGGGTAACCCCTTGAGAGTCTTTGACTCAAATCTGTCCTCGCAGTCTAGAAGAGAAATGGGTGACTAAGAACAAGCACCAGCTGAAGGTGTTGATCGTGCAGGTGCAGGGGGCTCTGTGACTTCTTTACAGGCATGTAGCATAAGGTCAGCAGATAGCATCTTGCTCTTATTATGCAGTACATAGTCTGTTCCAAACAGATCCTCTTTACCACCACTGAACGTCCATGATGAGAGTCACTCTGGCACCAGAAGTGATCTGGACTAGCCTAGCTGGCTTTACAAATACTTCTGCCTAATCAGCTGGGAGCACCAGGGTTATGGTCAGACCTGCCTTGGGGGCTTTATCAAAGCCACCAGCAGAGCCTCTTGTCTCAGCAACATGACATTCTGCTGGTGATTCATCTTTAGTCTGCACTGATGTGGTTGTACTTTCAGTAACTGGAAATGACTGAAAGATTTTTCTGAAGGTTTTTCCATCTCCTTCCAAGCTCTTGAGCAAAACCAGCTCATGTCTTGCTTAAGGACAGCCTGGTGAAAGCTAAACCGAGCTGGCACACCAGGTGCCGACAGCCGAACCTGTAGCTCTGCATTGTTAAGATTTTTGATACTTTACGATTCTAACAGGATCTTGTGGTGGGGGAGGGGAGAGAGAGTAGTAGGCTGAGAACATGTTGCATGTGGGGCCCAGCCCAGCTGTTCCATATTGGTTGTTCAGCCCTCACAAAAAGTGGACGGGAACGAAAGGAGCGCCCTGAGGACTTGGATGTGCCAGCTGCTTTGGCAGACTTCATACACCAGCAGAGGACGCAGCAAACTGAGCAAGACATGTAAGAAAGTAAACTGAGAGCCAGGTGCTTGGACGTGCACTTGTGTGGTCCCTTTGAGCTGATGCCGTTCATGTGTGACAGCTCTGCATGTGTTCATGTCCTCACGCTACCTTGTGTGTGATTTGCTCTAGACATCTGCAGTTGTTTCCAACCTCTGCTTACTAAGAGACGACATTTTGGGCGTAGCTCTCAAAGTCTCTGTGCACTGGCTTCACAAAGCTGACTGAGATTTAGTCTGTGCCTGTCTTCCTAATTTTGGCAGGTTTGCTCACCCTTACCAGTATGAACTGGAGCATTTTTCTCCACCAGATGGAGTTCTCAAGAAACCAGAACCTCAGGTTGGTGCCCACCTTAATTTAAATCTTCTGCAGATGTAGTAAATTTACAGACCCCTGTACTTGTGGAATCTCAGAACTGAGGGTGGAGGTCGGGGTGGGAACCAACAGGGAACATTCCACACCTGATAATTTGCTCTGCCAGATGTACAGGCCCATAGAGGAAACACCCTGTCACTTTGTCACCACGCTGGATGAGTTGGTGGAGCTAAACGAAAAGCTTATGAACTGCAAAGAGTTTGCCCTGGACTTGGAGGTAATGACATTCTCTGTTCAAAAGTGGTGTGTGTGCTGTGGGTACCTCAGAGACCATTGCCGCCTTCTGCTCTGTTCTGTAGGCTTCTCTTTCTCATGCTCTTTGTACTTTCTGACGTGAAGAGTTAGTTCATACCACTGACCTGTCAGACAGTATCTAGACCTGTGTCAGTATGACAGGATTCCAGTGGTAGTGCTGGCTGCTTGCTTCATACTGAATTTGGTCTTCCTTCAGCTCATCCATGGGTTTTTACTGCATGTTGGTGGCTGCAAAACCCAAACCTGCTTATCCAATTGCCTTTAAGAAGTCCTCTATTGCTTTTCTTCCTCCATTGGGAGTGCTGTGTGGTTTGTAGCATTACTTCTGTAATGCATCCTAGCTTACACCTCCCTTGCCTGGTTTTCAGCACCATTCCTACAGGAGCTTTTCTTTTTCTTTTCTTCCTCCATTGGGAATGCTGTTTGGTTTGTAGCATTACTTCTGTAATGGATCCTAGCTTACACCTCCCTTGCCTGGTTTTCAGCACCATTCCTACAGGAGCTTCCTGGGCTTGACCTGCCTGATGCAGATTTCCACCCGGACAGAAGACTTCATCATCGACACCCTGGAACTGCGCAGCGAGATGAACATTCTCAACGAGACCTTCACAGACCCTGCAATTGTCAAGGTCAGCTGCCAAGCTCAACCACCACAGTTCCTTTCTCTTTTCTTAGTTTAAGCTTTGTTATAGTTAGAAGCACTCTGTGTACTCTGTCCTGGGCACTTGGCTCTGCTTTCATTGTCATTTGCTTTTCCATCTAAGTGGGGAGTTAGTTGCCAAGTGCACTCATGCAGTAGTTCTGCATTTAACAGTGAAGGACAGAAATAAAACATATCTGGTCCTAGACACATAAATATGAAACCACAGCAGGGCCAGCCTGGAGTAGAAATGCTCTTAATATCATTCTCAATTTGTTTTGCTCTTCAAGGTCCTTCATGGTGCTGATTCAGATGTGGAGTGGCTGCAAAAAGACTTTGGTCTGTACTTGGTGAACATGTTTGATACTCACCAGGCCGCTCGTCTCCTCAATCTTGGCAGGCATTCCTTGGAGCACCTGCTAAAGCTGTATTGCAATGTTGATGCTGACAAGCAGTACCAGCTGGCTGACTGGAGGATACGGTAAAAACTGTCCCCTTCCATGGGCTGGAGCTGCTTGTTTGTATTCTTAGAGCAAGAGCATGGTTATAGTTGCAAGCCCCACACTTGCAGTGAACATGCACAGTATTTGCCTGGCTGTGCTTTAAGTGCTTTTGTGAGTGTTAGACTTTTCCCATGCTTCTTTAGAAAATGGTTTCTTTGGGGAAGATCAGGGAAGATTAAATAATGAAGAGCTCCTGGAATCTTGTTTCTTAGGAACAGAGTTTAACCACTGTAGTATTATGGAGAAAGTCAATATTTGCTCCTCTAGAGCCCCCATTGCAGCAGGTAGAGCAGTGTGCCCTTGCACCAATGAGCTTGGCAGTGCAGATGGACTCTGCACACCACAGAGATCCCAGGTCTACTTTATGTAGGCTCTGCAGGGAGGAGAGTTCTGACAGATAACCATAGCAAGCAGTTCTGCCACCAGACTTAGCTCCAGAGCTGTCCTGCTCTGCAGCACAAGAGCAAGGTGCCATCCAAACTGGAGAGGGCACAGCACATTGCTGCTGCTCCCCACAGATCCTGCAGTGAGGGAACAGAAGAGTTTTCCTCTTAGTTCTTGGAGAGGGTTATGTGCAGTTTGTCCTAGCATGCCTTACAAGGGTAAAGTGGCAGTCTGGTGGTGCAGCTTGAAGGTCTCAGTGCAACTCTGCCTCTTTCTCCAGCCCTTTGCCAGCCGAGATGATTCGCTACGCCCGAGATGATACCCACTACCTGCTCTACATCTACGATAGAGTGAGAGAGGCACTGTGGGAGAGAGGCAACGAGCAGCCCACCCAGCTGCAGGTGGTGTGGCAGCGCAGCAGGGACCTCTGCCTGAAGGTAAAGCTTCACCTGCTTGGATTACCTGGATCAGAGGATGGGCTTCATAGTACAAGAAATCCTTTGCCTGTTTGTGGCTGAAAGCAGCTGTATGGACTGTGACTCAAGCTGTGTGCAGCCACTTGTTTCACTGGCTAGAATCCTCACACAGCTTTCTTGCTGCTTTTTAACTGTTATCACTCCTCAGCCTCCCAGTGCTTTCAGGTGCATCTTTCTCAAGAGAGATGCTACCTTTCTAGTTCTGCTGGATGTTCCTAGAAGATCCAAGCCCAGCTGGAATTGTGTTATAAAATAATTTTGTTGTGCCCATGGAACATCTTATCTCTGAAAGTAGGCCTGTCTATTGTACTAAAGCTTGAAGCTACTGTGTGCCTAAAGGTGCTCCTGGAGATGCTTTTCCCTTAAAGACGGATGAGGTGTATGTTTTTCAGGAATAAGCTCCTAATTTGGGTTAAAAGACAAGTAATATCTGAATTTATTCAGTCCCTTTATGTCCAGGTCAGAGTTTGTGGAGCAAGGCAATGTAGAAAGCAGAGATCTGATGCTGATCATGAGTTTCTGTTTTGTTCCTGCCCAGAAATACATCAAGCCCCTCTTTTCAGATGAATCCTACCTTGAGCTGTACAGAAGACAGAAAAAACATCTCAACACACAGCAGCTAGCAGCATTTAGGCTGCTGTTTGCATGGAGAGACAAGATGGCACGACAGGAGGATGAGAGCACAGGGTAGGAAGTCTTTCCTAACAGACACTGACTTAATACTTTGGTGGCTCTCTTGGGTTGTGTCCCTCCCAGCCCTGAGGTGGAACCTCTTTGCTACCTGTAGAAATTAGCACACAAAGTAATCATGTATACCTCAGGCTACTTTTTACACAGAAATCCTGTTATAGTACCAGTAAAATCTTACAGCTATCTAGATCAGCTCTGCTGTATTTCCTTTTAACTTTTCAGACCTTGTAATTGGGGCAGACTTGAGCACTTGGAAGATACTTGTGTTGGTTTCACCTTGCTTCTTTGTGTTGTAGGTATGTGCTACCAAACCACATGCTACTGAAGATAGCAGAGGAGCTGCCCAAGTAAGTTTTGCTCACCCTTGAGGAGTCTTACTTGATTTTAATAGCCCATGAGTTGTTTCCCAGCGTACAAATTACTTCTGCAGCTGGTCTCCTCCTTCCAGTGGCCAGTACTGCTTTTCTCTATAGTTGTTCAGTTTGGAGGAAAAATAAATAGCAACAGTTCTTCAGCAGGCTCCAAACTTCTTCTGAGACGCATCTTCCTTTGTTTTAATCCCACTACTAAACACATTCCTTAGCATTGCTGTATGTCACATGTCCCCTCAGATTCCTATGGTATTACAGAGCAAGAGAGGGATGAGTTCCCTTGTAGCCTTTATTTGGCCTTTTTTTTCAGTTTCTAAAGGAACTGGGAGGCAGGGCAAGGGGCAGATCCCTTAGAACACCCAATTTTTAGAACGTTTTTTCTCTGACACTTGGCACTCATCATCTAACATCCATACGTGAGAATAATCAAAATGCATTTTTAAACACAAATCCTCCGCTGGGCTCAGTGTCCATAGATGAATACTGAACAAGGCATGAAATGAAGGTGAGGACAGACAGACCACAGAGAAGATAAGTGAGAGGAGAGCTGAGTTAGTGGTTTCTCCTCTGCACAGAATTTTTCATTAGAGAATAAACTCTGACAGATGAATGTGACTCGTCTCTCCCTGTCACCCTTAGCACTGTGGTTATATCTGCTTGCACATCCTTTGAATGCAAATGCCTAACCTGGCCATAAATACAGCACACTGCGTTTCTCTCCTCTCTCTTTAGAGAGCCCCAGGGCATCGTTGCCTGCTGTAATCCCGTCCCACCACTAGTTCGCCAGCAGATTAATGAATTGCATCTTCTCATTCAGCAGGCCCGGGAGATGCCTCTTCTCAAGGTAGGAGTAGCTTGTACCACACAGGAGACTCATCACTTGCTTTCCATAAGCCAGGGACTGGAGCTGAATGGTGACCTCTGGTGATGTGTGTATTGAAGTTTGCTTTTTGAACACTCTGAGTATAGTGTTCTGTAGGAGATCAGAGAGATCTACTGCAACTAATTGCCTGCCTGTTCTCTACTGGCTGACAGATGTTGCAGTTTCCTGGAAAATAGAGCTTGAACAGGGCACAGTTGTCACCCTTACATTGCACATTGCATTTCAGTGTGTGAGGAAGAACTGGACCTTGTGGAATTTTTTGGCCGTGTCAGTGAATTCATAAATCTTTCACAGCTATGGTGAAGCAAAAATGCCTGTAGGTGTGAAAGGTTCATTAGTTAAAATCCATTGTCAGCATGTTGATATGCATGCAGTCTTTCTCCTTTAGTGAAACAAAGCCATTTGTGAGCACAGATCTGTCCTTCCTGTGTGCACTGTTGAAATGTCTCCATGTGCAAATACTCCAGAGAAGAAAATGTAATTTTATTAGCCTGCTAGCTTGTAATCCACGTGTTGAAAGCACTGACAGAAGACATAGGGCGGGTGCATTTGGGTGACTTAACTTTTCTCTCCTTTTCTAGTCAGAGATTTCTTCGGGAGTCCGGAAGAAAGCACCTCTAACCAGCCCTGAGGTACTGTCTCATAGCATTGCCAGCTGTGAATTGGTACTTTACAAGCCACCATAATAGCAACATCAAAGGTGTCACCAGCACACACTGTGGCTGCTGGACAGTTTTGTGTATCCTAGTTCATATTGAGTGATCAGTAAGAAGAGGAGTGTTTAAGGTTAGCTCATTTACTCTCCTCTCCATTAGCCAGTGGGTGCTGCACAGAGAGCCTTTGGCTGCCAGGTGCACTGTGCTCTGGCAGGTGAGCTGGCTTAAGAATATTCAGTCTCTGAATTTCACCTTTTTGGTGGAATTCTCATTAATGTGCCTCTGCAGTGTGTGAAAACCTACAGAGAACTTAGAGAGACTCCTGGAGCAATGCTCTGATGGTGTTTGTCACTTGCATCTCTGCAGAAGCTGGAGAACACCTTCTTTGGACCACACGACAGCTCCCGGCTTCCTATGGATGTCATCCAGAGCAGCTCCAACTTGGGTAATTTGGACTTCACCTGAAAGCTCTGCTAATAATCCACATCCTGTCACTGGCATGGGGAAATGAACAGCCCCGAGGGAACTTTCAGTGAAGTCTTACTACGTTAATGAGCGGTAAAATATACAATAATAATTTAAAAAATGTTGTCTCCTTTTCCTGTAGAGCCTGCACCAATTCTGGAACATGGTTGTCTCTTTTCGGACACTGAGAGGACAATGGATGCTCAGGATGCTCAGCCAGAGTCCACATGTCTTGTTGCTACCACCACTGTCAGCATATTCAGTGTAAGCAGTGTCAGGATTTAAGTGTTACAAAAGATAACTTAATAGCCTCATAACAACGTGTGAAAGTGGTGCAGGCAATAGGAAGGTGGGGGAGAAAATCATTCTGGTTGGAAAAGCCCTTTAAGATCATTGAGTCCAACCATTCTCTAACTCTGCCAAGTCTGGTGCTGAACCGTGTCCTTTGGGACCACATCTCTATGTTTTAAACACCTCCAGGAATAGGGATTCAACCCCCTCCCTGGGGGCCCTGTTTCAGTATTTGAGAACCCTTTCAGTGAAGGAGTTTCTAAATGTCCAACCTAAAGGTCTCCTGGTACAACTTGAGGCCATTTCCTTCCATGCGTGAAAACGATCCTGGCTTCCTGTCAAGCAGATGGCCAAACATAACCAAGTCAACTAGGGTTAGGAGACCAGCAGGCTCATTACTTCTCTCTGAAGAGTTACTGCCAGCAGTGGAGTTTTGGATAGAGTGAGAAATAACATGCCTGAAATGGCAGTTGCCAAACCCTCAAATTAGTGATGTTCTGTTTCATCCTTTTTTCAGGAATGTGACAAAGATGAAGGAAATGAGAAGCCTTTAACCACTGCCCAGCAGAAAGCTCAGCGCATAATGGAGTCCTTTGAAAATCCATTCAGAATGGTAAAAGCTCCCAATACACATTTCTGGTGGGCCTCGGAGACTGCCCTAAGGCAGAATGCTCGATGGTTTTCTTCAGGCACATCCAAAAGAGTTTGATACAGCACCAGCTGCTGCTTTCTACCTGGCACAGAGATTGTCCTTGCAAAGCACACACGTGTGGACTTGTTTTCCAAACACAGTGAAATGCCTCTTGGATGTTTTTCTAGTAGTAAACAGACCTTTCATTGCTTGTTTTTAATCAGCTTTGAGGGTTTTTTAATTTGCATCCTATTTCCATCTCTATGGCTAGAGTTAGTGAGCTGATTTTACTCTCCTAATGAATCAGCAGAACAATACAATACTTTGTTATGGATTTGGAGTGGCAAATTGCTAGGAACTACTTCTGGTGTGTGGCTGGGGCTTGGTTTCTGGGGTTTTTTATTGTTTTCTTTTCTTGAACATTTCTCCTGGCCATAACTGTGGTAACTTCCTCTCATTCTGTCGGCAGAACGTTTCTTAAATAGGGACTTTTTGGTTTGGAGCATTTTGAAGTAGTGTTTTAGCAATGAGCTAAATGTCATGTGCTGTGTTTAAAGCAAAATGGGTTTTTATCCTCTCTACAGTACCTGCCCTCAGAACAGAATCCTGCCTACATCTCGCAATCTGCAAAGTTTGACCCATCATCAAAAATTTATGAAGTAAGACTCACGCTAAAATTTCCTGCCAACTTGCACAAAAGAAGCAAATAAGTAGATTACTTTCCTTTGGGAGCCTCAGCAATACAGAATAAATTTCTTTTTTCTCCTTGGATTATTGTTAGAAAAATAATGTAAGCCTTGTGAAGCCTGCCTTGCTTCTGAAGCTGTAGCTCATTGTTTCTGCAACATTCATGCTCCTGGAAGACGCAGGGGTTGGAGTCATTCCAGTGCATATTCCCTGTCTGTCAAAGCTGCAGACTGCTCCTGAAGTCTCTGCCTTTGTTCTCACGGCTAGTTGGGAGCTCACAACCTCTGAAGTGCATGGGGTTACTTTACCTGGTGCAGCAGATCTTAATCTCTTTTACAATCCAATTTATCTTTTAGTACTCTTAAGACCAGCGTGTGGTAGCAAGTTTATAAACTCCCTTTTGCCATCACACTTCAAAGAAAGCGATCCCAGGTAATTAATTTTTTTTTTTAATCATTACAGATCAGCAATCGGTGGAAGTTGATGAGTCAGACACAGGTACAGAAGGAGTCCAAGGATGAAACCAAAAAGAAAGCAGCCCAGCAGTCAGGTACAGCCATTCTTCCCTGCCTCAGTGCACACAGGTTGTTTCCCAGCAACAAGGAAGCCTTAGAGGATGGATTTCCTGACAGATGAGATTGATTGTAGTCTGTTTAGTTTCAGACTTGCTTCAAGCTGGTTCGCTTGTTTGTTCTAAGCTCCTGGCCAGCTTACTCCTGCTTTTACAGTAATGCTTCTTTGTTTCCATAGCTGCTCGTGACCAGGCACAGAAGGCATATGAAGAGGCAACAGAAAACATTGTGTCTGTTCGTCAGCAAGCTATGGTAGGTCACTGAGTTCCCTGCTTCCAGTCTTTGCCCCTTTTGATCCTTATAACATAGCTCAGAATGAAACCATAAGCCTTCTAACTCTGAAATACCCAAATGTCAGTCTTCTGCTAGCAGTTTTTCTGTGGTTCTGCCCTGTGTGTAGCAGCAAGCACCTAGCAACTGTGCTGGACAGGTCTTCACGTCCCTCCCTGTTTTCCACTGCTGCACCTCTCTATTCCTCACTTGCTTAGGATCCCCAAATCCACCTGTGAGGCCACAGCAGATCTCAGCCTCTAGCATCCTGTGAAATGACAACTTAGCTTTTCATCTGAGAAGTCTAAGCTATGAAGAGAAAATAAGCAGTTTGGGCCAGAGTGATTTCTCCCCACACTTACTGCCACAGGCAGCAGCTGTCCCAGGAGCCTAGGTCCACCAGGCAGTTGATCTGCATGCTGCTGTTCTGTCTGCACAAAGATGTTTCGTTCTCTGCTGAATTTGCCCTTGCTGTGGGTTGCTTTCACAGCAGGAACAAGCTAATAAGAAGAGGGAAAGAGTCATGAGCGAAACAGGAACAGAGTTGCCAAGACCAGAGAAGAAGCGGCCAAAAGCCTCCCAGCAACCAGAGGAGCTGGAAGCACCGAAGCAGTTCACTCCCTTTGATTACAGCAAGTCCAACTTCAAAGTGTTCGCAGGTAAGATCTGCATCTCTTGCTGGAGTGCTGCAGGCTGTGGAAAATGCTGCCAGCTCGGCCCTGTGTGTGAATCGATGTGCCAGGACAGTGCAAACTGTTACAAAGCACTTACCTGGCACTGTGGAAATACTAAAAGACGTTAGCTTGGGGAATGTATAATTGGGCATCTCCTTCCTGGTTCAGAAACAACCCTAAAACCTTTGGCCAGAGGGAATTTTGCTGCTTTCCTGTGTAGAGAAAGTCGTCTGTTTAGTTGGACCCCGGGAACTAGGAGGCAAAGAAGATTTGAATCTTCTGTAACAAGTTTCTATTCAGAAGCATCTCCTGCCCTTAAGAGACTGTTCTGGTTATTGGTGTGTGGGAGAAACAGGAACACTGTGCAATGTACTTTTCTTTATGGAAAAATTTAGTGACAGCTTCTCTCCTCTCTCCCTTAGGAAGCAGCAAATCCAAGCAGTCTTCACAATTCGATCCTGCCAAGCAAACTCACAAAGGCAAGGTAGGGACATGGCGTGAAAGAAGGAACAGAAGTGTTATAATATCAGGTACCCAGCTGGGGATGAAGGCAGATGACTTCTGTAGCTCTGCAGAATGTTCCCCAACAGCACTTAGTGCTGAGGTGCAGCTCATACATTGGATTACATTCAGGAAGAGCTTTCCTGGGGCACCTCAGACTCTTGTTATTTCCCATCTGTATCTCCAAACATCAGAGGCACAACACTTGGAATAGAGCACAGCTCGTGGAGCTGTTCCCAATATCAAATTTAAGACACTGCCCAAAATCTCAGTGTAATTGCAGGCCACGTCAGGTCTGCAGTGGCCCTCATTTGTCCACTAAGCACTGTCACTAGGCAAGTAGGCTCAGATCAGAGAATTTTTGCTTTACTGATAATTGAGATGGAGAGATTGAAGAGAAGAAAGAAGACGCAAACAATCAAACACATACTTAGGGAAACCTGGTCCTGGAAGGTGGGGAGACGACTGTTATGAAATACACTGCGTTTGGCAGCTACCTCACTGTGGCTGTGCTGGGCTTTCTTTTCTGTGCAGAAATTTGCTGGAGCTGGAGCAAACAAACTTCACCAGTCTGGAAACCGAAGCATGTCGTACCTGGCAGGGAAAGCTGATCGGTGAGTTGTCAGCCTGATCTTCTGCTGAAGTGGTGTCACACCTGTGCCCTGCAGCCATGGGCAGAGCACAGCTATTGTCCTCTATTGCTGTGGGAGCTTAAACGCATGCTTAATGGCAAGAGGTTGCGTCAGGGTTTGACGTCAGTTTAAAGGGAAAAAAAGAAAGGGAAAAAAAAAAAGCCTAGTCAGGCTTAATGCAATCAAAGACAAGTCTGGGTGGAAGGTTTGAAATGCTGAGGAAAAGGTTTGTGTTAATAGACGTGGGAGTCGCTTTCTTTGGCCACAAAGATAAGTAGAGGTGGAGAGAACATTTGCCTAGCTTGGGAGGAAGATAAATATCAGTACTGCCAAATACTAACATTCTTGCTCTGAACAGACACTTAGTCTGATACTTATGTATTATCCTAAGAGAGCAACTCTGCATAAGAGCAGGTTCTGCCTGCATCGTGACCATAATCTGTTTTTCAGTTTGGAATGAATTCAGAGCTAACAGAGTTAACATCTTTCTGTAACTGTCTTTTGCAGGGGTTCCAAGCACCACTGGCCAAAGAGATAGTCCCTGTTGCAGGACCTGTGGGAGTTGCTGAACAGAGCCCTAGTCAGAAGTATTGTCACCATAGGAAAGCAAAACATTGGTCACTGAGCAGTTTTTGTACAGAATTTTTTTTTTAAGCCATTAAAATCCTTTTATTTCAAAAGGGAAAAGATCTTAACTCATGTCGCTTTTTCTCTTCATATTGGGGGGGTTTCTAATTACACTCAGAATGTTGCTTTGTTTCTAATTTTGGAAGTTTATCCTGTGTCTTCAAACACAGTTAGGTGAAACTTATCACTGCTTGGAGCTGCTTCAAGTCCAGCATGTCAGTGGAGTATGAGAGCAACCTCTTGGTATCTAAAGCCAGCATAAAAATAATAGAGACATTCAGCAGATGTGACTCAAAGCCCAGCATTCCCAAGGAGGAAATAAAACCAGACTCTTGTGTTAGACCCATACTGCACAGCTCATCTTGCACAAGACAAGGTAATGTGAAAAGTGAGTGTGTTTACCTGGCAGTATTTGTATTTTTAGGCATGGGTTTTAAGGATCAGACACCATTGCTTTCACTGTAAAGCCACAGTGTGAAAGCAGTAGCATTAGGTAGAAATTAAAACTACAGAGTGCAGCGTTGGGAAGTTCTGTGCTGCAGCCGAGTCTCAGCACAGCCATACTAATGTGTCCGAGAGTTAAATAGCTACAGTGAGTTCTCTGGAGTCTTTGTAGGAAGAATGCCAGTCTGCAGCTGGATGGCTGGATTCATGGCATCTAGGTCCTGACAGCAGAAGGCTGGCAATGCTGCTGTGGAACAGCAGTTACCACTCAGGAGGACTGAAGGGTAGGGCTGGTGAGACTTTGCTTGAAGCCAGGTTAAAGCAGTGGCAGAGCAGCTTTCTGGATTTGCTGAGCAATAGGCCTTGCTCCATTCCCAAAAGCCTTGTCTTTAATCCGTGGTTTCCTTTTCTGACTCAGGATATTCCATTCCATGCTACCTTGTTTTGGCAGTCACAGGATTTACTTCCCTGACCACTACGCCAGGTGCAAGGACTGAGTGGGTAGCAGTCTCCATCCTAACCTAAGAGCTTTATTCTACAGACAGAGGAGGATTGGGGGGGTGGGTTGGTTGTTTCAGTCTGTTCCTATATATATCTGAGGACTGAAGGGAACAGGGAAGTTTCTCCTCCTTGGGTGTCTTCTTGTGAGCAGTGGTCACTGAGCAGCGTTGTGATGCAGAACGGAGTCCCTTTCTGCTTGTAAAATCTGCTTTAGGGCTGGATGCTGGAGGAGGGTTTGAAAAGAGGCAATTAAACAGCAGTTGTCCCTAAGTGCAGTTGCAGGGGCTGCCAGTTCTTGCCGGCTTCCCCACCTCCAGCGGTTCTGACTTTGAGGAAGGAGCAGTGCTTACCAAAAGCCCTGCTGGTTGCAGAGATTCTGTCGTGTCTGTAGCTTCTTTAATTCTGCTACCTCGTTCCAAGCAAGGTGATAGTTCAGGAATTAGCTTAATTTTAGTCTCTGTTTTCTCTTAGAGTTGTGGCTTACTGCCCCAGGGTCTAAAAATGTTTGTGATGGAGGTGGCTAGCAAATCCACGTGTGCTTTATTCAGCTGGTTACAGCTGAGCGTCGGACGGGGTTGCAGCGATAGATCCCCGTCCTCCGTGTGTGGGAGAGCGCGGCGTGCCGGCTGTTGGGCAGACACCTGGTTCGGGCAACCTCGGTGTGTGCTCTTGCGCGTTGGAGGACGTGAGCGCTAGAGCGGAGCTGCTTTTCCCCGGTGGGGCTCCTGAGACCGGCAGACGGTACTTTGTTTCCGAGAGATTCGGTCCCTGGCGGAGGGGTCCCTGGAGGTCAGGCGGGAGCTGTGGCAGCGCGCCTCACCTTGCGCCCGGGCTCCGCCGTTGTGTGGCGGGCAGGGTGCCGGGCCGGGCCGTGTCCGTAGCCCCGGGGCGCTCGGTCGCGCCCTGTGGCCGCCGGGCCGGGGGTGGCTCCGCCGTGGCTCCTCGCGTGGCCGCGGGGCTCGGCCCGCCCTACCCT